>CM054123.1:24864773-25205975 GCA_028751855.1 Ambrosia trifida | reverse complement strand
ACTTAGAAATAATAATTTGTGTAATGAATCCTTTCCCATGGATTTTAGTAGCCTTTCAATGTTGAAGGAGTTGTATTTGGATGGAAATCCGATTGATTCCATGCCTGATTGTCTAAGAAGCCTTAATAGGCTGGAGAAGCTTAGCTTTAAGAATTGTCGTAACCTGAAAACAGTCTTGTGTGCTCCAAGTACATTGATAGATTTGGATATATACGATTGTTGCTCATTGGAGAAAGTAACATTTCATCCAGAAAAGTCAGCACCACCAATAATCACACGTTTGATGCTTTTACCATGAATGAGATTCAGGGCAAGTTCAAAATACAAGTTTTATCAGAAATTGATGAGGACGTTTTATGCAGTTTAGGCTGGCGTTATATAGAATATTCTAAATATTGCCAGTTTGTGACAGGCATTTTTGTAGGAAGATACTTTGACACATCGAAAAAAAAAGTTCCAACACAGGTAGATGTATCCTTAAATATCTTATATTTCAAGCTTTTAATATGCATTTACATGATGTAAACTAATAGGGACATTTATGTGACAGATGCTTTATGAACATGGAATATTCAGTACATATCTTCAAGGGCAAGAGGTTCCAAAGTGGTTCACTCAGATGAGCAACGAGCCATCGTTTACCTTGCAATCATCTCCTACAAATGGTAAGATTCGAGGGCTTAACGTGTGTATTGTGCATACCATTTCAAGCATGAAGGAAGTTGGTCCTTCAAGAATTAAAATAAGGAACTTGACAACGGACTCGTCCTGGACATACCAGCCTATAACTTATTTTATCCCGGAAGATGATGTGTTTCAACATGGTGATGAAGTAGTTGTAGTATGGTTAAGCCATTGGATGTTTGGGGAAAATGAGTTTGAAGACGGTGATGAAGTTAGCATTCATTTCAGTATGAAATCTTTCCATCCTCAAGGCAATTATCCAGGAAATTGTCTTTGCTACGGCGGTGAAGGACCAGATTATGCAAACGTAAAAGAGTATGGCATCAGCCTTGTGTATGATGATGAAGATGGTGGTGGAAGCGAGAAAGAAGATCCTTTGGGTTATTACAAGTCATGGAAGCACATCATCAGGGGGGATCTATCTAATTCTGAAACATCCTCAAGTCACTACCTTCTTACACCCTGGTCAAATAGTATCGTAATGTGTAAACCTCAAATTGAGTATATACTTTTAAATACCTTTAACTAATATTAGAAAAAAAAATGCAAAACATGTTGTAACTGTAACATCGCGTATTTTCCCCAACTATTAAATTAGTTAAATCACCATTTTTGTTTTACTCTTTTTGGTACAATTTACATACGATCTCAAAACAATACATATATACATTTTAACCATTTTATACTTATTATAATAATAACAATAATAATAATAATAATAATAATAATAATAATAATGTTAGTCTTTTTTTTTTACTAACCGTGTATTATTATGGGAAAACACCAATCACGCTTTTATTTAAATTAATGGCTGAAACCTTCCTATTAATGCCAAAGAATCAGCCCCTAATTCGTAGCTTATTACCCGGTTTAAACCATCACAAGTCATAGATTGAGACTTTCCTAAATGTTGCCTTCCCCATTCACACAGCCCTTGCTGCTGTGTTTATATTGAGGCCTTGACTTCACAAGAGCATTCACAGTGATTTATTTTCCTCCATTCATGTCCAAGTCCCACCTACCTCTTCCTTCATCATCATCATCTAATTTTTTTCTATTATTAATTTATACATGCTCACCCTCCCTCTTACCCTCTCACCCTAGCGGCTCCACTGCAACAACCACCACCCGGCCGCCGCTGACCACCACTTTAGCCACCACCACAACGCACCACCCTTACTTCCTCTCCTCCCTCTCTAACTCGGCAACCACCAACAACCAAGACCCAAGCCATACCATTCCTCCACATTACTCCTCCCGCATCTCTCTCCATCCAGATGCAGCGGCGGCGGCAGCCACTGCCAACCCTCACCCAAGCCCTACGATCTGAACAACACCTTCCTTCTCGCCGCTTTACAACATACCACGCCTAAACCCACGAAGACAAGATGGTTCCCGGATCCGCCTAAGGACGCGAAGGTGATGGTGGTGGTCCGATTTGCAGGTTTCCGGCCATGTTCATCAGGAAGTATCTTCCAGCCTTATTCCGATCTGTTCCCGTTTCACCTCCTTATTCTATTGACGTGGGTCTTGCAGTGGTCGAGTGATGGGTGGATTTTTCTAAAGACAACAGGCGAACAATATAGTGTTGCGGGTTTGGGTTTGAGTCTCGCTTCTTGTCGATTTCTTGTCGGGTCAAGAGTTCAAGTGGTTCGGGTGGTCGAGGCATAAGTCAACAGGTCTAATTTGGTCAACGCTCGGTCAACACGGTCAGATTCGTCGATGTTCTGGTCAAGACGCGTGCACGTCGGTTCGCGAGTTGTTTTCAGGAAGGTATAACGCGTGCCTGTGTCTTTAGCTTAATTATATTGCGTTTTATTGTTTATATATATAGATATAAATATTTTAAATCTGTAACGAACCGAACCGACTTGTGACCGAAAGTTATATTTACTCACGCGAACGAACTAGAAACGACTCATATACTTGTTATAGCGAGGGAATGAAATATCAAACTATATATGTGCACATATTTGTTTATATATTTAAACACATTACTTAGCAAAACATATATATTTTTAAGACTAATTTAGTATACTAATAACATACGGGATATTCGACTAGATGAATTCTATAATACCTATGTGTGCGTTGGTAATATCAAACACATTTATTCAAACCTTTTTGCTAGTCGTTTTATTATTTCGCTTTCTAACAACGAAATAAAGAACAACTTATACAAATTATTTTGACAAACAAGCGTTATAATACATGTATGTATGTTACTTGTCAACATGTTTAGTCCATCGCTTTTTATAAGTATAATAAGTTAACACTTGTCGCGTCTAAAAGCTTAGCCAAATTATGTGTCGTGTATTTGTACAGTTGAGTTTTGGGAAAATATAGACAACTTGAGTTGTCTGGTTTCTTACAAAAACAGAGGAGACTCTGCCCAAATTTTTATAAAATATAAGAAACGAATTGGCATTCCAAGTTTATAATTATGTGTAGACAAGATTATGTTTTTACAAATAAATTCTAATTTCAAATCGTACGTCGTCAAAAACAGAAATATCTATATTTATTAATAAGTACAAATATATACTACCCAAGATACGAGACGAATTAACATTTGAGTCAAGCTACGTAAATATTGTTTCGTTATACAAAATGTGTCTTTACCAATAACTTCAATAACTTATTTATTTCCAATAACTATACATACGAATACATTTTGTGAGACCAAACCAAGTTCCTATCGGTTCGTTAAGTCATACACTCATTACGACACGTATTGTTTACAATACGAGTCTAGGTAGTTGGATCAACTATCTTTACAACTAAGATGCGAAACAAGCTTATTTGCATTAGAATTTAAGACGTCCTTTATTTGTAATAGGACACAAGAGTTCAATTAATCCAAGTTTAGACTTGTTGCTACTTGCTAGTATTTACACAGTGAATTTCAGGTGAGTTTTACATAGCCCCTTTTCTATTTATCACCGTTTTTGGGGTGAAACATGTTACAACATTATAATGCAATTCAATCATCAAAGTGTCTATGTGTTTTTCTATGTTGCATTATGTCTTGAACATGACTAGGGTAAGCACAATTCTAGCATAATCATTAACATTGATCAGCCGACGGTATACATTGATAGATCTATTGGACTGACAATCCCACCCGGATACGTGCCTCCTACAAAGGTAGCGTGGGTGTTTGTTATCGCATAACATATTCGAGTGAACCATGAGCGTATGGGATGTACCACATTATAACAGTCACAAGGGTTGATTATGCACTCGATTTACTTCTAGTATGTTTTCACATATGGACTAGACTTGCCATGACACTTGAATTGTACAAGTTTTATTCAATTATCAAAACCTATGTAATTCTCACCAACTTTTGTTGACCCAAAATATTTTCAACTTAACATGTTTCAGGTTCTACTTGCTTGAAGATTTGAGTTAATACTTGAAGATGCGTAGCTAGTATTTGTTAATTTGATGTACAAATTCTTAGAACAATTGTATGTAATTCATTTAAATTACTTAATGAAATTTATTATTCACCATGAGCTACTGAACAATCATCAATACGTGACATCCCGATGTTTCCGCCATCGGTTGGGGTGTTACAGATTGGTATCAGAGCCATGGTTATAGGGAATTAGGTTATTAGAAAAATAATCTAGTCTATAACCTTAGGACTTTAACCAGTACTTGCTTCAATTACTTGTAGCTCTACCTTATCCTTATCTCTATCCCTATCCTCATCCTTATTCTTAGCATAATTTGGTCTTGCCTACTCTCTTTCACTTACTTGTTACAATCCTAACGTACTTCTAGATTATTAGGGCAAATTCGTTGGGCTTAGACCTAATCTGTTTTGATAAGCCAACATTTTCGCTTATTCGGGGTTAGATATTTACAATCTTTGTGTTTCATTTTCATTTATACCCCCTCACTCCCGTATAAAATCTAAGTTTTGAATCCCAAAAATTTTTGCACTTCAAATCTATTTTCTTCCTTATATAATCTCTTCGTTAGCCTAAATTTCATGAAAACATTTGTGGATCTCACAATCATATTTCATTTTACAAACTTGTAATATTACCCGCTTGTTTAATTATTTTTAACATCCAACCCGAATCATATATTTCTCTTTACAACATATTACATATCTTACTTCTTAAATCATATTACCTTCGGGCCAATTTTATTTTAAATTTCTCCCCCTACATATTTTTTTTTTTAAAAAAGGGACACCCTCAACCATCAAATTTCATCATATTCAAGATTTTAAAATCCTTGTTCAAACTATCATCTCGTAACCTATCTATAGGATATACTCTAGCACCAACATTAAAGAATACTAAATTTTGTCGAATATTCATTACCTAGGAATTTCATAAACTAAAGCAAATAAATATTTTTGTCAAAAAGCCTCTTATTCCACAAACTCATTTTCTAAATTTCAAATTTTTATTGAACAATTTATTGGCGCAACAAATGATTTTCGATAAAAATGTTTTAATCTATTAAGAATCACTTCTTTTATGGACTAATCAAAGTCAATTATACAAAACACCTCAACAGATTCTTGATTTTTGAAATCCGATATGGTGTTTAAAACTTATGACTCATCGAAATATTTTGATCTAAATCAATTTAGTTGTACTATATAATGATTTTTGCCTTACATACAAAACCATATTTTAAAAATAAAATCTTTCCATCCACAAGAACAAAATTTACTCTACAATTTTTCCATTGACACCTACTTATTTTAAACTTGTTCGAACTATTACAAATTTTTGGCAAATACCACAATCACGTTTTCTCATACGCTTGTATCTAACTATTTATTCAAACCCCACGATTATTCTGCATGATCACCTTACTAATTGCGTCTTTATGAAACCCTATAAATTAAACCCTTTATCAACCATTTACACATACACCATTTTTCACAACCTTGATTTTACTTTGAGTTTTCATCATCTCTCAAAATCCAAATTCACATCCTTTACCTCCTCGAACATGAACTTGATCTCCACGATAACCACACTATTGAAAAATTAATTGTTTGTTGCATCAAACTTGAATATTTGTTATACATGAGGATTTGATTATCTACCTGAACAATTGATTATTCATGATACTTGAAAGCATGGAATATAAACTATTTGCTATAAACACACCTAGAGTCATTAACCTTGTCTAGGGCAACTCTATTGCAGCTCGCATGCTATACTTGATACTTGATGCATTTACCAACTTGCTTACATGTATGTATTATCAATTTGCAACTTATGTGTTAAGCCAAAAACAATTGTTACACTTAATCAAACAACTGGTAGAGGATGAAGTACTTGCTCAACAGTTAGTTGAGTACCTAATAACCTACTCAACGATTGGTAGAGGTCATCACGCCTGCTCAACAGTCGGTAGAGGTTCTAATAACCTGCTCAACGACTGGTAGAGGCTATCGCACCTGCTCAACAATCGGTAGAGGTTCCTACTCACTGACTGGTAGAAGTCTTTTTCCTGCTCAACAGTTGGACTCATCTTTGGAAACATTGAACATGCAATTTGATATAAAGATTCAATCACAAGGTTATTTTGCATTACTTACATGTGTATTAGAGTCATAGAAGGACACAAAACCCTAATGTAAGGTAAATTGGTGATTGCGGTCCGGAACGTAATCATGAATTTACAGGTACGTTAAGGTAGTGTGAAATTCTATCAAGGTTTTCGGTAGATAACTAATTATAAATTCTAGTTACCTGGTAGTTCATTTAGTCTTTCTATAGTCAATCAATTCATGCATTTCTTTTATGATTCCAGTAACTTAAGTTTAGTGTTTTGCTAGATTCTTATTCTCCTTGCGATTTCAAGACCACACTTGTCCTAATTTCTACCCAATCACCTTTAACCTTGGGTTCAATAAACTTCGGGACGAAGTTTCCAAAAGTAGGGGAGCCTGTAACATCGCGTATTTTCCCCAACTATTAAATTAGTTAAATCACCATTTTTGTTTTACTCTTTTTGGTACAATTTACATACGATCTCAAAACAATACATATATACATTTTAACCATTTTATACTTATTATAATAATAACAATAATAATAATAATAATAATAATAATAATAATAATAATAATAATAATAATGTTAGTCTTTTTTTTACTAACCGTGTATTATTATGGGAAAACACCAATCACGCTTTTATTTGAATTAATGGCTGAAACCTTCCTATTAATGCCAAAGAATCAGCCCCTAATTCGTAGCTTATTACCCGGTTTAAACCATCACAAGTCATAGATTGAGACTTTCCTAAATGTTGCCTTCCCCATTCACACAGCCCTTGCTGCTGTGTTTTTATTGAGGCCTTGACTTCACAAGAGCATTCACAGTGATTTATTTTCCTCCATTCATGTCCAAGTCCCACCTACCTCTTCCTTCATCATCATCATCTAATTTTTTTCTATTATTAATTTATACATGCTCACCCTCCCTCTTACCCTCTCACCCTAGCGGCTCCACTGCAACAACCACCACCCGGCCGCCGCTGACCACCACTTTAGCCACCACCACAACGCACCACCCTTACTTCCTCTCCTCCCTCTCTAACTCGGCAACCACCAACAACCAAGACCCAAGCCATACCATTCCTCCACATTACTCCTCCCGCATCTCTCTCCATCCAGATGCAGCGGCGGCGGCAGCCACTGCCAACCCTCACCCAAGCCCTACGATCTGAACAACACCTTCCTTCTCGCCGCTTTACAACATACCACGCCTAAACCCACGAAGACAAGATGGTTCCCGGATCCGCCTAAGGACGCGAAGGTGATGGTGGTGGTCCGATTTGCAGGTTTCCGGCCATGTTCATCAGGAAGTATCTTCCAGCCTTATTCCGATCTGTTCCCGTTTCACCTCCTTATTCTATTGACGTGGGTCTTGCAGTGGTCGAGTGATGGGTGGATTTTTCTAAAGACAACAGGCGAACAATATAGTGTTGCGGGTTTGGGTTTGAGTCTCGCTTCTTGTCGATTTCTTGTCGGGTCAAGAGTTCAAGTGGTTCGGGTGGTCGAGGCATAAGTCAACAGGTCTAATTTGGTCAATGCTCGGTCAACACGGTCAGATTCGTCGATGTTCTGGTCAAGACGCGTGCACGTCGGTTCGCGAGTTGTTTTCAGGAAGGTATAACGCGCGCCCGTGTCTTTAGCTTAATTATATTGCGTTTTATTGTTTATATATATAGATATAAATATTTTAAATCTGTAACGAACCGAACCGACTTGTGACCAAAAGTTATATTTACTCACGCGAACGAACTAGAAACGACTCATATACTTGTTATAGCGAGGGAAATGAAATATCAAACTATATATGTGCACATATTTGTTTATATATTTAAACACATTACTTAGCAAAACATATATATTTTTAAGACTAATTTAGTATACTAATAACATACGGGATATTCGACTAGATGAATTCTATAATACCTATGTGTGCGTTGGTAATATCAAACACATTTATTCAAACCTTTTTGCTAGTCGTTTTATTATTTCGCTTTCTAACAACGAAATAAAGAACAACTTATACAAATTATTTTGACAAACAAGCGTTATAATACATGTATGTATGTTACTTGTCAACATGTTTAGTCCATCGCTTTTTATAAGTATAATAAGTTAACACTTGTCGCGTCTAAAAGCTTAGCCAAATTATGTGTCGTGTATTTGTACAGTTGAGTTTTGGGAAAATATAGACAACTTGAGTTGTCTGGTTTCTTACAAAAACAGAGGAGACTCTGCCGAAATTTTTATAAAATATAAGAAACGAATCGGCATTCCGAGTTTATAATTATGTGTAGACAAGATTATGTTTTTACAAATAAATTCTAATTTCAAATCGTACGTCGTCAAAAACAGAAATATCTATATTTATTAATATGTACAAATATATACTACCCAAGATACGAGACGAATTAACATTTGAGTCAAGCTACGTAAATATTGTTTCGTTATACAAAATGTGTCTTTACCAATAACTTCAATAACTTATTTATTTCCAATAACTATACATACGAATACATTTTGTGAGACCAAACCAAGTTCCTATCGGTTCGTTAAGTCATACACTCATTACGACACGTATTGTTTACAATACGAGTCTAGGTAGTTGGATCAACTATCTTTACAACTAAGATGCGAAACAAGCTTATTTGCATTAGAATTTAAGACGTCCTTTATTTGTAATAGGACACAAGAGTTCAATTAATCCAAGTTCAGACTTGTTGCTACTTGCTAGTATTTACACAGTGAATTTCAGGTGAGTTTTACATAGCCCCTTTTCTATTTATCACCGTTTTTGGGGTGAAACATGTTACAACATTATAATGCAATTCAATCATCAAAGTGTCTATGTGTTTTTCTATGTTGCATTATGTCTTGAACATGACTAGGGTAAGCACAATTCTAGCATAATCATTAACATTGATCAGCCGACGGTATACATTGATAGATCTATTGGACTGACAATCCCACCCGGATACGTGCCTCCTACAAAGGTAGCGTGGGTGTTTGTTATCGCATAACATATTCGAGTGAACCATGAGCGTATGGGATGTACCACATTATAACAGTCACAAGGGTTGATTATGCACTCGATTTACTTCTAGTATGTTTTCACATATGGACTAGACTTGCCATGACACTTGAATTGTACAAGTTTTATTCAATTATCAAAACCTATGTAATTCTCACCAACTTTTGTTGACCCAAAATATTTTCAACTTAACATGTTTCAGGTTCTACTTGCTTGAAGATTTGAGTTAATACTTGAAGATGCGTAGCTAGTATTTGTTAATTTGATGTACAAATTCTTAGAACAATTGTATGTAATTCATTTAAATTACTTAATGAAATTTATTATTCACCATGAGCTACTGAACAATCATCAATACGTGACATCCCGATGTTTCCGCCATCGGTTGGGGTGTTACAGATTGGTATCAGAGCCATGGTTATAGGGAATTAGGTTATTAGAAAAATAATCTAGTCTATAACCTTAGGACTTTAACCAGTACTTGCTTCAATTACTTGTAGCTCTACCTTATCCTTATCTCTATCCCTATCCTCATCCTTATTCTTAGCATAATTTGGTCTTGCCTACTCTCTTTCACTTACTTGTTACAATCCTAACGTACTTCTAGATTATTAGGGCAAATTCGTTGGGCTTAGACCTAATCTGTTTTGATAAGCCAACATTTTCGCTTATTCGGGGTTAGATATTTACAATCTTTGTGTTTCATTTTCATTTATACCCCCCACTCCCGTATAAAATCTAAGTTTTGAATCCCAAAAATTTTTGCACTTCAAATCTATTTTCTTCCTTATATAATCTCTTCGTTAGCCTAAATTTCATGAAAACATTTGTGGATCTCACAATCATATTTCATTTTACAAACTTGTAATATTACCCGCTTGTTTAATTATTTTTAACATCCAACCCGAATCATATATTTCTCTTTACAACATATTACATATCTTACTTCTTAAATCATATTACCTTCGGGCCAATTTTATTTTAAACTTCTCCCCCTACATATTTTTTTTTTTAAAAAAGGGACACCCTCAACCATCAAATTTCATCATATTCAAGATTTTAAAATCCTTGTTCAAACTATCATCTCGTAACCTATCTATAGGATATACTCTAGCACCAACATTAAAGAATACTAAATTTTGTCGAATATTCATTACCTAGGAATTTCATAAACTAAAGCAAATAAATATTTTTGTCAAAAAGCCTCTTATTCCACAAACTCATTTTCTAAATTTCAAATTTTTATTGAACAATTTATTGGCGCAACAAATGATTTTCGATAAAAATGTTTTAATCTATTAAGAATCACTTCTTTTATGGACTAATCAAAGTCAATTATACAAAACACCTCAACAGATTCTTGATTTTTGAAATCCGATATGGTGTTTAAAACTTATGACTCATCGAAATATTTTGATCTAAATCAATTTAGTTGTACTATATAATGATTTTTGCCTTACATACAAAACCATATTTTAAAAATAAAATCTTTCCATCCACAAGAACAAAATTTACTCTACAATTTTTCCATTGACACCTACTTATTTTAAACTTGTTCGAACTATTACAAATTTTTGGCAAATACCACAATCACGTTTTCTCATACGCTTGTATCTAACTATTTATTCAAACCCCACGATTATTCTGCATGATCACCTTACTAATTGCGTCTTTATGAAACCCTATAAATTAAACCCTTTATCAACCATTTACACATACACCATTTTTCACAACCTTGATTTTACTTTGAGTTTTCATCATCTCTCAAAATCCAAATTCACATCCTTTACCTCCTCGAACATGAACTTGATCTCCACGATAACCACACTATTGAAAAATTAATTGTTTGTTGCATCAAACTTGAATATTTGTTATACATGAGGATTTGATTATCTACCTGAACAATTGATTATTCATGATACTTGAAAGCATGGAATATAAACTATTTGCTATAAACACACCTAGAGTCATTAACCTTGTCTAGGGCAACTCTATTGCAGCTCGCATGCTATACTTGATACTTGATGCATTTACCAACTTGCTTACATGTATGTATTATCAATTTGCAACTTATGTGTTAAGCCAAAAACAATTGTTACACTTAATCAAACAACTGGTAGAGGATGAAGTACTTGCTCAACAGTTAGTTGAGTACCTAATAACCTACTCAACGATTGGTAGAGGTCATCACGCCTGCTCAACAGTCGGTAGAGGTTCTAATAACCTGCTCAACGACTGGTAGAGGCTATCGCACCTGCTCAACAATCGGTAGAGGTTCCTACTCACTGACTGGTAGAAGTCTTTTTCCTGCTCAACAGTTGGACTCATCTTTGGAAACATTGAACATGCAATTTGATATAAAGATTCAATCACAAGGTTATTTTGCATTACTTACATGTGTATTAGAGTCATAGAAGGACACAAAACCCTAATGTAAGGTAAATTGGTGATTGCGGTCCGGAACGTAATCATGAATTTACAGGTACGTTAAGGTAGTGTGAAATTCTATCAAGGTTTTCGGTAGATAACTAATTATAAATTCTAGTTACCTGGTAGTTCATTTAGTCTCTCTATAGTCAATCAATTCATGCATTTCTTTTATGATTCCAGTAACTTAAGTTTAGTGTTTTGCTAGATTCTTATTCTCCTTGCGATTTCAAGACCACACTTGTCCTAATTTCTACCCAATCACCTTTAACCTTGGGTTCAATAAACTTCGGGACGAAGTTTCCAAAAGTAGGGGAGCCTGTAACATCGCGTATTTTCCCCAACTATTAAATTAGTTAAATCACCATTTTTGTTTTACTCTTTTTGGTACAATTTACATACGATCTCAAAACAATACATATATACATTTTAACCATTTTATACTTATTATAATAATAACAATAATAATAATAATAATAATAATAATAATAATAATAATGTTAGTCTTTTTTTTACTAACCGTGTATTATTATGGGAAAACACCAATCACGCTTTTATTTGAATTAATGGCTGAAACCTTCCTATTAATGCCAAAGAATCAGCCCCTAATTCGTAGCTTATTACCCGGTTTAAACCATCACAAGTCATAGATTGAGACTTTCCTAAATGTTGCCTTCCCCATTCACACAGCCCTTGCTGCTGTGTTTATATTGAGGCCTTGACTTCACAAGAGCATTCACAGTGATTTATTTTCCTCCATTCATGTCCAAGTCCCACCTACCTCTTCCTTCATCATCATCATCTAATTTTTTTCTATTATTAATTTATACATGCTCACCCTCCCTCTTACCCTCTCACCCTAGCGGCTCCACTGCAACAACCACCACCCGGCCGCCGCTGACCACCACTTTAGCCACCACCACAACGCACCACCCTTACTTCCTCTCCTCCCTCTCTAACTCGGCAACCACCAACAACCAAGACCCAAGCCATACCATTCCTCCACATTACTCCTCCCGCATCTCTCTCCATCCAGATGCAGCGGCGGCGGCAGCCACTGCCAACCCTCACCCAAGCCCTACGATCTGAACAACACCTTCCTTCTCGCCGCTTTACAACATACCACGCCTAAACCCACGAAGACAAGATGGTTCCCGGATCCGCCTAAGGACGCGAAGGTGATGGTGGTGGTCCGATTTGCAGGTTTCCGGCCATGTTCATCAGGAAGTATCTTCCAGCCTTATTCCGATCTGTTCCCGTTTCACCTCCTTATTCTATTGACGTGGGTCTTGCAGTGGTCGAGTGATGGGTGGATTTTTCTAAAGACAACAGGCGAACAATATAGTGTTGCGGGTTTGGGTTTGAGTCTCGCTTCTTGTCGATTTCTTGTCGGGTCAAGAGTTCAAGTGGTTCGGGTGGTCGAGGCATAAGTCAACAGGTCTAATTTGGTCAACGCTCGGTCAACACGGTCAGATTCGTCGATGTTCTGGTCAAGACGCGTGCACGTCGGTTCGCGAGTTGTTTTCAGGAAGGTATAACGCGCGCCCGTGTCTTTAGCTTAATTATATTGCGTTTTATTGTTTATATATATAGATATAAATATTTTAAATCTGTAACGAACCGAACCGACTTGTGACCAAAAGTTATATTTACTCACGCGAACGAACTAGAAACGACTCATATACTTGTTATAGCGAGGGAAATGAAATATCAAACTATATATGTGCACATATTTGTTTATATATTTAAACACATTACTTAGCAAAGCATATATATTTTTAAGACTAATTTAGTATACTAATAACATACGGGATATTCGACTAGATGAATTCTATAATACCTATGTGTGCGTTGGTAATATCAAACACATTTATTCAAACCTTTTTGCTAGTCGTTTTATTATTTCGCTTTCTAACAACGAAATAAAGAACAACTTATACAAATTATTTTGACAAACAAGCGTTATAATACATGTATGTATGTTACTTGTCAACATGTTTAGTCCATCGCTTTTTATAAGTATAATAAGTTAACACTTGTCGCGTCTAAAAGCTTAGCCAAATTATGTGTCGTGTATTTGTACAGTTGAGTTTTGGGAAAATATAGACAACTTGAGTTGTCTGGTTTCTTACAAAAACAGAGGAGACTCTGCCGAAATTTTTATAAAATATAAGAAACGAATCGGCATTCCGAGTTTATAATTATGTGTAGACAAGATTATGTTTTTACAAATAAATTCTAATTTCAAATCGTACGTCGTCAAAAACAGAAATATCTATATTTATTAATATGTACAAATATATACTACCCAAGATACGAGACGAATTAACATTTGAGTCAAGCTACGTAAATATTGTTTCGTTATACAAAATGTGTCTTTACCAATAACCTCAATAACTTATTTATTTCCAATAACTATACATACGAATACATTTTGTGAGACCAAACCAAGTTCCTATCGGTTCGTTAAGTCATACACTCATTACGACACGTATTGTTTACAATACGAGTCTAGGTAGTTGGATCAACTATCTTTACAACTAAGATGCGAAACAAGCTTATTTGCATTAGAATTTAAGACGTCCTTTATTTGTAATAGGACACAAGAGTTCAATTAATCCAAGTTCAGACTTGTTGCTACTTGCTAGTATTTACACAGTGAATTTCAGGTGAGTTTTACATAGCCCCTTTTCTATTTATCACCGTTTTTGGGGTGAAACATGTTACAACATTATATATGCAATTCAATCATCAAAGTGTCTTTGTGTTTTTCTATGTTGCATTATGTCTTGAACATGACTAGGGTAAGCACAATTCTAGCATAATCATTAACATTGATCAGCCGACGGTATACATTGATAGATCTATTGGACTGACAATCCCACCCGGATACGTGCCTCCTACAAAGGTAGCGTGGGTGTTTGTTATCGCATAACATATTCGAGTGAACCATGAGCGTATGGGATGTACCACATTATAACAGTCACAAGGGTTGATTATGCACTCGATTTACTTCTAGTATGTTTTCACATATGGACTAGACTTGCCATGACACTTGAATTGTACAAGTTTTATTCAATTATCAAAACCTATGTAATTCTCACCAACTTTTGTTGACCCAAAATATTTTCAACTTAACATGTTTCAGGTTCTACTTGCTTGAAGATTTGAGTTAATACTTGAAGATGCGTAGCTAGTATTTGTTAATTTGATGTACAAATTCTTAGAACAATTGTATGTAATTCATTTAAATTACTTAATGAAATTTATTATTCACCATGAGCTACTGAACAATCATCAATACGTGACATCCCGATGTTTCCGCCATCGGTTGGGGTGTTACAGTAACTAAACTAAATTGCAAAAAAAAAAAAATTACGCAGTAAAGGAAATTTGTACCACTAAACCTATCAAGTGTAACACCATAAAAACTGGGCGTGTGATCGCTTTCGTTGGATTTACACATTACATATACAACTGAAGACTTTAACAACATTTAACAAAATTTCACCGACACCGCCTACAATCACTGTCCTTGGTTTATCAGTCTCGAACACCTCTTATAAGGCTACATGTAACATTACACATTAATACTTACAATTATTTTGGATAAAAACGTCACGTATCACTATTATTATTCGCTTTTAAATATTTGTGACGCATTTGGAACCCTAATACTATATTAATTATATATAATATACATATATATATATATATATATATATATATATATATATATATATATATATAGATTTTATGTCAAAAAAAATAATGCTTGGGCCAGGAATCGAACCCGCGCCCCAAGCCGGGTTAAACTTCACAACACAACATAACCATCTGGTCTACCCACACACTTGGTATAAATCCCAACACATTATTATTATATCACGAGTTTATTCTTTCACAGTTGACTAGGAAAGTCAACTGTGATATCAATCTACCAAAATCAAGCCAATCAAACGCGTGTTAATCCAAATTAGGAATGATTGGAGACTGGTTGGTTGATTGGGCGTCACTTACACGCTGAATTGAATTCAAAATCATGCCAATTATACATGTTTGACGCGTCATCACCATGAATACAAGGTCAACCTTCCAATCGTGCAACCCAGACCCTATCCCTATAAATTGGACCTCCCCATTCCTTCACAACTCGTCGAAATCCCTCTCTCAAACCTCAATTTCTGTTATTAACCCATCATTCGAAGCATACGTGTTCGTGTTGACTTTTTCTGTTGACCACACAAGGATCACGAGATCGTGTTTGTAAGTGATGTTTTGCATATGGGTTTTAATCATCGGCATTCACACAACAATAACCCTCTGATTAATTGGGTTATTTTTGTGTGAATCAGTCAATTGTAAATCTTAGGGCTCGAAATCGTGAAATTGGGGAAGAACACGTTTCAACATAAAGTGTTATATTTTAAAAAAAACTAGAATCAAACACAACCACTGATCTAGATCAAGTGGTTGTGTCTGATGTTTGTTTGTCCACTCACGCGGGTTCGAGTCCCGTGTAAAACGGTTTTTATTCTTTTCATTTTAATTGAATATAAATCAGAATTTTCTTATATTATATAATTAAATTAATCTGAAACTAAACGTTCTCAGGGTCCAGACCAGTTGTTCTGGGCTTGTGATTTAAAACACACGAACCGGCCTAGGGCCCGGGTTCGAACCATGGCATAAACAAAACATTTCTTTTTATTTAAACTTATATATATATATATATATTCCCTTGTATTTTTAAAAATTCATTTTAAAATACTAAAACTCTTTTATAAATTCTACAAAAATTATTTTATGTTAATCTAGTGAAAAAGTTTAACATACAATTTTTAGTTTTCAAAAATTCATTTATTTAATATATATAATAAATAATTCAAGTTTATTCTATTTTATTTATAAAATTCTATAAAAATATCAAAACAATTTTATAAATTTCCACAAAAATTATTCTGAGTTTTTATAACAATAAACTTTTCTGAAATGATTTTTATTTCTGAAAAATCATTTATTTAATATTTTAATCAATTTTTATTAGTTTTAATCATAAATAAATCATAATAAATTCATTTTTCAATAATTTTGTACCAAAATTTTATATAAATTATTTCTGATTATTTGGAACAGAAATACAATTTTTAAATTAATAGTTCTGTAAATATAATATTTTTAAATATTAAAGTTATATTTTGACAATTTGAAATAAATAGATTTAATATTCTATTTTTAAGAAAATAATTTTATAAAAATTATTTTCATACTTTAAACTTATTATTGTGACCATCTTTTATTTAAAATTTACAAAAAGACCTTTGTTTATTTATTTATTAAATTTCTCTTATTATTCAAACATTTTATTTATTAATCAAACGAGCACTTATCCCCAATTCGAAGCCCTAGAATATATTTGTAGACTAGAAAGACTTAGACATATTTATTACCTTAATTATAGGGTAATACTTGGCATTGTTGGGCAACACAATATTCTATTTTTCACGAGACATAACATTTTGCTAAGGTGAGTTTTACATAGCCTCTTTTCTATTATTCACTATTTTTGGGGTGAAACATGTTACAAAATTCTATATGCAATTCAATCATAAAGTGTCTATGTGTTTTTCTATTTTGCATTATGTCTTAAACATGACTAGAGTAAGCACAATTCTAGCATAATCATTAACATTGATCAGCCGACGGTATACAATGATAGATCTATTGGACTGACAATCCCACCCGGATACGTGCCTCCTACAAAGGTAGCGTGGGTGATTGTTATCGCATAACATAATCGAGTGAACCATGAGCGTATGGGATGGACCACAATATAACAGTCACAAGGGTTGATTATGCACTCGATTTACTTCTAGTATGTTTTCACATATGGACTAGACTTGCCATGACACTTGAATTGTACAAGTTTTATTCAATTATCAAAACCTATGTAATTCTCACCAGCTTTTGTTGACCCAAAAATATTTTCAAAATTAACATGTTTCAGGTAACAATGAAGCTGAGGCTTGAGTATGCATGAGGATTTATCATGAAGTTTTTGTTTGAAGTTATTTGAAGTTGTTGCTTTATTTGATATCATGTATTTGGATTTCTAGACATCATTTCATTTTGGATATTTATGTTATGAATAAATTATTTAAAATTTCAATTTATACCATGTGCTACTGAAACAATCATCAATACGTGACATCCCGATGTTTCCGCCATCGGTTGGGGTGTTACAGATTGGTATCAGAGCCATGGTTATAGGGAATTAGGTTATTAGAAAAATAATCTAGTCTATAACCATAGGATTTAACCAGTACTTGTTTCTCTTACTTGTTTCTCTACTTATTCCTATTCTCTATCTCCCTCCTACTTCTTATCCCTACTTTAATCCCTACAAGAAGATTGCTCTTCATCACTGGATCTACTCTTAGACTGATAAGACAAAATCCTCAGGCTTAGCCTCAACCACCTTGAGATCTCGTCGAAGTTCTGGAATTTTAATAACGAACACGTGCAATCTTGAAGGGTGAACGCCTGTATTCTGAGTCTTCTGTCTAGGCTGGCATTGCGCATATATCCCAATCAGACGAGGGACCCGGATGCCTACCTGGGAATTCTCGGGATGAGTGTTCACTTATAGGATAAAGCACGTCTTCATTATGTTATTAGAATCTTTGATAAGTCAACGTTTTCGTTTATTCGTTTTAATTAATGAATAAATGATTACATTCCTTATATAACCTCATTCATTTCATTGTGTCTCTTACAGATCATGCCTCCACGTCGCAACACTCGCCTTAACAGTGGTGACAATCATGATGAAGGGAATAACAACAACCACAACACCTTCCACAACAACAATAATAGCAACAACAACAATGGTGTTGATGCCCAACTGGCTACGATCATTTCTCAACAAATGGCGCAGCAAATCGCGACTCTGGTTCCTAACTTACTGGCTCAAGTCATTCAGATGAACGGAAACGGCAACGGAAACGGTCATGGAAACGGGAACGGTAATGGAAACCACAACGGAAACGGGAATGGTCTCCCAGCTTGCACTCTTAAGCACTTTAATTCCTGTAATCCCCCTAAGTTCAGTGGAGAAGAAGGAGCTACGGGACTTCTACAATGGTTCGAGGGCATTGAGAATACCTTCATTAACAGTGAGTGTCCCGATAACTTAAAGGTCCGTTATGCCATGAGTGTTCTTCACAAACGAGCACTCACTTGGTGGAATGAGGAAAAGCGCACCCGCGGAGCTGAAGCTGCACTGGCCTTAACTTGGGATCAAGCTAAAGACATTATGAAGGCAGAGTTCTGCCCTCGTAATGAAATCAAGAAGCTGGAAGATGAGTTTCATGATCTTGCTCAAGATAGTGGAGAAAACCTTGTCTACAACACTCGTTTTCACGCACTTAGTCTACTGCTACCACACAAGGTCACCCCCTTGCCTATTGCGATCGAAAAATACATTGGTGGCTTACCGATGGAGATTCAAGACACAGTGTGGGGAAGGAACCCTGCTACTCTGGAGGAAGCAAAGCGTTTGGCGGCCACCCTAACAGATAACCATGTGAAGGTAGGAACCTTGACCCGGAAAGGGGAAAAGAAAACTGTTGCAAAGGATACTCCCCAACCTGCCCTTGAAATTAAAACTGAGGCCTCAACCAATGGAAGGCGCAAGGTCATGAATTTTGCAATAGACACCACTGTCCCACCCAACAAGAAACAATACAACGGGAACCAACCTAAGTGTGACACCTGCCAATATCACCACCCAACCCAAGTGCCCTGCCGGCAGTGTACCAATTGTCAAAGGTATGGGCACCTTGCGGATGCTTGTCGAATTCCTGCTACAAACGCCCTTGCTGCCCCAAATAATCCTGCTAGGGACCCTCCAGCTACTTAACAGCAAGCCCCACCATTTGAATGATGTCTGCTTTTTAATTCTATGTATTGGTTCAAGTAATAAATTCTAGTATTATCATAACACCTGGATGCATGCTTGTTTGAATGTGAACTAATTGCTATATCTATATTTAAATCATACTCGTTATACTTGCTTACTTGTACAACAGTTAGTTGACTACCAAACAACCTACTCAACGATTGGTAGAGGTCATCATGTCTATCCAACAGTCGAGAGAGGCCCTACAACCTGCTCAACGACTGGTGGAGACTATCGAACCTGCTCAACAATCGGTAGAGTCATAGAAGGACGCAAAACCCTAATGTAAGGTAAATTGGTGATTACGGTCCGGAACGTAATCATGAATTTACAGGTACGTTAAGGTAGTGGGAAATTTTATCAAGGTTTTCGGTAGTTGACCAATTGTAAACTCTAGTTACCTGGTAGTTCATTTAGTCCTTCTATAGTCCATCAACTCACTTCTTTTAGGACTCCTAAAACTTAATGCTTTGCTAGATTCTTACTCTCCTTGCGATGTCAGACGAACCTAATTCAACTCTTAAAGCTCACACCTACCCGACCTCCTATCCAAATTACCCGAAACCACTATCCTATTACCAATAAGAACTTCCAAATCACAGTTGCTCCAAATTCTACCCAATCACCCTCAACCTTGTGTTTTTCTTTTAACTTCGGGACGAAGTTCCTAAAAGTAGGGGAGACTGTAACATTACGCATTAATACTTACAATTATTTTGGATAAAAACGTCAAGTATCACTATTATTATTCGCTTTTAAATATTTGTGACGCATTTGGAACCCTAATACTATATTAATTATATATAATATACATATATATATATATAGATTTTATGTCAAAAAAAATAATGCTTGGGCCGGGAATCGAACCCGCGCCCCAAGCCGGGTTAAACTTCATAACACAACATAACCATCTGGTCTACCCACACACTTGGTATAAATCCCAACACATTATTATTATATCACGAGTTTATTCTTTCACAGTTGACTAGGAAACTCAACTTTGATATCAATCTACCAAAATCAAGCCAATCAAACGCGTGTTAATCCAAATTAGGAATGATTGGAGACTGGTTGGTTGATTGCGCGTCACTTACACGCTGAATTGAATTCAAAATCATGCCAATTATACATGTTTGACGCGTCATCACCATGAATACAAGGTCAACCTTCCAATCGTGCAACCCAGACCCTATCCCTATAAATTGGACCTCCCCATTCCTTCACAACTTGCCGAAATCCCTCTCTCAAACCTCAATTTTTGTTATTAACCCATCATTCGAAGCATACGTGTTCGTGTTGACTTTTTCTGTTGACCACACAAGGATCACGAGATCGTGTTTGTAAGTGATGTTTTGCATATGGGTTTTAATCATCCGCATTCACACAACAATAACCCTCTAATTAATTAGGTTATTTTTGTGTGAATCAGTCAATTGTAAATCTTAGGGCTCGAAATCGTGAAATTGGGGAAGAACACGTTTCAACATAAAGTGTTATATTTTAAATAAACTGGAAACAAACACAACTACTGATCTAGATCAAGTGGTTGTGTCTGATGTTTGTTTGTCCACTCACGCGGGTTCGAGTCCCGTGTAGAACGGTTTTTATTCTTGTCATTTTAATTGAATATAAATCAGAATTTTCTTATATTATATAACTAAATTAATCTGAAACTAAACGTTCTGAGGGTCCAGACCAGTTGGTCTGGGCTTGTGATTTAAAACACACGAACCGGCCTAGGGCCCGGGTTCGAACCATGGCATAAACAAAACATTTCTTATTATTTAAACTTATATATATATATATATATATATATATTCCCTTGTATTTTTAAAAATTCATTTTAAAATACTAAAACTCTTTTATAAATTCTACAAAAATTATTTTATGTTAATCTAGTGAAAAAGTTTAACATACAATTTTTAGTTTTCAAAAATTTATTTATTTAATATATATAATAAATAATTCAAGTTTATTCTATTTCATTTATAAAATTCTATAAAAATATTAAAACAATTTTATGAATTTCCACAAAAATTATTCTGAGTTTTTATAACAATAAACTTTTCTGAAATGATTTTTATTTCTGAAAAATCATTTATTTAATATTTTTAATCAATTTTTGTTAGTTTTCATCATAAATAAATCATAATAAATTAATTTTTCAATATTTTTGTACCAAAATTTTATGTAAATTATTTCTGATTATTTGGAACAGAAATACAATTTTTAAATTAATAGTTCTGTAAATTTAATATTTTTAAATATTAAAGTTATATTTTGACAATTTGAAATAAATAGATTTAATATTCTATTTTTAAGAAAATAATTTTATAAAAATTATTTTCATACTTTAAACTTATTATTGTGACCATCTTTAATTTAAAATTTACAAAAAGACCTTTGTTTATTTATTTATTAAATTTCTCTTATTATTCAAACATTTTATTTATTAATCAAACGAGCACTTATCCCCAATTCGAAGCCCTAGAATATATTTGTAGACTAGAAAGACTTAGACATATTTATTACCTTAATTATAGGGTAATACTTGGCATTGTTGGGCAACACAATATTCTATTTTTCACGAGACATAACATTTTGCTAAGGTGAGTTTTACATAGCCCCTTTTCTATTATTCACTATTTTTGGGGTGAAACATGTTACAAAATTCTATATGCAATTCAATCATAAAGTGTCTATGTGTTTTTCTATGTTGCATTATGTCTTAAACATGACTAGGGTAAGCACAATTCTAGCATAATCATTAACATTGATCAGCCGACGGGATACAATGATAGATCTATTGGACTGACAATCCCACCCGGATACGTGCCTCCTACAAAGGTAGCGTGGGTGATTGTTATCGCATAACATAATCGAGTGAACCATGAGCGTATGGGATGGACCACAATATAACAGTCACAAGGGTTGATTATGCACTCGATTTACTTCTAGTATGTTTTCACATATGGACTAGACTTGCCATGACACTTGAATTGTACAAGTTTTATTCAATTATCAAAACCTATGTAATTCTCACCAGCTTTTGTTGACCCAAAAATATTTTCAAAATTAACATGTTTCAGGTAACAATGAAGCTGAGGCTTGAGTATGCATGAGGATTTATCATGAAGTTTTTGTTTGAAGTTATTTGAAGTTGTTGCTTTATTTGATATCATGTATTTGGATTTCTAGACATCATTTCATTTTGGATATTTATGTTATGAATAAATTATTTAAAATTTCAATTTATACCATGTGCTACTGAAACAATCATCAATACGTGACATCCCGATGTTTCCGCCATCGGTTGGGGTGTTACAGATTGGTATCAGAGCCATGGTTATAGGGAATTAGGTTATTAGAAAAATAATCTAGTCTATAACCATAGGATTTAACCAGTACTTGTTTCTCTTACTTGTTTCTCTACTTATTCCTATTCTCTATCTCCCTCCTACTTCTTATCCCTACTTTAATCCCTACAAGAAGATTGCTCCTCATCACTGGATCTTCTCTTAGACTGATAAGACAAAATCCTCAGGCTTAGCCTCAACCACCTTGAGATCTCGTCGAAGTTCTGGAATTTTAATAACGAACACGTGCAATCTTGAAGGGTGAACGCCTGTATTCCGAGTCTTCTGTCTAGGCTGGCATTGCGCATATATCCCAATCAGTCGAGGGACCCGGATGCCTACCTGGGAATTCTCGGGATGAGTGTTCACTTATAGGATAAAGCACGTCTTCATTATGTTATTAGAATCTTTGATAAGTCAACGTTTTCGTTTATTCGTTTTAATTAATGAATAAATGATTACATTCCTTATATAACCTCATTCATTTCATTGTGTCTCATACAGATCATGCCTCCACGTCGCAACACTCGCCTTAACAGTTGGGGTGTTACACTACCCGGTACACAGACAGCCCTCCCCATCCCTGCACTTTTTGACTTGTCCTAGACTAGAACACCACCCCCTGCTTTATTCCCACCCCTGCCCCATCCCCCTTGAGACCAAACGGATGCACCAATCACTGAATTTTTTTTTTTTTGAATTAAACGGTAATATTGAAAGTGTTCATGGATTGATATTCTTGAATGAATAGAATAATACAATGAGGGGCCCTATATATAGGGATAAACCATGAACCCTAATTAGGAAAAGATAACCAATCCTAATATACAAAGAATATCTAAACATAAATATAAATATTCTAGACTATTCTAATTAATAATAATAATATACGGCTAATATCTCTAAGATCCCCCCCGCAGTTTGATCGGTCGTAGGACAGACGGTCGGGGAGCTTGTTTCAACCCATACAACGACTTCTTTAACCTGCACACAAATCCTGGAAAACGTTTATCAATAAAACCGGGGGGGGGGTGGTGCATAAAGACGGTTTCCTTTACGTGCTCGTGCAAAAACGCATTCTTGACATTTAACTGATGAACGGGCCAAGACCTTGAAACTGCCAAAGATAAAACCGTGCGAATTGTAGCAGGTTTGACAACTGGACTAAATGTCTCATCACAATCAATACCCACGGTTTGCGACTTCCCATTAACAACTAACCGTGCTTTATACCGCTCAAGTGTACCATCCGATTTAAATTTATGCCGAAACAATCACATGCACCTAATGACTGGTCTGGCAACCGGACGGGGGACTAAATCCGACGTCTCATTTTCCTGTAAAGCTGTAAATTCGGCTGCATGGCGCACAGCCAGTTCGGGTCGATTAAGCCCTGGTGATAGGTATTTGGGATAGGAGAAAGGGTCGGGGTGTGTAAGGTGTATTATGGAGGTTTCAGGGAACCAGTTTTAGATCTAGTGGACATTGGGTAAGACGGACGGGGTCGGGTATTAGGTAAGGATGTCGATGGTACAGTCGGCTGGGCCGGTGTAGTGGGAGTCGGGTGGGCCGATTGGGTTTGATACTGTTGGTAGGCCGATGGTGGTAGTGGATGGGCAGATGGGGCGGCTGGTGGTTTGGGTCGGCGGCTGTATGTGAGCGGAAACGGGACTGTAGTGGGTAGACGTGGTGGTGGACCGGGTGTAGTAATGGGGTGAGTAAAGGTGAAATCGGGTGGTGGTGTATCGTCCAAAAAGCAATACTAGGCAGTTGGGGTGGGAATAGTGTAAGGGAACACGGTTTCATCGAAGGTCACATGTCGGGAGATGGAGACCTTACCCGTGGTGGGTGTCACACCCTCAAATTCCACTTACGGGGTTTTACCGCGAGGCGCATGACAAACCAGGATCCAAGTCAACGGTCACAATAAACAACACTATATGAATATACGTAAACTCAAAACATGATTATCATAATCATAAAAACTGTAGCGGAAGCATTTAAAGAGGTTAATCATGTTACAAAACCGTGTTCCAAAATATCCAAGACATTTATTCAAAACGTGCAACTAATCCTAGACGCCAATGCAGACCCGTGCGCCTAGTCCAACCGGTGCTTATGACAACCTGCACCCTTCACTTTTCATAAATGTGCATAATTGGTCACTCAACTATTTCAAAATTTTCATTTTTAACCCTCCTATTTTAATAGGACCAAAAGTCATAATTTAATAAAACTTATAATTTTTATAAGTAAAAGTATTGCACGTTTTATACTCACATCTACACCCGAGCACGTATGTTTCAGACCTTGATACTCAAAACCCTTAATTTTCGGTCCTAAAACAACTTAGAAACCGAAGGAAACAAGTCCGGCACTTAAAACTGATTAAATTAGAAAATTTGATTTTTTTTTTAGTTCTCGTAGTCTGCGAAGACAGTCAAATAGTCAAAGTCCTGATCAAAGTCCTAGTCAAAGTCTTAGTCAAACAGTCAAAGTCCTAGTCAAAGTCCTGGTCAAAGTCCTAGTCAAAGTCTTAGTCAAACAGTCAAAGTCTTAGTCAAATAGTCAATTCATCATAAAACCTTACTTTATGGTGTTGACCAATTTTAATGGCTAATTGAATCCAAAACTAGTATAAAAACCCACTTATTGTAACATTTCGCATTTAAACTTGTACGTTACACGACTATAATTAATAAAACGTCAAGTTTCGTTATTCTCGTGTGCAATAATTATTTTTGTCGCATTTTTGGAACCTTAATACGATATATATATTATGCATATATGATTAATGTGTGATAATTATACAAAAAAATAAACACTTGGGCCGGGAATCGAACCCGCGCCCAAGGCCGGCCCAAACCACCCAAGCACACAAACCAGCTGGGCTGGCCAACACCTTTGATTAAATCTCAGCGCGAATTAAACTTATACTTGATTTTTAAAACTTCACAGTTGACTAAGGAAAGTCAACTGTGGACGTGTATGCATAATCAATCACAATTAACTTGTGATTGATCCAAATATGGCAACAATACTTGATTATCAGCCTTGTCCGACCTGTATACACAACGATTACCAATCAATTGTCCACCAAATTGAACCTATACGCGTTTGAACTTTAATGCTCGGTCAATCCTTACCATATCATCAATCCAGTGCTTAGCACTATAAATTGATCATCCTCGAAGCATTACAACTCGCCAATAAACTCTTCTCAACCCCCAATCTTCTTCAATTCACTCTGATTATCATTTCGTGATCGCTGTTTGACTTTTACTCGTGACCGAGCAATCGAACACGATACAAACCTGTAAGTCTAATATGTTATGTGGGTTTTGATCACCGGCGTGCACACATCAAAAGCCCTAAGATCAATTGGGCTATTGATGTGTGTAACAAATTATTGCTAGAACTAGGGTTCGTGTTTATGAAATTGGGGATAAAACTGATTTATCATCGTGGTTATATATTTTTAAAACTGAGATGAATCACAACCACAGGCCTAGGCCAAGTGGTTGTGACTGATGCTCGTAACCAAGGGCACCCGGGTTCGAATCCCGGCTTGGGCGCCCCTTTTTCCACATTTTTCATTTTTAAAAACTAACCACTTATAATTATATATTATACATCAAATCTTATAAATTCGTTTTTTTAAATATTAAAACCTTTTTATAAATTCTAAAAAAATTATATTTATCAAATCTGAGGTAAAAGTTTTATTTACAATTTTTAGTTTTCTGAAATTCATTGATTTAAAATTTATAATAATTAAATCAATTTTATACTATTATATTTATAAAAATCCATTAAAATATCAAAACAATTTTATTAATTTCTACAAAAATTATCCTATGTTTGTACAATGTTGAACTTTACTGAAATGATTTTTAATTCAGAAAAATCATTTATTTTATATTTTTAATCAATTGTTGTTAGATTTAATCATAATTAAATCATAATAAATTCAATTTTTATTATTTTTGCACCAAAATTTTATACAATTTATTTTTAAATATTTAGAACAGAAATATGATTTTTAAAATAATAATTCTTTAATTTTAGTATTTTTAAATATTAAAGTTAAATTTTGGCAATTTGTAATAAATAGATTTAAAAATCTATTTTAAAGGAAATAATTTTATAAAAATTATTTTTATACTTCAAACACATTATTGTGAACATTCTAAATTCAAATTTTATAAAAAGACTTTCTTTTATTTAATTATCAAATTTCCCTTTATTTAATTAACATTTTATTTTAAATTCAACAATTGGATATCCCCAAATCGAAACCCTAGGATATACTTATAAACTAGTTAGACTTAGACTTATTTGTTGCCTTATACATAGGGTAATACTTGGCAATCTATTGGGCTACACTTATACTATTCCTCAATACCTAATACTATACCAAGGTGAGTTTACGTAACCATGTTTATGCGATTCTTTATACTTGCAACAATTTTAAGCAATTCAATATGCATGTCTAGTAGTAAACTTTATTGCCTCATGAATTAGTCAACAGTTTCAACGAGTTTCAACATTTACATAATCATTAGATATGGCCAAGCCGGCGATACTCAATAATAGATCTATTGGATTGACAACCCCACCCGGATACGTGTACCTCCTACAAAGGTTACGTGGGTGATTGTTATCGTTCCAACATATTACTAAGGTGAACCGTAGATGACGGGATGGACCTAAACTAGTCGGAGGTTTGATTATGTCAACATATTATACTATTCATGTAGACTTAAATTTACGATAGACATACGAATTGCTAGACTTTTATACTTAAACTATTTGCTTAACATGGATTATGTATTCTCACCAACTTCTAGTTGACCCCCCCCCCCCCATTTTTACAACTCAACAGGTAATAATGATGCATGAAGATTAGAGTGTTTATGAAGACAATAAGGAGTCTATGCATGCTTGATTCTTGTGTGATGTATCAGATTCCACATTTAAAACTCTTATGTATTTCAATTTTTGGATATTTGCAATTTAATATTTATTTCAATTAAAATTTGGATTACCATGTGCTACTGTATTCTATCATTACTCATTATTATACTTCAACAATGATTGCTATACAACATATTGTTTTCAACTATATGCAAAACCTATGTATTCTCACCAACTATTTATAGTTGACCCCCCCCCATCTTTCCAACTTAACATGTTTCAGGTTTTGTTTGCTATTGGAAGTTGTACAAGTCTTGGAACACGTCGGAACTTTGGATCTAGTTTATACTAATCAACTTTTGTAATCATTACTTGTAAGACAAATTATAAATTGTTTAATATTATTCAACTTTCATTTAGTATCATGAGCTATTGAACAATCATCACTACGTGACATCCCGATGTTTTCGCCATCGGTTGGGGTGTTACAGTGCTACCTTAGCGACCTGAGAAAAACATGCCAATAAACGTCAACATATATAATGCTGGTGAGTTCACAGGTTTGTCCAATGTGTTACCAAATGTTACCACATGTTACCAAAACGTTACCATGTCCATACTATAGCAAAGTTACCAAGTACGCTAGCTAGGCGTATGTTTTGTTACTACTATGATTGGAAAACCATTACTAGACTCTTACCAGTGTTCAGCTAGGGATGGCAAAAAAAACCCGAGCCCGACGGGTATATCCGAAACCCGAAATATTTGGGACGGGTATACCCGATACCCGACGGGTATGGGACGGGTTTGGTATTGGAAAAAAAATATTTCGCGGGTATGGGACGGGTATGGTATTAGGTGATACCCGACCCGATTACCCGAAACTAAATACCCGTCTACCCGAAATACATACCCGAATACTTTTAAGTTTTATATATATCTTTTCTTAACTATTTTTTTAGTAATGTTTCATTCTAATAGATTCATTATTTGAATAATAAACTTGTCGTCTAAAATATATATTCTAATAAAATTATTATTTATATTTATATGCTATGAAATATATAGATAGTTTTCAAAATTCATACTATAATATATATTTACATTTTAAATTTTTCAAAGATTATTATGGTGATGATAATATATACGTTACTTATTCCAATTGCATATACTCTAGATTTCTTAAAACATAAGACTATAAGAGAAAATATATATATATATATATATATATATATATATATATATACATGCAAATACCAACGGGTATACCTGATACTCGCGGGTATGCTCTATACCCGACAAAAACCCGACGGGTAATGGGACGGGTATGGTATGAGATTTTATAACCGGGTATGGGTATGGTATTAGTCAAACCCGACCTATACCCGACCCGTTTCCATCCCTATGTTCAGCCCGATGTGTGTTTAGAAATGTTACCAATGTTACCAGTTCGAGACAATATGCACCCGCCCGGCCCTCCAAGCCGTCGAGTGGGGTCTGTCAAACCCAATAGATCTATCCACATTTCCCCCGTTGTGCATCCCCGCACATTCATGGTTTCCCCCGGGACTTTCAAACATCGTATAGCAACACAAAGTTAATTCATAGTATGACATATGTTACCAAAATAGTTTAGCGCATGTTTTCTTCCCCAAAAGTAAAAGCAGTAAAAGTGGGTCCGTGAACTCACCTTAGGTTGCGTTCTTCTAGTTTAATAAGAAAGCCAAGCCCTTGATAATCCCAACTACCGGAGATCTATCAAAATGTTCACATAAGTGTTCCGATTAATAACCATAAGGTTATCTAGTCCCCGATTGTCCAGATCGTGACCAAGTATGTTTTAAAACGTGTTTTAAATGTTCATGTAGACTTAAATTTACGATAGACATACGAATTGCTAGACTTTTATACTTAAACTATTTGCATAACATGGATTATGTATTCTCACCAACTTCTAGTTGACCCCCCCCCCCCATTTTTACAACTCAACAGGTAATAATGATGCATGAAGATTAGAGTGTTTATGAAGACAATAAGAAGTCTATGCATGCTTGATTCTTGTGTGATGTATTAGATTCCACATTTAAAACTCTTATGTATTTCAATTTTTGGATATTTGCAATTTAATATTTATTTCAATTAAAATTTGGATTACCATGTGCTACTGTATTCTATCATTACTCATTATTATACTTCAACAATGATTGCTATACAACATATTGTTTTCAACTATATGCAAAACCTATGTATTCTCACCAACTATTTATAGTTGACCCCCCCCCCCCCATCTTTCCAACTTAACATGTTTTAGGTTTTGTTTGCTATTGGAAGTTGTACAAGTCTTGGAACACGTCGGAACTTTGGATCTAGTTTATACTAATCAACTTTTGTAATCATTACTTGTAAGACAAATTATAAATTGTTTAATATTATTCAACTTTCATTTAGTATCATGAGCTATTGAACAATCATCACTACGTGACATCCCGATGTTTTCGCCATCGGTTGGGGTGTTACAGTGCTACCTTAGCGATCTGAGAAAAACATGCCAATAAACGTCAACATATATAATGCTGGTGAGTTCACAGGTTTGTCCAATGTGTTACCAAATGTTACCACATGTTACCAAAACGTTACCATGTCCATACTATAGCAAAGTTACCAAGTACGCTAGCTAGGCGTATGTTTTGTTACTACTATGATTGGAAAACCATTACTAGACTGTTACCAGTGTTCAGCTAGGGATGGCAAAAAAAAAACCCGAGCCCGACGGGTATATCCGAAACCCGAAATATTTGGGACGGGTATACCCGATACCCGATGGGTATGGGACGGGTTTGGTATTGGAAAAAAAATATTTCGCGGGTATGGGACGGGTATGGTATTAGGTGATACCCGACCCGATTATCCGAAACTAAATACCCGTCTACCCGAAATACATACCCGAATACTTTTAAGTTTTATATATATCTTTTCTTAACTATTTTTTAGTAATGTTTCATTCTAATAGATTCATTATTTGAATAATAAACTTGTCGTCTAAAATATATATTCTAATAACATTATTATTTATATTTATATGCTATGAAATATATAGATAGTTTTCAAAATTCATACTATAATATATATTTACATTTTAAATTTTTCAAAGATTATTATGGTGATGATAATATATACGTTACTTATTCCAATTGCATATACTCTAGATTTCTTAAAACATAAAACTATAAAAGAAAATATATATATATATATATATACATGCAAATACCAACGGGTATACCTGATACTCGCGGGTATGCTCTATACCCGACAAAAACCCGACGGGTAATGGGACGGGTATGGTATGAGATTTTATAACCGGGTATGGGTATGGTATTAGTCAAACCCGACCTATACCCGACCCGTTTCCATCCCTATGTTCAGCCCGATGTGTGTTTAGAAATGTTACCAATGTTACCAGTTCGAGACAATATGCACCCGCCCGGCCCTCCAAGCCGTCGAGTGTGGTCTGTCAAACCCAATAGATCTATCCACATTTCCCCCGTTGTGCATCCCCGCACATTCATGGTTTCCCCCGGGACTTTCAAACATCGTATAGCAACGCAAAGTTAATTCATAGTATGACATATGTTACCAAAATAGTTTAGCGCATGTTTTCTTCCCCAAAAGTAAAAGCAGTAAAAGTGGGTCCGTGAACTCACCTTAGGTTGCGTTCTTCTAGTTTAATAAGAAAGCCAAGCCCTTGATAATCCCAACTACCGGAGATCTATCAAAATGTTCACATAAGTGTTCCGATTAATAACCATAAGGTTATCTAGTCCCCGATTGTCCAGATCGTGACCAAGTATGTTTTAAAACGTGTTTTAAATGTTCAACCGACACACTAGACCGACCCGTCGAACCAGGAAATAAATTCCACCTTCGCCCCTTTTTAAGCCACGTTCGACCCTTTGGAAGTCACCTTCGACCCTTTGAAACCACGTTCGACCATTTTGATCAGGTTCGACCAAACTGTCCAGGTTCGACCTTGGGATTCCACATTTGACCACTCGATCGGTCGAATGTGCCCAGATTCGACTCTGGCAGAGTATTTTTCCCAAAAACGCTTCAAACACATTCGAAACATCGCGAAACATCATCAAACACAGCAGTTGATCATGATTAACATATCCCAACAAAACCCCACCAATTTCATCCCAAAACACGTTCATTTTAGCCCTTTCCCAAAATGGCAAAAATTATGAAAACATCACATCATGCATGGATTCTTTACCCAATTTGGAAACTTTTTGAAATCAATCCATAATCATCTTAATAGTGCTCAGTTTGTCATGTGTTTAAACATCCCAAAAAGTTCTATTGATCATGCAAGCATACATCAAGCCCTAGCTTTATTAAAATCCCCTAGGGATGGCAACGGGTCGGGTATGGGTCGGGTTTGGCTAATACCATACCCATACCCGGTTATAAAATCTCATCCCATACCCATCCCATTACCCGTCGGGGTTTTGGCGGGTATTACCCGTCGGGTATAGAGCATACCCGCGGGTTTCGGGTATGCCCGTTGGGATTTTCATGTATATATATTTTTACTTTTTTTGGTGTTTTATGTTTTAAAATCTATAATACATTAAATTGTAATAAATAACATACGTATCATCATCACTATACTAATATTTGAAATATTTAGAATAAAAATATATATTATAATAAGAAATATTTTTATATTTTGTAGCATGTAAATATAAATAATAATGTCATTAAACTATAAATTTTTCAATAATGAATCTATTAAAATGAACATTAAGTGAAGAAATATATATATATATATATATATATATATACAACTTAAAAATTAGCGGGTATATGTTTTGGGTAAGCGGGTATATGTTTCGGGTAAACGGGTATTTAGTTTCGGGTAATCGGATCGAGTATCGCCTAATACCATACCCGTCCCATACCCGCGAAATATTTTTTTTCCAATACCAAACCCGTCCCATACCCGTCGGGTATCGGGTATACCCGTCCCAAATGCTTTGGGTTTCGGGTATTCCCGTCGGGCTCGGGTATTTTTGCCATCCCTAAAATCCCCAATTTAGACGTGATATTATAAATCATTTAATTGTGACCATAAACAATCCTATATTAACATCAACATCAGCCCTAGATCATGCTTCTAACATTAGTACAGCAGCAAATCATCAAACAACACATAATATCACATAACACATAATTAACATATGTTTATTGATATGAAAACCTATGTTTAATGATGAGGTTTAGGTTTAGGAAGATGTTTAAAAGGTTTTTATTAACAAAAACATCCTTAGAACAGATCTGGACACTTAGGGTTAGATAAAAACGAATCAAAATACTTTAAAAAGGTTTAGGATTAAGAACACACCTTAGATTCTTGATTAGATGTTGTTTGTAGGTTAGATTATGAAAAACCAGAGCAAAAACTCCTTCCTTAGTGATAAAAATCGTTTGAGAGTGTTTAGAGACGGCTAGGGTTTGTGAAATGGTGAAAAATGACAAAGTTTGGTATTTATACTAGGCCACATTCGACCCTTCTACCCGGTCGAATGTGCCCACATTCGCCCCTTTCATAGTGTCGAATGTACCTTGTTTGGTCGAATGGAATTCCTTTATTTTCACATTCCAGGTTCGCCCCTTCATTAAGGGTCAAACCAAGTTTATTTTCCAGGTTCGCCCCCACGCTGTGGTCGAACCTGAACTTATGTTTTTCTAGTTTTCCAGTTTGTCGTGTTTAACGCATTTAAACGCATTCTAACGTATGATAATGCAGTTCTAACACATGTTAAGCACATATAAGCACGTATAATCATGTTCACGCCTTGTAGCACGTATTATCATGTTATGTTACACGTGTGTTAATAATCTACTTGTCCTACTTGATTCAGCTCATGTAATTTCGCCAACAACGGGACCTGGTACTAGTGTATTCCCAAAATGACTCCCAATGATCCTCCAGATCATTGAACCCTGGACAATCCTATTATGACCCGACTCAACTAACCCAGTTAAGTCTGTTTATAAATGTTTCTTGTTAAGGTAGACTTAGGTGTTACTAAAATGTTTAAGCCGAACATGCCGGGTGTCACAGTGGGGTCGAAGCATCGGTACCCACGAAAGTCGGGTGGGTATCCGAGAAATATGCAGCGGCTGGAACGGGTGTGAAGTTTGTGTGGTTGAGTGGCCGAGGTATTTGGATAGCAGGCACATCCGAAAACACGAGGTGGTCATAGGTTGGGTGTCTTAGGTATAGGGCGAAGGTGGGAGTGAAGAAGTTGAGCCGTTTGGTAGGCAAAATGTTGTGAAGGTAAGATACAGTGTGAAGTGCTTCGACCAAAAAAAACTGGGCGGGAGATGGGAGTGTACTAGGAGAGCTCGAATGATGTCGTTTTGGCGACGAATCATTCGCTCAGCACGACCATTCTGGGAAGAAGTTTGAGGGCTCGACAAACGAAAAAGAAGCCCATGCTGAGTGGCAAAGTTTTTGAAGGCGGTGTTATCAAATTCGCCTCCTAAGTCACATTGGAAGGTTTTGATGTTTAGGTTAAATTGAGTGTAAATTAGGCGGTGAAACTTTACAAAAGTTGGAAAAGTCTCAGACTTATATTTCAAAGGATAGACCCAAATAAAGTGAAAAAAATTGTCAATTAAGACCATGTAATATTTATACCCAGATTTACTCGGGACAAGAGATGTCCAAATATCACAGTGAATAATATCAAATGGTGCAAAAGTAAATGAATTAATCGAAACAGGAAAAAAAAAGGAAAATAAATTTTCATAACCGAGACTCTGATACCATGAAAGTGTTCATGGATTGATATTCTTGAATGAACTGAATAATACAATGAGGGGCCCTATATATAGGGATAAACCATGAATCCTAATTAGGAAAGGATAACCAATCCTAATATACAAAGAATATCTAAACATAAATATAAATATTCTAGACTATTCTAATTAATAATAATTATAATAATTATAATAATAATAATAATAATAATAATAATAATAATAATATACGGCTAATATCTCTAAGAAATATTACCGTTGGCAACGACTATTTTTTTTAATCAAACTTTAAACTCTATATAAACCAGCCTTTTTTACCTCATTTTTATACCACATCCACTCAAACCTTCTACTTTATCTCTTCATTTTTATAAGCCATCCACTTTTTATAAAAAAAAACTTTATGGATCAATTCAACCAAAATTCCCCAAATAGCCCGAATACTAACCCGAATCCATTCTCCGTACCAGCTTACACACCGATAGTCGACCCACCAATATCTCAACAAGTACCTCCATTAGTGGCGGTCCAACAAATGCAACAAAACCCGATAGCCTTTCAATAACTCAACCCAATCGCCTACATGCAAATGCAACACTATATGCAATTGGCACAATCGTGGCAAACTACCCAACCATTTTCTCCACAACCACCTCCCACTACACCTATCGGAGCGTCTCAACCCCTAGAGGAGGATACCGATGATGATGAAATAATTTCCGAAACTCAAGCTACGCCACCCATCGAAAATGCTAAAGGCAAACGCAAAGGAAAACAAAATGAGAAAGGACCGGGACGTGGTAAACCGATAGATGGAATAGCTAGGCAATGGCCCGATATTGAAGAGAAGGCGTTAGCTAAAGCGTGCGTTGCTTCGTCAAAATGTGCCGCAGTTGGTAAATTTATTTTTTTCGCAAATATATATATATATATATATATATATATATATATATATATATATTTAATGTTTTTTTAAATTCCGAATATATATATATATATATATGGAAAGGGTAAAACGAGAACCACACTTTTGTGAAAGAACCATGAGAACTCACTTTTTAACCACAAACATATTTTAATAGAAAAAGAATTTGTGGTTTAGAATTAAAGGAGAATAAAATATAAAAGGAAATATTCCCTTTTGGAATAAGACAAAACATGGTGGGCCCAGATCTTTACACCGCTGTAAATCCATCATAACTTTTTTTTTTATGTTGGGGTTAGCCATTTTTACACTGATGGGAAAAAAATTTAAAATTCACATTTTACGTCGAGGTTTTTACGATTCTTTTACGAAAGGGTGGTTTTCATTTGAACCTAATCCTATATATATATATATATGGTAAGGTTCCTGTAGTAAAATGTGTTTTTGTAAGAAGTGTAGGAAGTGTTTTTGGCCCTTAGATCTAGAAATGGATGGTTAAGATTAAACCATTAGTTTTAATTAAATTCAAGTTAATTATTGTAAAAGATGGGGTTAAATCTGTCCAATAAGTATTTTATTTAAGAGTAAATTTGGTATTGTTTTATTTTTAATTAAGTAAAGTCTATAACTCCTCCACCATCTTAGCTACTCTATCTCTATCTCTCTCTCTCTCTTTATAATATTCTGTTAGAAAAATGTGTTTTTATAGATGTTTATAAAACACTTTATTATTATATGAGAAGAGTTTTTTGTATTCTTGGTTTCTGGTATAAGAAGTGTTTTAATGTTATACACTTGTAACGTAAGAAGTGTTTTATTTCTGATATGTATTCTTGGTTTCTTTTATACAAAAAAGTTTTTTTATAGATGTTTGTAAAGCACTTTATTGTTATATGAGAAGAGTTTTTGTATTCTTGGTTTCTGATATAAGAAGTGTTTTTAATGTTATACATTCGTAACATAAGAAGTGTTTTAATGTTATACACTTGTAACGTAAGAAGTGTTTTATTTTTGATATGTATTCTTAGTTTCTTTTATACAAAAGTGTTTTTTATAGATGTTTATAAAACACTTTATTGTTATATGAGAAGAGTTTTTGTTTCTTGGTTTCTGGCATGAGAAGTGTTTTTAATGTTATACACTTGTAACATAAGAAGTGTTTTATTTCTAATATGTATTCTTAGTGTCTGTTATACAAAATAGAACTCAGTTTTTTTTTTTTTTTTTTTTTTTTTTTTTGAGATTTCGATCTTGTAAAATCGAAATTAAAATTATAGTCATGTGAATGATGAGATGAACATAGAGTACTAAAATTATGGGGGTTACTTAATTTAAAAATTGATAATAAAGACTTAAAAGCCCTTAATCTCTAGTTTTAATCCAATGGTTATTAATCTTTCCTAAACTTCTCACACAAATCAATTTTCCTACCAAATCCTCTACTTATATATATAGGGTTAGGCTAAAATAAAAACCCTCTTGAGTTGTAAAAACCCAAGAAACTCTATCTTCACCCTTGATCAATGTCAATCTATGGCCCATATTAATTATCACATTTATCTATTTTTTTAAACTTCAAAAGATATCATAAAGTGTCAAAAGGGCATTATTGACATTTTACAAAAGGAATTTCTCTCTCCTTCTTACACAAAGTACATCATCTCTCTTCTCTCATCTCTTTCTTCCATTTCTCTCTCATCTCTCTTTTTTTTGAATGAATCTATGCACGTTTCCACATACATTTCTCTCTCATCTGTCCTTCTTTTTTGAATGCATTTATACACGTTTTCACATACCCACTGCACATTTTGAGATTTGAAAAGAGATTTAGTTTTCCAATATTCAGTTTATGTTATTATGTTACAACTTGTAGTTCTAGTATGTTACAACTTTTGTTCGTAAGTTACGAATTCTTTACAAACATTACATGTAACTAACTACGATGTTACATATGATTTATTCCTGTAACTAAAAAAACTGTATATAACATAACATATATACATGTAACATAAATCTGTAACAATGTTACACGAAAAAAACAAGCCCTTTCTTTCAGAGGATGGTATAAAAAATCTATTGTAACATAAAAAAAGTATTGTAACATAAATCTGTAATAATGTTAACCGAAAAAAACAACAAATGATTACAACTTAAAATGTTACAAGAAAATAAAAACATCCAAAACCAAGCCCTTTTTTTCTTATCTTCATGAACCCGTCTGTCTTCACCAAAATCGACAAACCACCAGGTACTGATTCAACACCTAACTTTAAGTTATTAGAACACACAATTCAAAAATCTTTTTCAAGAATAAAAATAACATGGAAATTCAGATAAACCCAATTGAAAGGAAAAAAGAAAAAAAATACATACAAATTATCAAGAAATACATACCTTAAAACTTTCTAAATTCTGCCATGGCCAACCAAACAATGGAGCTCTCATTTTCCTTGAAGACGAAAAAAAAAACTTTATCACCTACTAAACAAAGGCTATATAGGATTATCGGGTATTAAGTGGGCTAAATTTTCAACCAAATAATAATTAAAATAATACATCAAATAATTGATAAAAAAGGCATTGGGGTAAGAAAAGGAATCAAAAATAAAGAAACACTATTATGGTTTATCAGCAAACAAAAATATCAATCATTATCATCATCACTATTCTCATTTCGGCCATAGATCTGACAACTCACGCGATGGTTTATCGGCAAACAAAAGATGACGAGGGTTAGGGTACAGATCTGGATTTGTGAAGAGAGATGCAGATCTTAACAGATCTGAACATTAACAGATCTTTTAAAACGAAAAACCTTATGTTTTCAACTAACCTGAACCACCCAAATGAAGAACATTAACACCTCGTCGCCGTTGAAACCACCAAATAGATCGGAGAGGCTTAATCATCTTCGTCACCGTTGAAAACTAACCTGAACATTGCCACCTCGTCGCCGCCGTCGTTACCCCTCTGGTCGCCGTCATCGTCACCGTTTATCTCTTCAGATCTTGTTGTTCTACACATAAGAATTAATATGGTGATAGGGTTATTAGATTTTGTATTGTTCAAAAGCTTTATGTCGTGTGTGTGTGTTTGTGTGTGTGTGTGTGTGAGAGAGAGAGAGAGAGAGAGAGAGATAGAGAGGGAGGAGAGGATGGGTGGGTGGGTTTGGTTTATTAGACATGGGTGAGTGTGAAAGACCAAATATATGTCAGAATATAAAAACAGGTAGTCAGGCAATGAGATTACCATCTTGCCCTTTAGGTTAGATGAGGAGAAGGGAGATGTGGCAGAATTACAACCACTGGATGGGTTTCTAACGTTTTTTCAACTTATCAAGGTTTTCATGGGATACTTACCATATATATATATATATATATATATATATATATATATATATATATATATATATATATATATAGGGGAGGGTTATCTTGAGAACGCTAAATATTGTGAGAACCGTGAGAACAAGTAAAAAAATCAATCAAAATCAAATTTTTTTTTTAATACAAATCTCATTATAATCAAAATACAACATTAATAAATGAATTTTCTTTCCAAATAATTCTTCTTTTCTTACAAAAACACTTTCAAATTAACTTTTTACACATGTGTAAATGAAACAGTTTACACATGCATAACCAGTAAATTTACACATGTGTAAAAACAATTTATTTTCATATACGTTTGAATTTTTACGCGTAAATTGTGTTTTTGAGATTGTATTTTAGTAATAAAGATAAGTGTAAAAAGAAATTTTGAATTTGAATGGTTTTAGATGCCGTTCTCACGGTTCGCACGAAATATAGGTGTTCTCAAATTAACTTTCCCCTATATATATATATATATATATATATATATATATATATATATATATATATATATATAGGGTTAGGTTACTTTGAAAACTCATTTGAGTTGTGAGAACCGTAGGAACTCATTTGGACCATTGATCTTTATGATCCAATGGTTGAGATTAAAAGATGTGACTTTTGTCTTGACATGATTAATAAGGATTTTTTTAATATAGAAAAGTACTTTAAAGGGTATTTAAGTAAAATGTCATGGGAGAGAAAATAATAATATAATATCATATTAGTTTTTCATTTATTTTTTTAATTCATTAATTTTTTTAAAACAAAAAAGAAACACTTATTCAAAAATTAAAAATTACATGTGCATCGAGTATTCAGTGAACCCATATATGAGAATTCTTTACACTAGTGTAAAAATTCAAAATTCATAATTTTTACATGGTGTAAAACACCACAAAATACGTCGTAATTATTTACACTAGTGTAAATCTCACATACACAAAACTATTACAAACAAATACACTAGTGTAAAAACCAAACAAACATCTATATATTCATATTACGCTAGTGTAAAATTTATACATTCGTATTACGCTAGTGTAAAAAAAATACATAGTACACCACGGTAAATGCCCCACAAAACATTAACAAAAATGTATTACATCAATGTAAAACAACCAAACATTCTACAAAATTCTTCAACATACCCATACCTGTTAAGATTCACACCCCCACCACAATTCACATCATCGTCGTCGTCTTCTATAACCTGAAACCATCCAAACCAACACCATCGTCGTCTTTTGTTCGTCACCATCAACGTCGTCTTCTGTTCGTCACCACCACCCGTCACCATCCAGATCTGTTCATCACCATCACAAGAATAAACCAAACAAGAATCAAATCCCCAAATCAAATCCCTAAAACACTAGTGTAAAAAACCAAAACTATAAAAGATAATGGTGTGTTTTCTTACATCAAACTTTCTATACATTTATACTTACACTGGTGTAACTAGTGTTTTACACCAGTGTTTTCATAAATCATACTAAACTATCATTCTTCATCTTTACATCATCATCTTCTTGACCCCAAAAAAGACATCATCTTCACAGCAATGACTATTTCATAGAGAAAAATAAACTGTTTAGGAGTCATTCATGAACAGACATATATAAACTAAAATCGGATCAAGAAGAGGTAGCAAAACATCATAAAAATCCTAACAAAACCCCAACTTTTCAACAAAAACCAAATTTTTACATAATAATAATAATAATAATAATAATAATAATAATAATAACAATAATAAAAATAACAATAACAATAACAGAAATAATAATAATAACAATAATAATAATAAAAAACATACCGTCTTTAATCTTCATCATCACCATCAGCCATTCAAAAACCCCCAATAAAAAACAGATCTGGCCTTCGAAAACCCCCAATCAAAAAAAGATCTGGCCTGTTTCATCCCCTGTTCATGGTTGTCGAAAAAAACATACTTGTTTCACCCTGTTGACCGAACCCCTTATTCACCACCATCATCGAACCCCCTATCGAAAAAACCACCACCGTCAACTTCACTCCAGCCACCCCCTGTCACACCTCCACCCCTCCCCCCATCACTAAACACCATCACCATCAAAAACTCATCGTCTGTTCATCGAAACCCACCATCGTCATCATCTGGGCCACCATCATCATCATCATGGATGAGTAGATCGGTGTTGTGTTGGAATGTGTGTGTGAGAGAGAGAGAGATGAAGAAAGAGAGAGATGAAGAAAGAGAGAGATGAAGACAAAGAGAGTGAGAGAGAGAGAGAGAGATGAAGCATCTGGAGGGTTGGGTTTTAAAAAAGAGAGAGAAGACATATTAATAATATCATTATTTAATAGAGTGGCCATTTCAAGGTTTCAAAATTACTAAAATACCCACAATTAACAATGTGCAGTGACCTTTTTAACCCTCATTAAAATAATACTAAAGAATACAAAGTTGGGGATGTGTCACTTAGTAATTGGTCCAAAGGAGTTCTCAAGTTCTTGCAACTCACACGAGTTTTCAAAATATCCGGATCCTATATATATATATATATATATATATAGTATAAGGATATATTGGAAACCCTTGTTATAGTGAAAACTCTAGAAACTCTAACTTCCCGAGCTTTTTTTTATATGAAAGTTTTAGGGTATGTAATATACGTGATTTTAAGCATGTTGAGCAAAAAAAATCAAAAAAGCGCCAAACACTTTTTAAAAAAATAAATAAATAAGTTTCGGGTAACACATTGTTAACACATGTTAATTTCGCTTAACATGTGTTACCTGAAAACTTATTTAAAAAAAAAAAGTGCTTGGCGCTTTTTTGATTATTTTGGCTCAAAATGCTTAAAATCATGTATATTACATGCCCTAAAATTTCCAGGCCCTAAAAAGCTCGGGAAGTCAGAGTTTCCAGAGTTTTCACTATAACAAGGGTTTTCTCTGGATCCCTACCATATATATATAGGAATAAGATCAAATAGGAACCAATACCCTAGTTAGGAACTTAGGAATCGATCCTAGCCATCCATCCTTGATTTTGATCTAAAGGGTTTAAGGGTAATTAGACATCTAATTACTTATCTTTTATTTTTTTAATTATGAATGTATTATGGCAGTTACATAATATCATGCCATTTACAAATACTCTCTCCTAATTAAAACCCTAATTCTTCTTCTCCATTTAAAACATTCATCCCCCATTTCTTCTCCTATTTTTGAAATAATAATCCTCGAAGATTCCAAAAAGCCATCCAAACCGTGCTGTCCATTATCCAGATGCTTATTATAATGTATAGATTATGCATTAAGTTTATTATAACATATATGCCTTCTTTTTCTTTCGTGTTGTAATTTAAAAAACCGATGGCCAAAACACACTCAAATATTTAGTTTAGAAAATCGATCTTTCCCTCCTTCCTATTACGATGGTTTGTTCTCTCTATTTTATCCATTTTTAACCTTATTTTTACTTCCCACTGTTCCATTTTATTGTTTTTTTTTTTCTGGGCCAGTTACAGTTTTAGGGATCAAGTCTTTGAGCCCAATTAAACAAGTGAATGAGGCTTACCAGAAGTTGTATTTCAATTGGTAACTTTATTTTGAAATTGTGTTGGTTATAGTTGTTGTAATTATATTTTTATTTTATTTTTTTCTGGTCGAAGTTAATAATATTTTTAATGTGGAATTGATGTAGAGTGTTTTAGTTAGTTCAAAAGTGTTGCTTTTTTATGTTAATGTAGTTTGATGCAACTATTAAAAACTGATATACATCAATGTATATTTGTGTTGGTGATGATGATGAATGAAAAAACGAATATACACCAATGTATATCTGTGTTGATGATGTTGAAATGAAAGGAAAAAAACTGATATACATCAATGTATATCTGTGTCAACGATGATGATGATAAATGAAAAACAAAAAAGAAACTGATGTACACCATTGTATATATGTGTTGATGATAATGATGAATGAACAAAAAAAAACTGATATACACCAATGTACACTTCAACTTACAACAGCTATATAGCTAAATAAAAATTTGTGTATAGGCATTTGGCTTTGTTTACCATTATGTCTCTTATTCTCTTTACGTAATATACACCAACTTATAATATACACTAGTGTATAGGCATTTGATAATAATAAAGTGTCTCATTTTTTTGACGTGATAAGTACATTTTGTAGGATCCAATTTTTTTTTTTAATATTTATCCCTAAATCAGTAAATGGAGAAGAAGGGGGTTTTTAGGAGGTATTTATGGTGTAATTAATTTAAATTATGTGTTATGATAACCTAACTAATTTTGTAGAAGACCAAAAGTCCATAATACCTTTACATTAAAATAAACAATTAATTAATCTTCTAATTATTTACAATCATGCCATTAGAGATCAATGGCTATAAAGTGGTTCCTATGGTTCCTACTTAAGGGTTGGTTCCTATTTGAACCCTACAATATATATATATATATATATATATATATATCTACTAATATATATAAATAAAAGCTTTTGTGGGACACTTGTCAAATTTTGAGGGCCTCTCAAGTTTTTTTTCCCGCTCATTTTCTATTCTTCCTTCCTTTGTAAGCTACTTTTTCTCCTCTCTTTATTATCCTCACAAACTCTAACCAAAAAACAATCCTCTCTCAATCTCTCTCTTTCTTCCCTCTCTAATCGCATCAAGGTAAGTTGTTTAGGGTTATTCGTGTTTCAGATATTTATAATGTTTGATTTAACATTCCTTTATTCCTCAATTAGGGTTTTTCAAAAACCTGGATTGATGCTTTTCCGATTATATGTTTTGCAATCATACACTCCCCCCGATATTGAACATTTACAGTTGTGTATTCCTGTTAACTCTCGCAAACCCTAGGTTTTCTTTTCTCTAATGACGCAACGAATTGAAGGTTATCAACTGGTTCCTATTTTTAGATTCTTGGTACTTTTTATTTTAATTGATTGATTTCACTATATTCATGTTTAACGTTCTTGTGTTGACCAACATGGGTTTTTGTTCATCGACATGGAGTAAATCTACATCAAGTGACAGAAGAGATTCATAAATCTACATCACTGTGTGTAACTCTCAACACCAGCATTTCGTCGTCGTGTCCGGCAGCCCCTGCGTCTTACTCCGACACCGTCGCCATGAAGCTTTACTTTTGTCTCCATTATCTCAGCAGGTTAATTTATAATTTCTCTTTTTTGCGTATTTATGGAACTGTATTGCGATTTGTTTGTAATATGTACTATTTATGGACTGTAATTTGGTTATTGTGAGTATATGATATTGATTTGCATCCCAGAGTTTGTGATAATCAATTAGTCATTTAAGATATCTTCTTGCCTTAGTGTTGCAACACCTAAGCGGTAAGAACATTATTGTCTAAGTTTTGATGTCAAAACAATTTGTTGTTTAAAACTAACAAAACTTAAGTCTATTATTATAAAACAATATTATTACAATGATAACTTAAATTATTGAATCAAACAATTTTATGAGGGTATATGCACAAAAAGGATAATAGTTTGGGCGGTTTTTAAACTTGCTTTGTTCATCCTGTTTATCATTCCCCTATGTAGCTAAATTATTTGAGTGGCCCTTTTGTGATAAAATGTAACTCATTCTTTAAATACAATCTGTAGGAAATTTACCTTCCATCATGAAAAACGGGACCTACAAAATTAGAATGTTGAGGGATGGAAACTGAAAAAATAGAGGCAAATTTTGCCTAACAGCATAATTCTATTTATTTTTTCAGGGAAGGAGTCGGCATTTCTCATTATAGACATTTTTTTTATAAAAACAACTTGCCCAGATTGATCATGCATATTTTTTTATTCAAGTTTGCCACAATTGTTTACTTTTGAAGTCAAAGTTATGATTCTTGACTTTTGAATTTTAACACTAAACTTCTTTAAAAACCTGGAATGATTTGTTTTCATGTTCATTATACTTGCAGAATTCCATTTAAGCATCAAATTTTGAAAAAGAACATGGGACAAACTCAATCTAATTTTTTAGTTGAAAACTTTTTGTTTGACCTTGAAGTCAACTTTTAACTTATGAACTATTTTTTACCCGATTAAAATTTGAGACATACTTACAAGCCCATTTTTTTGCTGTTAATAATTTTCTTATGGAACAAACAAATAAGTGCTTTTTTGCATGATTAAAGCCATAAAGTGGGCAGAAGGGTGGTATTATTTCCACATCATTTGCGAGGTGTATGTTTCTTAAAAAACTTCAGCTTTTTTTGTTTCAATGTTTATATCGATTTGCCAGTATACAAACATGAGTGAACTCTTTTATGTTGAATCAATTATAAACTTTTAATGATTATTTTTATATAATTTTAATTAATCACATCTTTTCATAGGTATGTGAGAAGAGTGGGTACAACATGGTCGAGTGGGTTAGGTATATCACTATAGCAGGTTCATATGAGAACAAATTATGCTAGATTAAACTACATTTTCTCTTCCACAATCGCTATATTAAATCTTGAAGCATACGATATGGCATTTCTTTACGACAAACTATCATAATAAAAAGTACATATTATCATTTCCATAATAGTATACATCGTTAGTTTGAATTTTAGAATCAAATGTGTTGTTCTTTCACTTTTATTAATGTATAAGCTGCTACTTTTTTTTTACATCTACTCATGTTCCTTTTTGGTTGTTTCAGTTATTACCGTATGCATTTGTCAAACAGTTTCCAAAAACAAGGAATTGGTTACAATAGTGGTTAATGAGGTTTACTGGAAACAAGTGAAGATTACTAAAGATGGAAACAATATGTGGTGGTAGTCTTGAAAATGGATAGAACCATATAATAGATGAGATTCCAATAAAATTTGTCTATCTTATGTGCTTATTTAACATTATGGAACAATTTTTTTTTGGAAATAGATGGAACCAAAGCACCATGAAAACGGTTTTTGTTGGCATTTTGGGAAAAAAAGAGAGGTGATGGTACTATGGTCAAAGGAGAGTTGACCAGAAAATTGGTTCATGCTAACATTCAGGTATTGTAAGCCATACTGAAGTACATAGATGATGGCAAAGACCAAGTGAAGCAGTTTGAATTCTCCAATTGTAGGTGCAATTGATATACTTCTTCTTTATTATACATTAATTTCTACATTATATATTTCATTTGTTTTTGTTTTTGTTGAAGCGCAACGGAAGACGAGTGCATCGTTGTGTGGAACTCAATGAACACATCACCGACGATAGGCTTTTTGTTCGTGTCAAAGAAAACGGATAGGCCCTACTAATCTATGCCTCTAAGAAAGACATTGCTTGTAATTTTTTATTTTATTTTTAAATGTAATAAAAATACTTCATTTATAAAATAAAAAAAAATAGGTAGTATGTAATTTCTTTTTTTTTTTTAATGTTTTACACAACTTAAATTGTTCAACCCGTGTATAACACGGGAAGCTAACCTAGTATATATATATATATATATATATATATATTGTATAAGTATTTTAATTGATTTTTTAAATCAAAAGTACCGCCCAATCGCAAGAAGCGTTATGGAAAAAGGTTATTGAAAACTTTCATAACTTTATGCAAGTCAAACCGTATCGACTACACGATGCTCTAAGCTCGAAGTGGAGAAAGATGAACACTAATTGTGGTAAATTTAATGGTATTTACAACCGCATTAAGTCGAACCCGCAAAGTGGATGGAATGAGCAAAATATATTCGAGGCTGCTTTGGGGGCGTATAAAAGTGAGACGGGCAAATCTTTCTCAATGATACGGGCTTGGACGGTCTTGAAAGATGAACAAAATGGCATACGGTCCGAAACGAGGTTGAACGGGCCAAACGAGGAAAAAAAAGTAAAAAGGGTGGTCCGTCCGTTCCAATCGATATTGATATGAACGACGAGCCCGAGTTCGACGAACCACCTATCATGGAGGAGGAACGCCCAATAGGTTTATAAATTTGTAGTTTTTTTTTTTGTATAATTGTTTGCGTTTTCTTTCTAATATATAAAATGTTTGCGTTTTTAATGTAGGTCGGGACAAAGCTCGAAAGGAAGCAGCGGCGGGAAAGAAAGTGGCATCGGGTAGCTCAAGTGGGAGCGGTACACGGCTTGACGCTTTAACCGCACAAATGGAAGCTTTCAACAAAGCTAATGAAGAAAAATTAAAAGTCAAGAAGGACAAGATTAGGTTGATTGATGAATCGAAGACGGTGGAAGAGTGGCGAATTATATCGGCTGACTTCTCGAGTTATCCCGAAGAAAAATGTGCCGCGTTGAAGAAGCTTCAAGACAAATTGTTTGAAAAGTGGAATTAGTTTTTTAAAATTTTAGGAAATGCTATGTTTTTTTTCCGGTTTATTTGTTTTTTTTATTTTTTATTTTAGTATGTTTTGTAAATTTTTTTTATTAAATCTAGTATTTATTTGAACATTTTTTTGTTAATTTGTTAATTTTGTAAAATTAATTGTAGAAAAAATAATAATAATAAATGCTTAAGACAAACCTTGTTTTAGTCTCCACACTCCACTCAAGTCTCAAAATATTTGAGACTAAACATATCCTATGTGGCATCCTAGTGACATTGAGACTAAATCTTGTTTTAGTCTCCACACCCACTAGACTAAGGTGCTATTTGTTTTTTGCTTAGAGGCACTTCTGACCTCTTTTGTCTGCGCCACGCAGATGCGCGCAGACGTTTGGGGTTTGCAGATTTTTTGTTTTTTGGAAGACCTTTCACTCAAAAAGATCTTCCTAACCTCTTTTTGGTGCAGACTTGTTCCAAAGTCTTCTAAGGTCTTCAAAGGTCTTCTCCACTTCTCTTCTCCTCACCCACCACCACCGTCCACCACCAACCACGGTCCACCACCACCTACCACGGTCCACCACCACCACGGTCCACCACCACCATGGTCCACCACCACCACCACGGTCCACCACCACTACCACCATCCACCACCACGGTCCACCACCACTACCACCATCCACCACCACGGTCCACCACCACCCACCACCACCGTCTACCACCACCACGGTCCACCACCACCACGGTCCACCACCACCAACCATGGTCCACCACCGCCCACCACCACGGTCCACCATAACCTACCACCGTCCACGGTCCACCACCACCCACCACCACCACCACCACCGTCCACCACCATCCACCATCCACCACCATCGTCCACCACCACCACGGTCCACCAGCACCCACCACCACGACCACTACCACCCACCACCACCACCACGGTCCACCACTACCACCGTCTATCACCAGACTGCTGCAAAAATCAGTTTATTTAAATTTCAGTTTATTTCAGCAGCCTGCAGACATTAACAAACAAACAGTCTTCTTCTTACACACTGCAGACCTTTGGTCCACCTCTTCTCCAGCAGATGTAGTCTGCAGACTGCAGACCTTTTCCTGCAGAAAAAACAAACAGCACCTAAGTGTCTTGACAGGCCCCGATGACCTCAATAGCCTTTTTGAGTTTTGACAGCATTGTTTAAACCGTCCAGTGTCTATTTGTTACTCTCCAAGGTGAAGGTCCCAACCTTCATGCTCCTCTTCATCGTTTTGTGTTCTTTAAGGTCAGCTTGATTCCACTATCTAATCTTTGTCGAGCTTTGGCTCGTTTAAGCTCTTCAGCAAATAGATCAAGCCAAGCCAATTTCGAGCCTTCAGATTCGTTTAGGAGCCGAGCTCAATCTTTATAAAACAGGCTTCAACCAAGCCAGGATCGATCCTGAGCTTAAAAAAAATCAAACGAGCCGAGCTCAAGTAGTGCTAGGCTTGAGCTCGGCTCATTTACACCCCCACTACTCAGATATGGTCAGGTCTCAAGTTCGATAACTCTAGATGCTTATATTTAGCAAAAATAAATAAATAAATAAATACAAGCTTATAAAGGACTGGCTTTGGGGTTATCTAAGATGAAATTGTTTGTACATAAACCGAATGAGACAAGAAATTTCATAACTAATATGAGAACCAAGCTGACAGTTATTATTATATAATATGAGACAATAAATTTTCATATAAATGTAACATGTTTACACCTGATCTTGAACAAATATTATTTCTGCTTCTGCTGATGCGCGCTTTAACCTAAGTAACTCGATCAACATGTTTATTCTTCCTTCCGTCACGTACACACTCGGGGTGATGCTCATGATTTCAAGAACCGGCGAATTTCCAAGTAAAAACTCTATAAATCCCATCTCATGTGGGATGCCCGACACATCTGCCATCTTTACTATCTTAAGCCGTTTAAATGCGCAGTCACACGGGCATTCTCTCTCCCAGAAATCCAAATCGGTGGTTTCTGTTGCCGGTGATGGATTCGACGAACCCTAAATTATAATGAAAACAAATCAAAACGAACACATTTAACGTTTATTAACAATGTAAGTGTACGAAAGTGAAAGTGTGAAACTCACGGAAATTTGAAGTTCTTGAAGATTAGGGGCGTTTAAAATCAAACGAAGAACAACCATCACTTCTTTCGTGTCCTCAAAGCTTACTTGGTATAATTCGATAACCTTTAGTCGTTGATAAGTAATCTGTGTTTTCCCTAGGGTGTTACCTATACTCATATACTAGAAAAAGAACAAAAAGTCAATACATTAGTCAACAAAATCGCGATCCGTGTTCATAACAATATAAGTCTAACCTTTGTAAAGTAAATATGGCCGGTAAGCCTCTCGAGGAATGGTACACCGCCAAGAAACTTGTCAAAGTTGCAGCTTGAACTTTGACCAATGTTTTCAGCAATATCATCGGCCGTATACATAGCAACGGATATATCAACTAACATAGGAGTATTCTCGAGACATATATCTTTAAACTCACCTTCTAACATCAAATACTTAAGGTTCGGGGCACGAATAGTGAGTTCTAAACTATCAAAGTACGACAAAGTTAAGCTTTCAAGAAGCGGGCAACACGAGATAAGATTCTCCACCGCGTCAGGAGCTATAAGCACTTGTTGAAGATTAAGATACTTCAAATTCAAAAACCCTTTAAAAGACAACGGCGGGTCTAACTCACATCTAACAAGCTCCAAACGAACTAATTTTCTACAAGCGAAAAGACAAGAAGGTGCTCTAAACCACTCGCCTTCACCTAACTCAAGAACCAACTCTTTAACATCTTTTCTCGACAAAAACAACAACCATTGATCCACATCAGGCGAGCTTTGCAAATAACCGGTAGACAAACTAAACCTATGAATAGGACCATCATGAAGAAAAAGAAACCGAGTGACAAAATTTACAAGATTAACCTCTGCAAGAGTTCTATCATGAGTACACGATACACATTTATCATCAAACTCAAGCTGCGTAAGCGTAGCCCATTTATACCTCCATTTATTAGACAATATACTTGTTCTTACAGCGTCTCTTAACGGCAACTTTGTAAGTATGGTTTCAATAATACTTTGAGGGAGATCGCTTATATAATCTTCCCCGGAGGGAAGCTCCGTACGCATTGTCCCCCCTTATCACCTCTACACAACAATGAAATACATTTGATTATTAACAAATAACAATTCAAATCATAATATCATATCAAACCAATTATTTTAAACAAACATAAAATTTACACAATGCACATTGTACCCCTTATCACCTCTACACAACAATGAAATACATTTGATCAAAAATTTCAAGAATTTGGTAAATATAAAAAATAAAAAATAAAAACCCTCAAAATTCAATTTTTTTTTTAACTCAAGATAAACAAACATATAATTAATAAAATACCCATATATGAAAATGAAATAAAAACTTATATAAATTCATACAATTCAAGAAATGACAAACCCTAATGAAGAAACAATCAACAAAATGTAAAGAAAATAGAAACCCACCTAAAAAAATGATAAATTTAATGAATTTAATAAAAAAACAAACAGAAATGTGACTAAATTCGAATAATTTTTATACAATTACAAGAATTTGGGGGCTTTAAAAGAACAACAAGTGATGAACAATTTAATTTCAAAAGAGGGCAGATTATGATATAAAAAATAAAGAATATTTAAATATTTTTGGGAATAAAAAAATTGGAAGATTTGCAGATGAGATGGATGAAATGGGTACCTAAGATTGAGACAGTTGATCCTCCACGGTGGTTGTTAATGAGAGAGAGAAGTGAAGGAGACGGTGGAACAAAGCTTTGAAATGCCAAACATTGGCCCAACTTTTTTTTTTTTATTATTGTTTTTTTAATTAAATGTTTTGATTTTTAGTTGGCCCATTGTAGAATGGCCCAAAGCCCTCAATGGTGAAAAATAACCCGGTATTGGCAATCGAGAAAAAATAAATCAGAAACCGGTTATTTTTGTATTTGGGTATTTTATACCCGTAATTGAACATGGCTTTATTCTTAGGGTATGGATAGGGTATACATTTTTAGTTAAATACTCGTATCTAATTCATACCGGAAAAGGATATACACTACTTGAGTCCGGTTCAGTTTTGTATTTTTGGGTTATTTGGGTCACAACGTATCTGATTTATATTGGAACAGATTATCTATATTATCTTATTAAGGAGGAGTGATGACCATCATAGTAATTTTGTACACCATCCAACTATTAGAGCAACATGTACAAGTAAATGAAGCTTATATAACAAGGGTATTGATAGACACAATGGTTCAAACCTTGATCTTGTCATTGATTTGATAGAGTTTAAATACACAAATAATCCCCTATAATTATGGAAGGGATTAATGAAATACAATAAATACAAAACATTTACCAAGAATACACTTATGTAAAATATAATCTATTATACCCCCGCAGTCGAAGCAAGAGGAGGGCGAATGTTGAGACTGGAGCGGAAGTCTTCAAATAGTATGCGAGGTAGACCTTTAGTGAAGATATCGGCAACCTGAAGTCGAGTTGGAGTGTGGAGAACGCGTATAGTGCCACGCTGAACATGTTCTCGAACGAAATGAATATCCAGCTCAATGTGTTTGGTACGTTGATGTTGAACTGGGTTGTGAGATAGATAAATAGCACTGATGTTGTCACAATATACCAGGGTAGCCTTTAATATAGGATGATGCAGTTCCAGAAGAAGGTTGCGAATCCAGCAAATTTCAGCAACTACGTTAGCAACAGCCCGGTATTCAGCCTCGACACTTGATCGGGAGATGGTGGATTGACGTTTTGACGACCAAGATAATAAATTGTTACCCATGTAAACACAATAACCCGAGGTAGAGCGACGGGTATCCGGGCATCTAGCCCAATCAGCATCAGTATAGGCACGTAAAGATAAATCTGCATTGGCTGATAAGGTGAGTCCAAAGTCTGAAGAGCCACGAATGTACCTGATAATACGTTTAAGAGCATTCCAATGATCAATAGTGGGGTTATGCATGTGAATGCAAATCTGCTGGACGGCATATGTGATGTCAGGTCTAGTAAAAGTGAGATATTGGAGAGCACCCGCCAGGCTTCGGTATAATGAAGCGTTCTCGAAAGGAGCACCAGAAGCGGTACTCAATTTTGGTTTTGTGTCAACCGGTGTGGCAACGGGATTACAAGAGTCCATACCTGCACGACTCACTATATCCATTGCGTAAGCTTTCTGGGAGAGAAACATCTTATTGCCTGTTCGAGAAACAGAAATACCCAAAAAATGACTAAGAGGGCCAAGATCTTTCATGGCGAATTCAGCCGCGAGGCTGCCCATGATATTCTTCCTAAGAGAATCTGAAGAAGTGGTGAGAATAATATCATCAACATAAATAAGCAAGTAAGCTATGTCACCCCCGTGGTGGTATGTAAAAAGTGAGTTGTCACATTTACTCTGCAAGAAACCTATAGAAAGGACAAAGTCAGTAAAACGCTGGTACCAAGCTCTGGGTGCCTGTTTGAGACCATAAAGAGACTTTGTCAATTTGCAAACATGATCAGGATAATCCCGATGTCGAAATCCCATAGGCTGATACATATAAACTGTCTCAGTAAGATGTCCATGAAGAAAAGCATTAGTGACATCTAGCTGATGAATGGACCATGACTGAGAAAGTGCCAAAGTCAATACCGTACGGATGGTAGCCGGTTTTACTACCGGACTAAATGTTTCCCCACAATCAATACCAATTTCCTGATTACTGCCATCACAAACCAGACGAGCTTTGTACCGCTCAAGTGTACCATCAGACCTGTATTTATGGTGAAAAAGCCACATGCTACGAATAATATGCATATCAGGATGTCTCGGGACAAGTTCCCAAGTCTTGTTTTTAATTAAAGCATTAAATTCGTTTTTCATGGCATTATGCCACTCCGGGTTAGTCAAGGCATCTTTGGGGTTTTTGGGTAAAGGTGCGATGGTGTTTGTGGAGAGGTTAAAGATTTGTTTGGGTTTGGAGATACCGGACATGGCACGGGTGTGGATGGTGCGAGTGGGTGGTTGGGGCGGTGGTGGTGGAATGGGTGAGGGTGGCGTCACAGGTGAGGTGGGTTGGTGTTGGGCTGCGAGTGGTACGGGTGAAGTGTTAGGAGTTGGACCGGGTGGGCCATTGGAGGGTAATGGGCTTTGGGGGTGGAGTGGGTAAAGGAGTCTGTGAAGGAGTGGGGTTTGGGTTAATAGGTTGGTCTGATGGTGGGGCCGTGGGAAGGTAATGTAATGGGTGTAAGGTATCATCAAGGAATTTGTAGGTGTGGGGAGTGATTTTATGTGTTTTGGCAAAAGGAAAAATGGTTTCATCGAATAGGACGTGACGGTTGATGGTGATGGTACGTGTTTTGAGGTCAAGACATTTGTAACCTCGATGGTTGGATGGGTATCCCAAAAATACACATGGGTAAGATCGATAGGCAAGTTTGTGGATGGTGGTGTGAGGGATGAGTGGGTAACACATGCACCCGAACACACGAAGGTGATCATAAGTAGGCATGCAGTTGTAGAGGCGTTGTGTGGGGTTTTGAAAATTGTGTATTTTTGTGGGAATGATGTTAAGAAGGTAGGTTGCGGTCTCAAGGGCATGGGGCCAGTAGGTTGTGGGCATGGATGAGTGCGCAAGAATGGTGCGCATGAGGTTATTGATGGTTCTAATTTTACGTTCAGCCTTGCCATTTTGGGAGGATGTGTGAGGGCAAGAGAAACGGAAGTGCATGCCATTGTCTGTGCAAAATGTATGAAATTGGTTGTTGGCATATTCACGACCGTTGTCACACTGAAATTGTTTGATTTTAGTGTTGAATTGGGTTTGAATAAAATTGGTGAATTTTGTAAACATGGTAAAGACATCAGATTTATGGGCAATAGGGTAAGTCCACAAAATATTTGTGAAATCATCTAAGAACAAGACATAATAACGGTGACCCCCATTAGATACAATTGGGGAGGTCTAAACATCACTGTGTACAAGATCAAATGGCATAACAGTTCTTGTATTAGAAGCAAAAAAAGGAAGTTTAATGTGTTTACCAAAAATACAAGCACTGCAAACTTTATTGTTCAAAGAACCACAACTAATAGACTTAGAAGTTTTTAAAGTATTTAAAATAGCCGGGCCTGGGTGGCCGAGGCGTTGATGCCAAATGTCTTGAGAAATAGCTGCATAGGTGGAAGCAGTAGTGAGGTTGGTGATGTTGGACGGGCTGAGAGTGTAGAGATCCCCCGAGCTATTGCACCGTAGGATAGGTTTCCTGGTCTGGAGATCTTTCACAGTAAAACCATAGGGGTCAAATTCAACAGTTAATTGATTATCAGTTGTAAAGCGACAGACAGAAATAAGGTTTTTAACAAGGTTAGGGGCATAAAGGACATTGTTAAGTTTAAAGGGTGGGAATGGTGGTGGTAAGGTAATGTTGCCTTGGCCTAAAACCGGAATGGTTTTACCATTCCCAACAATAATGTTGCGAATAATGCTAGAATTAAAAATAGAGGGGAACTTATCAGATTGAGGAGACATTGTACCTGTCGCACCGGTGTCCATGGTCTAGGATGAATCATTGTTCTGCAGAGCTAAGTTGTAGAGGGCTTGAGCGATATCCGTGGGCGAGCAGTTGGCGGCATATGACTGGGCCGAGTTTGCAGCAGGTTTTGGGCCCAAGACACCCGCAGCCGGATTGGGCTTGGACTGGGCAGAAGGCTGGTACTGGCTAGATGAAGTCTGCTGCGATGGGCTGCCATAATTATAGTGGGCCGGTGCAGGTGGGCCAAGAGGAGAATTGGGATATGGGCAGGGAGGGAAATAGTAGTTGGGCCAAGGTGAATATTGGGAGTTTTGTGAGGGCTGACCGGACCAGGATGGGGGCTGCCAAGGATTTGATTGTTGCCAAGTATTTTGTTGGTACCGGCCCCTACCGTAGGAGCCCCGACCGCGACCGCGGCCACGACCACGAGAACGATTGGAGTTATCCGGGGAGGGCGAGTTGGAAGGGCCGGAAGAGGGGTTGTTTGTGGATGTGTGAAGGGCAGTTCCGGATGCCTGAGAGGAGAGTTTTGCTTGTGTTATTTTTTCATCTTCAAGTTGGCAAAGTTGGGAGCGGGTGTTGTAAAAATCGGGTAGGGGTTTGGTTTGTTGAAGGATAAGTTTTATGGTTTCATATTGTTCGGTGAGACCAGTGAGGATTTGCATGACAAGTTGGTTTTCGGTGATGTTGGCGCCTAGACTAATGAGTTGGTCATATAAAAGTTTCATGTTTTGGCAATATGATGACATGTCGGAGAAACGGTCTAGGCGGGTGTTGTAGAATTTGTTTTGAAGGGCGATGGTTCTAGCGGTTTGGTTATCTAAGAAAAGGTTTTTGAGACGGGACCAGGCATCATAGGCGGTAGTGTTGGTGATCATAATGGTGTGCACGAGGTCCTGGGTGATAGTGCCATAAATCCATTGGAGGACGATGGCATCTAATCGCTCCCAAGATTCGTGATAAATGGCGGGTGAGGAAGTTTCGGGTTCCTTGGCAGCGGTTGTGGGTGTGGGAGTGACACGGGGTAGGAGATGGTCATAAACATCATATGCTTTGCAGTGTATGATGAAAAGTTCAGCCCACGTGTTATAGTGCTCAGTTTGGCGGTCAAGGATAAGGGGGATAAAATTTTTGATGTTGGTGACAGTTACCACAGGATGTATGCGAGACATGGTAGGTATTATAGAAGAATAATGGTAGGTAATATAGAAGGATAATGGCTTGCTGTGGTGTACGAACAAAAAATTGATCTTGTCAGTAGGTATATAGAAGAATAATGGTAGGTAATATAGAAGGATAATGGCTTGCTGTGGGAAGAAGGATTAATCGAAAAAAAATAGGGAGGCAGTAGGTATACGGCACTTAGGAAGAAGAGGAAGAAATTTTTAGGGTTTGTGGCTCTGATACCATGATAGACACAATGGTTCAAACCTTGATCTTGTCATTGATTTGATAGAGTTTAAATACACAAATAATCCCCTATAATTATGGAAGGGATTAATGAAATACAATAAATACAAAACATTTACCAAGAATACAATTATGTAAAATATAATCTATTAGGTATAATTGGAACATTTTGTAACATTAAGACACTTAGAGGGACAATGTAGACATTTTACCCACCTAATCCTTTACAAAAACCAAAACACTTTTACATTCCTACCCTTTCACCCTTTCATCCCTGCCATCTTGAAACCTACGATGCCAATCAAAGGTTTTATTATCAACTGTCCCTCCTTTCACCTCCTCCACTGATCATACATAATTCCACCATCAATGATAAGCTTTAACGTATATTCCTTCAAAATCCCCATTCAATTTGTAACCCCCAAAGAAATTATTCAAAATTGAATATGTAATTGAATGCTGATAATGATTCCATCATTACCCCCTTTTCTTCTATCGATTCTCTTGAATGTTCCTCCTCTAAAAGTCATCGATCTCTTTTTTTCACCGGCGAGGCTTTGGGACTCTTCTGAACAGATTGAGAGGTGAGGATGATTCGATAGTGGTGGTTGTGATTATGGTAAGATTTAGGGTTCTACCGTGGTCAATGGTGTTTTTGCGGTGGTGAACAAGCAATGGTGGATTGGGATCTCGATAGGGAGACCGACGACTGTTACCAACCACTCCAGCTGGAGAAGTATTAGGATTAAACATTGTTCATATGACATTAAACATCAGGTATGTGTTTGATTTGTATTGAGTCTCGCATTATAAAGATGGGTGGATTAGGGATTTTATGGTGGGTTCTATAATCTATTTGGTTGCTATGGTGGTATACTGAAATGAATTAGACGATGATAACTATTGCAAAAACATTAATATTATGTAATTACCGTAGGATACTTATTGTACGGGTCAACTTCGAACGGTGTGTCTAATGGTGGTTATTAGGTAGTTAATCCGCCAAATAAATGATTGTGTCGCTTGGTCTCTAACTAATAACAAATTCATAATTTTAATAGAATAGTAATTGACAAGTAAATAGCTCAAAATTTTGTCTTCAATTTGGATGCAGATTTTTAGGCCAAGTTAATGATGATATGACTCCTGAACATCATCAGGAGTTCTTGTATCAGCTTCTTAGAGCTTTGAAGTATGTACATTCAGGTCTGTTGTTGTTTATAATATTTTGGTCCGGATATTCTTAATTAAGATCTTAATCATTTTATCATGTTGAATTGATTGTTTACACTGTGTTGGTTGTGTTTGTTTTTTGCAGCACATGTGTTCCATTGAGATCTGAAGCTGAAAAATATACTTGCTAATACAGACTGCATGTGATTTTGATCTAGCGCGTGCATTGTTAATTGATACCTCGTCAACGATTTTTTGGACTTTAAGTGTGTCAAGATTTATTAAAGGGTAAATTCTTGATGATTTGACGATTTGTTAGGACAAAGAGGATTGGTGAAACCACTTTTGTAAACCTTAGTCTAATTCACTTCTGTCATTTTGGCTAAGTATAGAAGTACTGAAGAGAAGACAAGAAACTGCTGATTAGAAGATATGAGAAGTGCTGAAGAAGCAGAAGTTCTGAAGTCCAAACCAGACAAGTTCACTTCAGAAGTACTGAAGACAAAACTACTCTTCAGTAGTTTGTCCTTCATCAGCACTTAGCATCAGATATTTCCCACCGCCTTTTGCATCAGTAGTTTGTTGTTTATTATTACTTTTAGCTGTATTTGTTTCTTTCAATGTTGCAACTTGTGCAACTTGTTTCTGTTGTTTCTGTACTTGCTTTTTGAGCAAGATACATGCATGTAAACGTCTATAAATAGGAGGCTTCAACCTTCTATTTTAGACATTGATTTTAATAGAAAAATCCTTCAAACACTATCACTGTTCTATTCCATTTCTGTATTTATTGTGAATCTGTCTAAGTATCTAATTCTCATTTACAGCTTAGATTCATAATAAATACTTTGTCATTTATTAGTTTCAAACATCAAGGGGGAGTAATAACTCTGCCTTAGTGTAAAAAGTGTTGCTTTAACTTATAACAATCCGTTGTGCTTATAATCTGATTTACAAGGACTTGCTAAACACTTAAGTGTCAAGATAGCAAGTTCTTACTTAGCAAAAAGAGCAAACTGATCCAACAATTGGTATCAGAGCATTGGTTTATCTGATCACATATCAATCTAACAAATTGAGAATCAGACACAAAGCTCTTATTGATATTCAATAAAAAGATCAAAAGTTCACTTTTTATCAATATCCATCACTTAAAAGAGTCATCTGAAAAATCTATACTCTTTAAAATGGATCCACATAATACTGGTTCTGCCACCAAACCTGCCATGCTTGTGAGAAATGAGTACAACATATGGCAAAAGAGAATGGCACATACCTTGTCACAAACCAACACAGGTTGTTGGAGATCTGTGATATATGGTCCTCACAAACCAGTAAATATAAATCTTGAAACTAAAGAAGGGATTCCAAAGGAACCCAAAGACTATACAGATGAGGATTTCCTAAAACTTGAGCTAGATGCAAAAGCATTCTCTATGTTGGCAATGGCTCTCCCAAATGAGATATACTCTGGCCTTTTACATTGTGAAAGTGCCAAAGAACTTTGGGACTGTCTTAAAGAACAGTTTGGAGGAACTGAAGAGGTGATTGCCAACACCAGAGAAATTTTAGCTCAACAATATGAAACATTTGCTTATATTAATGGGGAAACTTTGACTCAACAATTTGAAAGATTCTCCTCATTAATATCTGAGCTAAAGTTAAATGGTCAGACCTATACAACAGTGTCTATGCTACATAGATTTTTAAGGTCTTTACCTGACAAATGGGAAACTTACTCTATTGTTTTAAGATCCTCACCAGATTTTAGCTCCCTCACTCTTACAAAACTCCATGGGAGATTACTTACTTTTGAGAGAGAAATTGATCAAAAGAAGAAATTACAAACATCTGGTAAAACTGCTGATGACTACCTGCCAGGTAGTACAACACTTTTGGGACAAGATTCACCAACTTGTTCCTATGGATCTTATGACAATATTGACATAACAACTGGGATCTCATCAGAAAGATCTTTCCCAGGTTATGACAATGATGACCAAAGTCAAACTGCTGATAATCTATGTTTTATCATGGATGATTTGAAAAATTTTAGCAGTGATGACTTAGAAGAAATGGACATATTACACCAACTGGCCATGCTAAGCATTAAAACTAACAAGTTTTATAAAAGGTCAGGAAGGAAATTTCCAGGATTGACCAGTAATACAAAAATTGGTTTTGACAAATCTAAATTGAGATGACACAAGTGTCAGAAGTTGGGACACTTTGCTAGAGAGTGTAGAAGCTCTAGCTTTAACCAATCACAATCCGGAAATAACTATAACCCCAATTATAATAGGAATAATGGAACTCAAGGGAGTGCTCATTTTGTACAGGCACAAGCTCCTCAACAGCAATACATGCCACAAGTACAATATGTTCAAGTGCCTGCTCAACAGATGCAGAGCCAACAATCAATCCCTCCCTTTCCTCAACTTCCTCCACAGCCTCAACAACCCTCTCAACAAAGTCTCTTTACCTCAGGGTATGTTGACTGGAGCAGTCTCCCTTATGACACCACAGAGTGCAATCCTGATGCAGACAACAAAGTGTTTGACATCAACTGGGGAGAACCAGACAATGGCAGAAAGAACTTTGCCTTAATGGCATTTGAAGGCTGTACTTCAAAATCTGCATTGTCACAGGTATCAAAAGAATCTTTGACAAAACTTTGCTCAAATTCTTGCAAAGAAACTTTTGCTCTCATAAGAGAGACAAATCTGCACTTACAAGGCAAAGCCAATGATTTAGAAAGAAAATACACACAGATAAAATGTGATCTAGAAAGAAAACTGTGTGCTAAAACAAAAGAAGTTTCTAAATTAACTGACTCTGCTATTGAAACCCAAGCACAAATCAAAATTATGTTAAATGACCTGGGAGATGTCAGACAAGAGCTTGCTGACACCATGATCACTTGTGAAAAATGGGTGGAATCTTGTAAGGGGTATCAATTATTGCTAAACAAACAAAGTGCTTCAAATGTTAAGTTTGGCATAGGATACCATCATGTTGAAACACCAACAGATTTTTCTCCCAAAACTACTGAAGATGGGAGAAGAATTGTTTCAAATGAAACTTCTGAAGGGAAAGAATGCACTTCTTTCCATGAAAACTTTCTAAACAGAAATCCTGGCATTTTTAAAGAAAGTACTTCAGAAGTATTTACAAAATCTGACAACAAGCCATCAGTAGTTTCATCTACATCAGGAGTTGAGACCCTGAAAACTACTGATGAGCAAAATCTTTTCACAAATGTCAGAAATTTGCCTTTAGATCAAAAACAAAAGGCAAAAGAATGTGAAATTTGTGGCCTGTTCAACCACAAAACTGAATTTTGTAGATACAGAAAAGGAATTCAGTTCAATCAAAAATTTAAACAACAGGTTGTGGGAAATCAAATCAGAAATGATTATGAAAGAATCTTTAAACCCAAGAAACAACAACCTGAAAATACCTTTTCTCAGAAAAAGATAAAATCTCAACCAAAATCTTTTTCTCAAAATTCCTTGTCAGTAGTTAGACCAGAATCATCAGCAGTTTCACAAACTGCTGAGATTCAAAATCTAAAGAACATGGTAGAACTACTGATGACCAAGGTTGATGGTGGTCCTAAAAAGGATACCACCATGGTTCTTAATGAAAAATCCATTGCCAAAAAGACATGGATTTCTCAACCTGGTCAAGAACAAACTGTAACTGTTATCAAGAGCAAACCCAAAGCCAAACAGGCTTGGGTTCCTAAATCTAACTAATTTGCTTTTATGTGCAGAGAGTTTCCAGGGGCTTAAACAGCATATGGTATGTTGATAGTGGAGGCTCTATGCACATGACTGGATGCAGATACCTGATAAACAACTTTAGCAGCCAAAGAGAATGATCTGTATCCTTTGGGAACAATGCTAAGGGATATGTGCTAGGACATGGCAATGTCTCCTCTGGCAAAATACAGTTTGACAAGGTCAATCTGGTGGAAAACCTTGAATACAACTTGCTGAGTGTGTCACAAATGTGTGATAAAGGATATTCTTCCTTTTTCACAAAGACAGCATGCAAGATCATCTCACCAGAAGGCCAGAAGTTGATAGAGAAGATTATAGAAGATCATACTTTGCTGATTGCCAAAAGATGTGGCAATGTCTATGCAGTGGACATTGAGAAAGACAAAGTATTGAACAACACTGCCTGTTTCTTCTCAAGGGCATCAACTTCAGAAACAAATCTCTGGCACAGGAGACTTGGCCATGTGAACTTTAAAACCATAAATAAAGTCACAAAAATGGGCTTGGTCAGAGGTCTACCTTTGAAAGTATACCAGTGTCAAGAACACTGTGTATCCTGTTTAAAGGGAAAACAACATAAGTCCTCCTATAAGTCTATTGAAGAATAAAAAACAACTGCATGTCTTCAACTACTCCATATGGACTTATTTGGACCTGTCAAGATTATGAGCCTTGGTAAAAAGAAGTACTGCTTAGTCATCATTGATGACTACTCAAGATTCACATGGGTATTCTTCTTATTTTCCAAGGATGAGGCTGCTGAAATCATCAAGTTCTTCATTCTACAAGTAGAGAAACAATATTCTCTATCTGTCAAAACCATTAGAAGTGACAATGGGACAGAGTTCAGGAACAAAACTCTGGATGAATTCTGTTTGTCTAAAGGGATTATTAGACAATACAGTGTTCCCAGAACTCCTGAACAAAATGGTGTAGTAGAAAGGAAGAACAGAACATTGATAGAAGGAGCAAGAACAATGTTAGCTGATTCTGGACTGCCATTGTACTTTTGGGCAGAAGCAGTTAACACATCATGTTATGTTCAGAATAGAGTTCTTGTGGTCAAGAGACATTCCAAGACTGCCTATGAAGTTCTTCATGGCATGAAGCCCCTTATCTCCTTTTTCAGGGCTTTTGGGTGTCAATGTTTCATCTTGAACATCAAGGAATCTATTTCAAAGTTTGCTGCCAAAGTTGACTCAGGTTACTTTCTTGGTTATTCTTCAACTAGAAAAGCCTACAAGGTTTTTAATTCTCACACCAGGATAGTAGAAGAAACATTGAATGTCAAGTTCAATGAGTCAAAACACACTCTTATTCCAGCACATCCTGCTGAACTCTTTGACCTTGACAACTTTCACTTTGGACCTGAAAAGACTGTTACTTCTTCCAAACCTACTTATTATGGTGATCAAAGGTTTGAAGATGAGGCTCCTACACCATGGACTCCTCAAACAGTCATTAAGTCAACTACAACACCATCAGAAGTTTCTCAAACTTCTGATCAAACAAATACTGAAGGCCAAACTCAAACATCTGCTTCAGCACCTGCAACTACTGAAGAAGCTAAAACTGCTGAACCAGATATTATAGACCTCAGTAGTTTGTTTGAAGAACAAGAGCCACCTACACCTGTCAGTGGTTTACAACAACTGATTGAACACAGAGATCATCCACTTGATTAAATCATGGGTGATATAGCTTCAGGTGTTCTTACCAGAAACCAGCTCTCCAACTTTTGCCTATTTTCAGCCTTTATTTCACAGTTGGAACCAAAGAAGTACCAGGAAGCCCTCAAAGACAATAATTGGGTGCAAGCTATGCAAGATGAACTGCTTCAGTTCAACAAGCAACAGGTCTGGGAAATCTGTCCCTTACCTCAAAACAAGCAACCAATTGGTACAAGATGGGTTTTCAGGAACAAACAAGATGAAGCTGGTATGATAATCAAGAACAAGGCAAGACTGGTAGTTCAAGGGTACTCCCAAGAAGAGGGAATTGACTATGATGAAACCTTTGCTCCAGTTGCAAGGCTTGAAGCCATCAGGTTATTTCTGGCCTATGCCATTTCCAACAAAATTAAAGTTTATCAAATGGATGTGAAAAGTGCATTTTTGTATGGAAAAATCAAAGAGGAGGTGTATGTCTGTCAGCCACCTGGGTTTGAGGATCCTTCTCATCCTGAGTGGGTGTACAGACTGGACAAAGCTCTTTATGGGCTCAAACAGGCTCCAAGAGCCTGGTATGATACACTCTCCACCTTTTTACTCAAAAATAACTTTACAAGAGGTGCCATTGATAAAACACTTTTCATTAAACATGTTGGAAATCATGTCTTACTTGTTCAAATTTATGTTGATGATATCATCTTTGGTTCAACAAACACAAAACTGTGTGATGATTTTAAGAAACTCATGCAATCAAAATTTGAGATGAGTACCATGGGAGAACTGCAGTACTTTCTAGGACTGCAGATCAAACAACAAACAAATGGAACTTTTATACATCAATCAAAATATGTTAAAGAATTATTGAACAAATTTTCTTTAAATGACTGTAAATCATGTTCCACTCCCATGACACCAATCACACAAGTTGAACCTGATGATCAAGGAAAACAGGTTGATCAAACCATGTACAGATGCATGATAGGTTCCCTTTTATACTTAACTGCTTCTAGACCAGATATTATGTTTTCAACATGTGTCTGTGCTAGATATCAATCAGCACCAAGGGAATCACACCTTATAGCAGTCAAAAGAATTTTCAGATATCTGAAAGGAACTCCAACACTGGGAATTTGGTATCCTGCTTCAAGCAATACCAAGTTATCAGCTTTTTCAGATAGTGACTATGCAGGGTGTAAGATGACAAGAAAGTCAACATCTGGTGGTTGTCAATTCCTGGGTAACTGTCTAGTGTCATGGCAATCAAAGAAGCAAACATCTGTTGCAACTTCAACTGCTGAAGCTGAATACATTGCAGCTGCAAGTTGTACATCACAGATACAATGGCTCCAATATCAACTTCTTGATTATGGAATCAAAGAGACCAAGACACCTTTGTTTGTAGACAGCAAATCTGCCATTAGCATCATTCAAAATTCGGTACAGTTCTCAAAAACCAAACATATTGAGATCAGGTACCATTTCATAAGAGATTGCTATGAAAAAGGCAAGATTGAGGTGAAGCATGTAGCAACAGCTAATCAAATAGCTGACATCTTCACTAAGCCCCTTGACACATCAACATTTCAGAAGTTAGTATCCATGCTTGGAATGCTAAATTTGTAAGTGTTTACTTTATTTTTTTTAAAAAACTTATATGCATATCAGTTAGAATCCAAGTTAACACTTGATTCTACCCAACTCTACATCAAACTTCTACATCAATCACTACTGTTATGCATAAAACATCAAAAAAATTTTCCTTTTTCCATCCTTGATTCCATCCTGTTTACCTTTTCCTTCTTTTTTTCTGGTTTTCACTTACAAAAGTCTGAAACAAAACTTCTGAAAAACAAAAAGAGAACTACTGATTAAACAAAAATCAGTATGAGAGAAACTACTGATGAACAAAAATCATCAGTATGGGGATAATTTTCTGAAAAAGTGTGTAACTTCTGATAAAATAACCTTCAGAAGTTATGAATAAAGTATTTATAAAAACATTTCTCATCAGCTGTTAAAACTACTGAAGAGAAAATGGGAACTACTGATGAAGTAATCCTTCATCAGCAGTTTAAGTCAAAAGGGCAAATCTGACTTTTCCCATCATCAGTGGTTTGACCTAATCAGTTTAAAACCTCTGATAAAGAGATTTTTAACCAAAGGCGGTTTTAAAACTTCTAATAAAGAAGATTCAAGCGGTTAAAACTTCTAATAAATACCTTTTCTACACACTTATCCTTTCAAACTCAAAATATCCCTCCTTCTCTCTCAAAAACTCTCTCAATAACCTATACCTGCAAAATCCACTGTTCGATCAAAACCCAAACCACATGGCTCTAGTTCTAAAACAGGGACACAATCAAAGGGCCTTTCTTGAAAAACAAGAAGGCTGGTCCCAATACGATGAGATCATTGATCTTGTCGTCAAATCCCAATATTTTACTGCTCTCACAATAAACCCACCAATTCACACTGAAACTCTGAATGAGTTCTGGGCAAATGCTGAGACGGTTACAATGGGTGATGAGGTCATTTCCCTCAACTCAAGAATAAAAGGGAAACAACTGACCATCACACCGGCCACACTGGCAACAAGACTGGGTCTGGATGATGTAACTGCCCCTGACCATGTTGCTAACACTGATATTCATCTAACCATGACTGAGTGTGGTTATCAAGGTACTCTCTCCCATGCTACAATATTCAAAAAATATTTTGAACCAAAATACAAGCTTTTGTTTCATTATATTATTATGTGTTTGAGTCCAAAAACAGGGTCTTATGACCAGATGCCCTCCACTTTTCAACCAATATTTCATTCCATTGTGAATGAAACTAAATTCAGGGCATCAAAACTATTTTTCAATGAGTTGGTGTTACATCACAATAATACCAAGAAAAAGTTTTTGTTATACCCAAGGTTCATTATGCAATGCATAATAGGGGAACTAGGTAATGAGGTGCTTGTGGGAAAAATTTCAACTTTAAATCCTTTAACATCACAAGCATACTCAAGGCATAACAAACCGGCTGCCTGGCCAGAAGATGATCAGGGAGAACAACAACAAGTCCCCCTGAAGCCCACATCTTCCAAACTCACACCACCAAAAGCCAAAAAGCCCAAGCCAACAAAAACTGCACCCCACCAACCCAAAAGAAAAGCTGTTCAGGAGGTTGAGATGCCTGAACATGCTCATGAGCATTCTGCTCTTCAAATAGATGAGACTGAAACACCCTCTCAGTCTCATCCATCTCAAACCCCACCAAGAGTACCCATAACCATTTTATTCAAAAGAAAAAGACTTAGAAAAACATATGAAACACACTCTTCTTTTGAAACTGCTGAACAACAACTTTCACCACCTATTGCCCAAACTACTGAACCAACCCCACAAATTTCTGAACAAGAGGCAATAGAAATTGCCAAACTTCTCTCTGGGCTAAAAGAGAATGTCCCATTTGATCATGTCAGTCCCCTACAACCACAACAAACAGGGGACATAACTACTACATCAGACATGGATGTGGACATCTCTAGCCCTATCCCAAGAGATGAGGGTGGACCAGAGTCTTTAAGCCCAATTTTAGAGACTCTTGGGGCATCTGAGGCTGCTACTACTCAGTTACCACCCAGTGGTGGATCTGAGGATAGAAGTAACATAGCTAAGACCTCAGATGTGGCAACTACTGATGAAGGCTTAATGCCTGAAGTAGGAAATCCTCAGTACCAAGAAAAAGAGGTTCATGAGAGAACTGAGTTGGGCTCAGCTCATGATTTAACTGAGACAGTCCTCATTGAGGGCAACATCAGGGATTCAGATGATTCCATTAGTTTGGATGATGTTTCACACACTCAAACTACTGAATTGACGGCACTTTCTGAAGGTCCTGTTCAGGGGTATCCAGGCTCAAGAAGCCAGTCACCTCTGCACAGGTTAAAGCCCACTCAATCCCTAAAACCCCTAGAGTGGCATCCTCTGTACAACATGAGGATCTCCCAAAAACACCCCCTTCACAACAAATGCCTACCCAATTCCCTAGGCAAACAAGCATAGACCTGAACCAGCTATGCAGCCCAGAGGGTCCCCTGTACCACATGATGAATACACTCATCAGAAATCACTTCCAAACATATACAGCTGACTTGGAGCTGTCCATCAAGAACCAATTTGGAGTGATCAAGACCAAGATGAACGATCTGTCCAACAAAATAGACTTCAACAGCAAACAGATTGCTCATCTTCAAGGACAATTCTCCCAACCCTCTGCTTCAAGGGTTAAAATTGATGAATCCAAAAAGGGGGAGAAGATCAGGGAACCTAAGGAGTCATTCCAAGCCAGGATAAGGGCAAGAGTGGCCATCCTTGAAAGAGATCAAAAAGATCAGGCCAGGAAAGAAAAATTGGCCAAACAGTTTGGTGTCTCAATAGAAGAAATTGAAGCAGCAGAGAAAGAAGATGAGACCCAAACATCTGAAGAATCCCTAAGGCATAATGAAGAAACTTCTGATGACAAAACTTCTGATGAAGAATCAGAAAGTACTGAAGACAATCCTTCAGTAGCTGACAAACCATCAGCAGTTGTCAGCACATCAGAAGTTAACACTTCCAAACCTCAAACAACTGAACCTTCCAGAACCACTGCTCCCATTCAACCAACATCTGATCCCATCAGGCCTACAACTGTTACAACAATGACTGTATTAAACCCTTCTCCTATCTCTCAATCAGCTGATCTATTAGAGAAGAGCTTAATTGCAGCCAACAAGAAGGCCAGAGAAGATCAGATCTGGAAATCTCTGGAAGAAAGGGATGATTTGGATTTAAGCCATGAAGAAAAACTTCAGGCTTATGCAACTGAACTACAAAGGCAGGCTAGCCTTGATGAGATTGCTGAACAAGATAAAAGACAACAACTGGTGTCTTATATTACCAAGAACAGCAAGACTAAATCCTTTACACTCAAAGGACTCTCTATGCAAGAGCTGACAAGAAGAGCACAATTGCTTGCAGACAAAGTGGCCACAAGCAAAGATGGAAAGGCCAAGAGAGCCCAGATAATAGAAGAGTTAGTAGCAGAAGGATATGGTTCAAAAGCCTCAGTATCCAGATGGAAAGAAGAAAGACTGATGGATACTTATAGAAAATACTTGGCTGCCAAGGCTGCAAATCCTGAGAAGTTTCAAACTGCTGATCCTTCAAGATCAGTAGTTAGAACTTCTGGTGCATCTAGAAGAACTGCTACTCAGAAGAAGAAGACAGAGGACAATGTCAAAACTGACTTCAAAATGGTACTACTTGAAGGAAGTTCAATAGTCCATTCAGATTTTGACATTGAGGAGAAACCTCTGTTAACACAATTCAGGGATCCTTCCACTTTTGCTTATCAAATACAAAAGACCATCAAAGAAAAGCTGCATACCAGAGTAGTGACTGAACACCATCTCCCAACTGTTCAGATGCCTGATATGCAACAACAACAAGGAAGAGAATCCCACCTGAGGCTATCTGAAACTGAAGACATCCAGCACTCAGGACCATCAACCCAAGGGACAAGTCTGGTTCCCTATTCTTCTGACTTTAACAAGTCAAAGATCCCTATCATCAGATGGTCACTTACTGATAACAACTTAGTACTGTTGACAAGAAGAGACCTCTCAAGCAGGGCTTACAAGAAGATCAGTGATCTGAAGAAACTGTCAACACAAGACCTGCTCACAATTCAACATCTAGAACCACAGAGAGGATCTCTATCTGATGGTCAGTTAAACCAGCTCAAGAACACCATGTACAAAGAGATATGGAAGATTGTTCAAGACAGAAGAAACACATAAGGAATTAGTAAGGTTTTGGCTTCATCAATCCAGGGGGAGATTGTTAGGACAAAGAGGATTGGTGAAACCACTTTTGTAAACCTTAGTCTAATTCACTTCTGTCATTTTGGCTAAGTATAGAAGTACTGAAGAGAAGACAAGAAACTGCTGATTAGAAGATATGAGAAGTGCTGAAGAAGCAGAAGTTCTGAAGTCCAAACCAGACAAGTTCACTTCAGAAGTACTGAAGACAAAACTACTCTTCAGTAGTTTGTCCTTCATCAGCACTTAGCATCAGATATTTCCCACCGCCTTTTGCATCAGTAGTTTGTTGTTTATTATTACTTTTAGCTGTATTTGTTTCTTTCAATGTTGCAACTTGTGCAACTTGTTTCTGTTGTTTCTGTACTTGCTTTTTGAGCAAGATACATGCATGTAAACGTCTATAAATAGGAGGCTTCAACCTTCTATTTTAGACATTGATTTTAATAGAAAAATCCTTCAAACACTATCACTGTTCTATTCCATTTCTGTATTTATTGTGAATCTGTCTAAGTATCTAATTCTCATTTACAGCTTAGATTCATAGTAAATACTTTGTCATTTATTAGTTTCAAACATCAAGGGGGAGTAATAACTCTGCCTTAGTGTAAAAAGTGTTGCTTTAACTTATAACAATCCGCTGTGCTTATAATCTGATTTACAAGGACTTGCTAAACACTTAAGTGTCAAGATAGCAAGTTCTTACTTAGCAAAAAGAGCAAACTGATCCAACACGATTTGATGATGTTTTCATCTGTAAGTTTCTGCATGACTATGTGGCTACTAGATGGTACCGAGCCCCTAAGCTTTTTGGCTCCTTTTTCTCTAAAGTAAGCACATGCACACACGCACACGTATATAGGTTTACATTGATATATGAAACATCGGGTATTCGATGGTTTGTTACTTAATTTGGATTTTGTTTTCAGTATACTCCTGCTTCTCGGATATTTGGAGCATAGGATAGGATGTATATTTGCTGAGATGCTAACCGGGAAGCCATTGTTTCCTGGGAGGAATTTTGTGCACTAATTGGAACTCGTCAGTGATTTGCTCGGAACTCCTCCCCCTGAAATCATTTCAAGGGTTCGTTTAAAATCCTTGTTTTCAAACTTAAATTCGAAGTATTTTTTTTTGTTTGCATTTTTAGCTTCTGTATAATGGTAGTTACTAAAACTCTACAGATACAAAATGATAAGGCTAGAAGATATTTAAACAACATGCCAAAGAAAACCTCTATTCCGTTCTCATCAAAATTCCCAAATGCTGTTCCATTGGCGCTTCCATTACTCGAAAGATTGATTACCTTTGATCATGCAGACCGTATATTTGCTGAAGAGATAAGAAATAGTAAAACTTTATGCTTTTCTTGTAATTAACTTAATGAATGCTTCAAGATATTATTACTTTATTGATATTGTGAAATGTTTTAAATTGCAGGCCTTGGCTGATCCGTATTTTTATGGGTTAGAGAATTTGGAATCTGAACCTTCCAAACAGCCGATTTCAAAACTTGAATATGAGTTTGAGAGGCGAAGATTAACCAAGAATGATGTTAGAGAGTTGATTTATAGGGAGGTATGGTCATAGTCTATGATCTTGATCATTTAATTGATTCTGATTTACTTATCACGCCCAACTTAATGATTCTATCGGTCTTTTTTCCTTAACCAGCTTAGCATTGGTAGCTGCATCAGCTTCAGTTCAAAGTTTATCAGATGATATACCAGTAGTACAGCATGAAGAAATAATTGAGATTCCTGACAGTTCGGTATGGATGATGAGAGCTGTATATATCAATAAACACTATGTGGTTTAAACTGTTAACACGTTTTTGTTTGTTGAAGGATGATAATGATACCGTACACCAAATTAAGGGTACGTAAAGAGGTGCCAAAAGCGGAAGAGGTAGGAGATCCATTGCTTTTTGTCACTAGAAATCTTATTTTTGGTTATAAACTCATGGGAATATGATAAGTCAAGCTCCTATGGCCATTGGAAGTGCAGTTTATATATCTACTCATGATGTTTCTAAAGTTGGTCCTTCAACAAGATCTGAGAGGTATTATATTTTATATATTCACTATTTTATTGAAGTTAAATAATCATTGAAATAAGTTAAGAAGAAAACAAAGATCCATGTAACATGTTCGGTCTTTTTTCCTTTACTAGCTCAGCAATAGTAGCTACACTTGGTTAAATTTAAGTTATCATAGTCGTTTTTAGTGCATCTCTGGTTGGGTTTTTTTTAGCAACATAAACTTGTAACTTGTAAGTGTTCAAACTTGAGACCGTTAACATAATTTTTTTAAATGTCAGGTATGTAGATGTAGGGACGGTTGCAACAACAAGACAGTATGAGCTCCTGTTGCATGTACCAGGCAATATTTAGGTAATGCATACCTGTGCTTTAATTTTGTTTTTTTATTTGTTTTATTTTTTAGGATAAGGGCATTCCACTTACAACGTATGTATTGTTCGCCATAATGCCAAATCTTTATCTGATGCTGTGACCTGGGATAATGTGATTCTTGATGAGGTTTTGTGCCTATAGTTTAAGCTCAACATGTCATTCACTTTCATGTAAAATTTGCCTGAAAAGATAGCCACAAAAGATACATGTCAATTGTCAAACGGGTCAAAAGTAACAAAGCGTGTATCATTTATGTATGCAACTATGTATTCAAAGACGCAAGGCTCATAGGTCTCACCCGGAGCCTAGGCGCAAGGCGCACAAAAAGGGAGGGCTTTTTTAAGAAAGGCGCATATAGAGGAAAAAATATAAAAAAATATATTATGCTTTGCGCCTAAGCCATCATTTTTTATCGCCTGTGCCTGGTTCCAGGTGCGCACCTAGGCACCGTTTGCACAAAAACAAGCCCAGATTTTCGCCTAAGCCACAGAAAAAGATAGCCACAAAGGATACATGTCAATTGTTAAATGGGGCAAAAGTAGCAAAGCGTGTGTTTTTTTATGTATACAACGCTCTAATTTCTTTAATCATTAACTATGTTGTCAAGGACGCAAGGCGCACTCATGGCACATAGGTATCGCCCGGAGCCGAAGCGCAAGGTGCACAAAAAGCGAGGGTTTTTTTTTAAGAAAGGTGCATATAGAGGAAAAAAATATATTTTGCTTTGCGCCAAGCCATCGTTTATAATTGTCTTCTGTTAAGTCTAACTTGTTTTGTATCAAATGTTATTGATAGGTATACCATGTAGACATGCAGTAGCTGCAATTTGGTGCATGGCTACTAATGGGCAAAGGGTTGGTGCATTAGAAAGTTGGGTGAATCCTATATATACAATGGAGAGGTGGAAACAAGTTTATGAACATAAGGTAAACCCAATCAATGGTAGGAGTTTATGGGTCAAATGTCAAGTTCCTACAACCCTTTTACCTCAAAAACATCATAAGCAAGTGGGCAGGCCAAAGAAAGCAAGGAAGAGATCAGCTATGGAAGTGGAGGAATTGACCCAAGGTGGAAAGTTGTCCAAGAAAAACACTAAAGGCAAGTGTGGAAACACAGGCCACAATAAGAGGACATGCAAAGGGCAGGGTCAAGGTGCTTAGTTTGGTGTTGTTTTGGGTCTCTTGTTTGGTGTTTTGTTTGTCAGTAGTCTGTGTTTTGTGTCTGAACTGTTGGGTCTTGTTTAGGTTGTTATTTTGTGCTTTGTGTCTGAACTAAATGATGTCAGTCTTATGGTTATGTGTTTGGGTCAAATGGTTATGAACCTATGTGTTTTGGTATCCTATTATGTACTGCAGTTATGCAGTTTGCTTTATGAATGGTTATTATGCAGTTTGGTTAAAATGGTTTGCATTTGATATTTGGTTATGAATGGTTACTATGTAGAGTTTGATATTCATTGATGCAACATCAAGATTTGAATGTTTATACTCTGAACAATGATAATTTTACCAAAAATTTAACATAAACTTCAACTTTCATTACATAACTTGGACCATTACAAGTGACATCATAAACTGCTATTATGACCATTACAACCTACTACATATCAGATCTTCAACCATGACCATTACAACTGTTCCTACCATAAGAACTTCTAAAAACGAAAAGTTACATATAATATGAAACATATCCAACTTATAAACAAACACCTCTTCAACTTTCTTGCATTAACTTGACTGTCATTGACCTTGTGTTGAAGGTTCTTGTTAGCTTGTTGAAGATTTATGTTTGCTTCCTCAAGATTGTTGTTAGCTTCTTCGAGTCTGTTTTTAGCTCTGAGCAGTCCAGGGATGATGTCCAAACATCTTTGACAAGGCTCATTAACATCAAACCAGTCAATAAATCGACGTTGTGATCCACGTTGCCCAGGATGATTAGGACAAGCATAAAATCGTCGTCCAGGGTTGCGTTCTGTCCACGAGGTGAGGATTATGGCTTCTTTGCACAATGGCAGAACATTGTTACAGTTGGGGAAGAAAGGGTGAACCCTAATTTTCAGAAATGTTGATTTGGGGAAGAAAGGGAACGATTTGGGGTTTTATTAGGTGAGGGATGAGGGTTTAATTTCATAACTGGTCCTTTAGGGTGAAAGGACAATCTTGCCCTCACGTGGATTGCACGTGTTCAGAGATAACCAAGTTTTTAAAACTGGGTTTTGCCTAAAGGATATAACGTGTATCATTTTTAAAACATAAAGTACAATTTCTACAAATTTTTTTATTAAAGGACATGATTTGTAATCCGATACAAACATAAAGGACGATTTTTGTAATTTACTCAAAAAAAAATTAGATAAAAAGGATGGATTGTGCCTTCTCACTCTCAATCAAATCATTACAAGAGATAAATGTATTGAATATATTTGTATCATTTACTGTTGCTACAACAAATAACTGCCTAACGTTGGTTCTGAGTCACAGGAAGGGTTCAGGGGTTCAAGGGTTCCGATCTGCCTAACGCAGGTCGTGGTGTCCTTCTACGTTGCAAACGTAGAAGGAGGTTCAAGATAATTTTCTAATGTTGTTAATGCTTTTAGCTTCTGGTCTGAGATGTACTCGAAACCAGAAAAAGGCTATGCTCAAGATCCAAGTGAAGAGAAATATTCTCTCCACGTGTGAGGACCAAAAGAATAAGAAGTTTAGAGTGAGAGTGATATGTGATGGTGTGATCAGATCTTGTGAGGACAAGTCTGATTTATAGAGGGGTGGACTCTCTATTAGAGGAAAGCATATTATCTTGGACCTTGTTGCAACAAAAGGACAATCCACTAATAGCCGACGATGGCTATTGACCTATGGTCTGTTCACTGCTGTTACTCCATCAGCAGCTGGTTGTGTTGCACGATGAAAAGGTGATGGGACAAGTCATCTTTTTGACTTAGGATACTCCTGCCTTTTGAACCGTTGAAGCTTTCAACCCTTTAAGCGTAGTTCTGTATATTGTTTATTATTTTTGCTTTGGACTACCCACGTCATCAGCCCCCCAAGTCAGGAGGTTTGGTGGCGTAGCTTGAAAGCTTCTGACTGTTTGCTTAGTCTTGTGTTTGCTTGAAGGGTTCAATGCTTTGTTGTGTTTTGGGCGGTTATTGCTTAGCAGCTTTAATTGTGATTAGACTGCTGATGTGACATGTGGCAGTCGCACAACTGTCTTTTTTACTGCATGTCATTATTGCGGTTACTTTTGAATTAAATAACCGTTTGTTTTTTCTTTTTTAAACCTTTTGAATTCATTTCTTTTTACTTTACTCTTTCTTTCTTCAATCAAAACCTCTCCATCTGATTTAGGGTTTCATTCCTCCGATCAAAGCAGGTTCGTTTTTCTTCTTTTCTTTTTGTTTTCCGATCATCCTTTGAAGCACTATGGGCGCTAAAAAGGATATGGCCATCACTGTTTCCTCCCTTTCTCAAAAGGAGGTTGAGGCGTTTTGTGATGAATGGGGCATAGATTTATCGTTTAAACCCGTTGCTCCGGGTAAGAAACTTGCCGTTTCTGACTGTCCGTCTGGGTCTGTTGCTTTGTATTGTCGGCACTTTGAGTTCTCAAACCTTCGTTATCCATTCTCCATGTTTTTATTGAACATCCTTGAGTATTATAGGGTTTCTCTTGGTCAGATTCATCCTCATGGCATTGGCCGTGTTATGCATTTTGAATGCCTGTGTAGAGCGTTAGGGTATGATCCTACTCTATTGATGTTCAGGCGATTCTTTCGTCTTGCTAAAAATGGTGACTGGTTCACCTTTGAGGGATCTTCAGTAGAAACTAACTTGCTTTCTTCCCATGTCACAACCGTTGGTCAGTGGAAAACTAGGTTCTTTTGGGTTTCTGACTCTATTCTTCCTTATAAACCTGTGTGGAGACATCCTGGTGCCATTCTTAATGAAGGGGAGCCTTCATAATCTGAGTTAGATCATAGCTTTCTAACAGCTCTTAGAGTATGTCCTTCAAGGCTTCGTCCATTTGGTGAGCCTTTCTTAGTGTTGTGTGGTATTAGCACCTGTTGGGATAAACCAGGTAGAGATCCTGTAGTGATGAAGGGTGATCGGGGTATGAGCTTTTTGCTTTTTGTTGATTACTTCCTTTTTGTCTTCCTTGCTTATATGTTCTGTTTTCTTTTATTGCAGTTATGTCGGCTCTTGACTTCATTAAGCAAGATGATGCTTCAGGGGTTGTTTTCAAAGATGCTGAAGCGGCAGAGGGTGAGGATGCCTTGACAAAGTATGAGAAGGGAAGGTATGATGGGACTAACTATGTTGCTGTCCCCAATGTCAAAGGTTTTACTAAGGCTAGTTCGTCAAAGGCTTCAACTAGGAGGTCTAGCAGGCGTTTGTTGAAGGCTGCTAAGCCAGCTTATGCATCTGAAGCATTGACTGTTAGTGATGACATTGAAGAGGTAGATGAGGAGAAAAATTAGACCGTGGATGACACTGTTGCTGATGTGATTGGGGAGAAGGGCAAGGGTAATAAAGCTAAGGTTACCATGGTGAAGGGTAATGAGGGTTCGACAAGCTTTGATGAGGAAGGGTTGTGTGTCCCGGGTTGGAATGTGAAACCCAGTGATAGCTTCAAGTCTTCAGCTGTTTGTGAGGAGGTATTGGCACATTTTGCTACCCCTGGTGCCAAGGCTTGCTTGGAGGGGTTGGATGATGATGCCCTTCTGACAAAAATGATGGTTGGTACTTGTAATTTGGCTGCTATGCTACCGGAGGGGATTAGCAGGTTTAGGAAGAAGATGGGTGAGTATAGTGAGTTTGCTAAGAAGAAGAGGGAAATGAAGCAATCTATTGCAGCCCTGAAGAAGGATGCTGACGGGTGGTTCAACGAACACCCTTTAATAGTGTTAAAATGCTTATTTTATCCACATTTATTCGTGATATTGCTTGGAATTGGGTGACTACGGTTGCTTTGGTTGTAGGTGTAATAAGGAGCTAAAAATGACGAAATATGGGCTTTGGGAATGGACCGGAACGCATCGGAACGAGGTGGAATGCAAGAAAGAAAAATGAAGATTTTTAAAGGGTCCACCGTACCCTTACGGTAGCTACCGTAGGGTTACGGTGGCTTCAGGACATATATTTACCACCGTAGGGCAGCGTTCAAAGGCCGTCAAGATTTCAGACCCACTGTACCCCTACGGTAGCCACCGTAGGGGTACGGTGGCCTCTGCACCAAAATTGTAACTCCCTTATTTAAAGACCACTTGATGGTGTCTTTTCATCATCTCTTTCATTTTGAACGTTTCTAAGCATCCTAGGGGCGATTTTTGGGCTAGAGGAAGGTTGGAGAACAATTATAATCCTTTGGTTATTGTCTTTGATTCATATGAACAATTATTTGAAGATTATGATGATCCATTCCATGATGCTAGGCTAGAACTCTTGATGATCATCTTTGGTGAAGTTTTTCTTAAACTCTTTTATGTTTGTTCCTTTCATTTCTAGAACGATAATTTAGTACATGTTTGCTTGATTATTGTGGTGTTTGAACAATTGCTTGTAGTAGTTAATCAATTTCTCAATTTCTAGTCTTAATCGTACGTTCTTGATGTTGCTAACAATCGGGATATTGCGGGAAGGATTTGGGTTGGATAATTGATTAATCGGTCATCGGGAAACAACCTCGCATTGCTATAATCCGAGTACTTTGTTCCCTTTTATCACAATAATTGTTTAAACACGAGTTATGTCTATGTAACTCTTTCTAGTGGAACTTTTGCATAAAGGTTTAAGGAAAATGGATCCAGGGATGGTCATTGCTTGTTAACTTGAAGAACAAAACCCATTTCAAATCAGTAATTTAGTTTTCTTTTTATTAAGTCTAAATCCAAATCAACCAACAATCTTTGATCTTTAATTTTGTTAGTAGTTAAATATTAGTTAAATCGCAAAGTTATTAGTTTATACACATTCCACAAACTCCCTGTGTTCGATACCTTCTTGCCACTATTTATTAGTTGTAATTGGGAAATTTTACGTGTACCACGACAAGCACGTCAAATTTTGGCGCCGTTGCCGGGGAGTTGTGCGCAACATGTGTTAATTTTTAGTTGTCTTTTATTTTATTTTTTATTTTTTTTAAAAAAAATCTTAAAAATTTTTTTTTTTGGTATATGAAAGTGTTATTTAATTTTATTAGATTTCACTTTGGGTGTTCTAGTTGTGCAGGTTTTTCCTTTGCAGGCGTAGAATACTATGGATCGAGCTTATTCATCATGTTTAGGTTGTGGTAGTCCATGTCACACTCGGTTTGAGTGCCCTGAGTATCGACAACAATTTGAAGACGCTAGGAGGAGATTATATGAATTGGATGTCATGTATGATGACGTACAGGATTATTATCCGACTTGGGAAGATGTTTGTCGAAACAACATGGTGTATTATGATGAGCCAGATCATAGTTATTATAACTATGAACCCGAAGAGACACCATTTTCAGGTTACCCTCAAGATCAATACCAAATTCCTCCATATGAAGAAGAACGTGCAAAGATTACATATCAAAGCAAGGAGGAAATGCAACTTGCTCGAATCGAAGATAAATTATCTAAAGTCGAAGAGTTGTTATCAACACCTTGTCTTTCGATTCAACAAAGAATTGATTACTTGAGCTTTAAGTGTAAGATGTTATCAAGAAGGATAGACATAGCCGAGGCTATTTCCCCTTTACCTGATGATATTAGAAACTGTTCGCAAGTTAAGGATGAGGTTGTGGAGATTAATACCACACCAAATCCTTCATTTGTTGAAGAGTTACATTTGGAAAAGGTTGTTGTTTGTATTGATGCAGGTGACACAAGTCAAGATTCTCACAAATCTCATCCCGCCCCGATTAACCTCATAAACAAGGTTCGGGATGAAGATTCAAAGGCAAATATTCGGAAAGTGAGATTACAAGACATCGGGGAAAAGCTCATGAGATGGTTCCACCACAACAACATTCGCTCACTATACATGCCAATCTTTAAACATCTGTTTATTTGGCATGTAAACTACCGAGCATACTTCGGAAATTCGGTAGGAAAATGTTCTTTGAGACCACCATGAATGAACATTAGGTATGAGTCTTGTACATTATGTATATTTATATATTTTGTTTTATTTTGTTTTATTTTTAGATTGTATTTTAAGTCTCTTTTGATTTCTGGGAATGCTTGGAGTTTACCTTGCAATCAGATAATTTCGCCTGTACTCAATCCCCATTCAGGCAGGGTAAATATGTACACCATCGGTGTATAAGGCATCCCAGAATTTATATTTTTATTTTTCTTTTGAGTCTTAGTTTCAGGTTTGTTTATCGGCCGCGAAAGAAATGCTATACGGCTCGATTGGGAGGAACTGCAGGGACTCATACACGTGTTTGATATATATATATATATATATAACAAACAACAGCAGGCCCCTGATCAAGGTGGAAGCAGTAGCGAGGCATTTGGATTCGGGGAGTGGAATGATTTGATGACCTCCGTGTTTGGACCGCCTCAGCCTCGCTATTATTGACCAGGTTGTTTTCTTTTGTACATAGTTGTATGTTTGTTTTCTTTTCCTTATGTTTTTGGGATCAGGTGGTTGGGTGGTGATATGATTGATGATGATTATTTCGGGTTGTGAGAGTAGGTGGTGTGTAAAAAAAAAAATTTAAAAAAATGAGAAAATGAAAAATACCAAAAAGAAAGTTGTGGTTGAGTTGAAAGACATTGGTCTTGTGGTGGAAATTTGCGATCATTCCTTTCCAAAGCCATGCATTGGGACAATGCATCCCAAGTGTGGGGATGGAGGAAATTTTTGGAGATTTTTAAAAATTTTTAAGGTCAAGTGCAATGTTGTAAAAATTGGAACACCTTGATTTAACCCCCATTAGACACACCGACAGCCCTTAATACCCGTTTCTTTTTCTTGGTGAGAGTTGAAGCCACATATGTAAATAAATAAATTCTTCCTTTGTGAGAGTGGCAACGGGTGGGGGTGCACTAGAACTTGTGGTTGAATACAACTTGAATCCTTAATTGGGCATGGGTGTAGAAATTATAAGGGTATTAGGTAGCCCATCATATGAGTGCGAGTGTGGGTTTTTGGGGGGTTGGACCTCATACATTACATACTAGGTTAGAGTCCCGTGGGGATCCACGGTTCACCCGAAAGTAAAATGAAAAAAAAGTAGGAAAATAAGAATTGTATTATGTAATTTGTTTTGGTTACTAAATGTTCGATAATGCAATATGTATGAATTTTGATGTTAAATGCAAAATGTCATCTAACAGTTTAATGTAACAAAATGATGGATATATCGAGTAAGTTAAGTTTAATTTGACAACTGCAAACTACATAGCATACTATCACAATATCACACATTACATCATTTGGGTAATATCTATATTCTAATCATAATTAAGCTTAAGCATAGAACACTTATCATTTAGTTGGGGCTTAACGAACTTCAACCAATATCACACATTACATCATTTGGGTAAAGGTAATATCTATATTATAATCATAACTAAGCTTAAGCATAAAACACTTATCATTTAGTTGGGGCTTAACGAACTTCAACCAATGGTCCATTTTCATTACTTCAATTAAAATCTTCCAACTCTTGCTCATTGATAGCTGATTTTTCACCTTCGAAGTTGTTATCATTGTCATCGCGATCCTCGGAGAGCAGCTCATTTTCAATAATTTATGAAAACCTCCACTATTGTATTCCATATTTGTGTTCTACATAAAATTTAGTGGTATTTATTACGTTTTTTATTGTCATTTATTTATTATTGACCGAATTAAATTACTAACATATTACTAATACTAATGCTAATATTATGATTTTTAATCTCATTTATTTATTATTGACCAAATTAAATTACTAATACTAAAACTAATATTACGATTTTTATTAATCTCCTTTATTTCCTATTGACCGAATTAAATTTTTATATTAAGAATAAATTACTAATACTAACTAATAATAATAATACTAATATTACAATTTTAGTTTTACTAATCGTAAAAATAGTATTGTTGACCTAATATATTACTAATACTAATACTAATTTTATGATTTTAGTTTTACTATTCGTAATAATAATTTCAATAGTAATATGCAAATTTTAAGATGTCAATAATAATTTGTCGATAATTGGTAAGTTAATTTAAAACGCTGATGTTTTTAATGTAATTGATTTAATTATTGATTACAATTTTTGAGGTTAATATTGAAAATCTTTAATCTCACTTATTTACATTACTATTTTTTTCGAATTATTATTAGTATTCCTGCAATTAAAATGATTGTTTCATTTTTAATGTTATTTATTATGATTTTTAATGACATTAATAGTAATTGAACGAATTTAATGGTATTTATTACGTTTTTTAGTGTCATTTATTTATTATACACCGGATTAAATTAAATTACAAATATATTACTAATACTACGATTGTTACTCTCATTTATTTATTATTGACCAAACTAAATTACAAATATATTACTAATTCTAAAACTAATATTACGATTTTTAATTTTATTTCTAATCTCATTTATTTCTTATTGACCAAACTAAAATTTTCTTTTACGATTTTTACGAATATATTAGTAAAATATATACTATATTCAAAATAATTTTCAATTATATGAATAAATTAGTAAATAATTTAAATTGTTAAGTTAACTTTTGTCATCCATTTATTACTATTAATAGTAACATAAAGAATAAACATAACATCAATATAAAAAATCCTCATTTGTCATGAACCCTCGATCATTAACAACATTCAAATTATTTCAAAAATTATAAAAAAACTCAATTAATGATAACAGGAAGATTCAAGCAATAATTTTGGTAAACAAAATGTATTTAATAAATACAATTTAAATCCATTCTTTTAATAATAAATATAATTTAAATCTATTTAACAATTTCCTAAAATATATAATATATTCAAAATAAATTTCAATGATATTACAAATAACGACTTTCATTTTAATATTGTTGACCGATAAACGTAAAAACGTTTTTCGTTTTTGTTACTTTGATGGGGTCAATTCTTTGACTTTATTTTTTTTATGTCTTACAATACACTTATTAGTAATTAGTAACGAAATTAGTAATGAAATATCATCTTACGTTATCAATAACAACATTAACTAAAAGGCGATTCGTAACATTAAAAAACCTCATTTGTCATGAAATCCTCCATATTTGACTACATTAACTAAATAGCGTTTCAGTGATACTAAGAATAAGAATATTACGTCTTTCATTTAAATATCTTTGACAGATTAACGTTATCATATTATGTTTATAAAGAATTTTCCTTTAATCAATTGTCATGAAACGCTAAACATCATCATGATTGCAATAACTGTGCTAATTTTAAGCGCCGTTGACCAAATCACGTAAATTATCAATCCTTCCATTTTTATAATTCAATTATATAAATAAATCTGACTTATTCGATCAGAATTGTTCGAGACACAATATTCCGATTAAGGAAGCATTGAAACAGGTCAAATGGATAAAATGTTGCCCTATAAAAAACCTCCCATTTTGACATATTATTCAACCCATCCACGTTACTATCTCTACTCCTAACGAGTTTCTCATGTAGCTTTAGTATTGATTTTTCACCGTGGTTTTAGCTTGATTTTTAGGTCATTGGTTATGAGTCAAACCATCAAAACAGTTCAGGGTCTTCTAGATATATTTACCTTAAATTTTTGATGATAATACAGTTACAATGCCAAATGTCTTTCTTTTTCTCACCAGAGTTTTTTTTTTTGACAAATTTTACTGTTTTGTTATTCTAACGGTTCAGGGATCCTATAAGTAGACATAAATTCTTTTCAAAGCCACAAGTTCCAAATCGTCTTGCCATATCAAACCGTGTAATAGACGCTAAAATAATTTCAGGGAGTAACATTGGAATGCGAACTTTTTTCCAGAGAATTAGGTTGTCCCCATCTGATAAGAAGATTCTTTCAGATTTAACAGAAAACAATTCACTCTTACTTTATGTTTCGCAATGACAATAAATAAGAGTCAAGGACGAACCCTATTTTGGATAGGTCTGTATTTGAAAGATCCTGTTTTCACACATGGGCAGTTGTATGTCGCTGCCAAGTGACAAAAGTAGAAATGGTCTGAACATAATAATATTGGATAAAGATGACAACGTTAATAATAAATAACAAATGTTGTCTATAAAAAATATTTTGAAGTTGTGAATAAGTATGCGATCATAATTTGCATAAATCGTTTTTTTTATAATTTTTTGGTTGTATTATTTGTTAAGCTACATTTATTTACTTTAATCTTCATTTGCATGCCGTTACGATAAATATATGTTTATTCATTTTATTATTTGTTTTTAAATCACGTCTAATCAAATATTTGTTGATTCATATGTCTATTATTGGGTAACATTAAACTTTTTTTATGATAATTTACAATCAACCAAAATTCATACGAATTGTATTACGTAACTTTCAATAAATAAAATTTGCATACTACCATCTTTATAGATTTTTTTTCATTTGACATGGACATGTACCGCGTGTACACGCGGGGCTCTAACCTAGTTAATGATTAATTAATGTTTATAAATTGAAATCATGTGGCAGTTAACCCTTTCAAATCATCATATAACGATAATACAACTTGTTATTTAATACGCACGTCCCTACTCAATCGGGTTGCGCTGGTTCAACACTTAGAAAGGCAAACTGAACGGGCCAGCCCGAATTTTCTAAATCAAAACATACGGCTAATATCTTGGACAATAATTTAGGTGTATTTGATACTTAGTTCTTAGCCGATGATTGCTATAAATCAGTTTTCAATTTACCCGTATCAATGCATTAAATATTTCCGGAAATCACTATTAATTGAAAATAATTAACATGACAATGATACCGAAATTAAATACACATTATTTACGGCGTTAATTATGGATATTTGACTATCTCATAATGACAAAACAATTATTTTAAAATACCGAAAATCAATTGTTAAATAACTTACGGAAAATCAATCAATTGTATATAACTTACGGAAAATTAATTGAAAATCAATTGTATATAAGGAATGTCATCAATCAAGTAAATAACTTTTACATTCAAAATATCTTTCATAATTTACGGAAAATAAAAGGAGAGTTGACCATCTAAAAATGGAAATACAATTATGCATATTGATTTTCAATTAAAACTCGGGTAATAACATAGTACCAATGGGCTTTGTAATTTAGGAATGTAATTATTTTTTGAATGTATTGAAATCGGAAATTAAAGACACATAAATTAGTGCATAATTGATGGTGAATTTAACATCTAAAAAAGGCAATTGAATTAAGAATACAACCGATTCCAAATTGAATTTTAAATTAGATTGGTTGTTTCATCAATCAATTTAATAAATTATACTCCCTACATTATTTCATAATTTACTTCATTAACATTTCGTAAATCAATTACTTTACTATTACCTAAAATACATTTGTCATAAAACCCTTTAACAACACTTAATAAATCGATTTGTAAGAAGCATAATTTATGGCAAAATAGATGGAGAATTGACCATCTAATCATTGCAATACAATCTATCTATAATTACGATTTCTGTGATAATGCTTACAATTCGATATGTATAATTACGATTTGTTTGAGAATTGACCATTTAATCATGGCAATTCGTAAACCATGGCAATACAATTATTGTAGCATACGATAAACCAAAAAAGGAAACATTCGTTTACGGGATTTGTATAAAAAACAAATGCTATTAAATAAGGAATAACAATTCATAATGAATTCAAAAAAATTACATTAAAGATGAAACCATTACAAAAACAAAAGTCAAAACCAATCTTCTTTATTGACACGTTCCAGTGATGTTTATCATCTACATGCATGATCATTGGCATATTAGGGATTCCATCGGGATAGTGTTTATAAACAAAGGAGTTAGGTATTACCTGAAAAGAAATAGTAACGTAAAACAATGGACAATTAAGATAAACTTCGGTATTATATTAAAAAACTGTATAATAAACTAAGTTTCGATTAATAATGCTTACCATAGGTGTTGTCAATTCGTGTTCAATCATTTTACAGAATGATAAATCCAATTGCATGGTAGGAGAATGATTGTAATGTTTCATCATGAAGGTGTTAGGACTAACAAACTCGAAAATGATGTAAAACATCGAGAAGCCTAAATCATGAACAACCTTACACCAACCAGTTGTAAAACAAAATAAGTCATCAATCAATTCTAATAAAACCAACCAAGATTGTCATTGATATGTAGCCAATGTAACGACACTATTGTGTATGTTCTTAGACACCAGAAACTTGTTCATAGCTGTCGGCAATGTCTGGATTAAACATTATAAAACAATATTAACACAATTTACAATCTGTTTCTTCAAGTTAACAAATATAGTTACAAAGATTAAAATTAGAATCATACCAAAGCTCTTGCGGATGGGTCATGCATGATCTTGAAGAATTTATCTCCCTTGTGATACGCCATTCAATCTTCTTTAGGTTCGAATGGTAATCTAGTATTCAAACGAAAACATTCAATGAAAAAACATCAAAATACAGTTTATATGGAAACTTGTTTAAAACATAAACGCTTGATTATTGTTTGAAGGTTTGAATATTGTTTGAAAAAAAACGTTTGATTATTGTTTATGCGTCTCCTTTATTACTAATGTCAACCTTTATAAAACTTCATTTCATTTTTTAATATCAAACCAGCGTATGGCTAAGAACTTGATTGATGTTCCGATAAGATTATTGTTTTCCATGTTAGAATACTAAATCCGGTTATGCGTATTTTTAAAATTTTATGAATCGAAACACGTTACAATGGATGAACTTCAATCGATATACGTGAATAAGAGACATACCTAGAAGAATCAATGAATAAAAATGAAGAGTGATGAATGTGGTTTGGAAGATTTCTTAGAGAGGATTTGAGAGTGTATGGAAGAATGTAGGAAAAATAAAAAGTAGGATAGAGTATTTATAGGGACCTAGTTGGAGCTCCATATTGAAAATGGATAGCTCAAACTCTCTCCTAGGCCTCCATTCAACCCAATCTCACCTCAATTATTATATAGATAGATATGAGCAAGGTAGCGAGAGGGGCGGGGGTTTGGACATTTAGTTGCCCATTTTTGAGCCTTAAAGCCTATTGTTTGATGACCCTTACACTAGCTCCTAAATTTTACCCAACTTGACCCGGTCTTTTTGTGTTTAGTTTATTCTTGTATTAATAGTATTTTTGAAGTGTTAAGTTTAGTATCTTTTAGTATGTTTATGTAATTTGTTTGGCAAGAAAAATGAAAGAAAAAAAATGGAAAAAAAATGAAAAAAAAGGAAAAGAAAAGAAAAAAGAGAAAAGGAAAAGAAAAGAAAAAGCGAGTAAAGTTATGTTATGTGTTTGTATATAGTAGTGTTTCTTTGTTCGTTTTATTTTGTAATAAAAAGACCGGGTAAAGTTTGCGCTACTTATATATATCCTATTCCATACCTTCACACTTAGCCAAGTTACAACCATTAAGTCCCTTTGATTTATACTCATGTTCATGTTAGGAGGATGATTGATTTAGGTACAAGCTTATGGTTGTGCAATTACCCGTTTGCCTTTTGTGTGTCTAGCTTATCTTTGCTAGAGCTGACTTGATACCGAGAGGAGAGATATTGTGAGGGGTGTGTTGATTGGGGTGTTGAGGATGGGTTAGTACGAAGATTGCACATTAAACTTGACTTTGAAATGATCGCTTATTTGTGAAAAGGATTTGTAGTAGATTGCTTGGGACAAGCAATGGGTAAGTGTGGGGATGTGACGGGTGGTTCAACGAACACCCTTTAATAGTGTTAAAATGCTTATTTTATCCACATTTATTCGTGATATTGCTTGGAATTGGGTGACTACGGTTGCTTTGGTTGTAGGTGTAATAAGGAGCTAAAAATGACGAAATACGGGCTTTGGGAATGGACCGGAACGCATCGGAACGAGGTGGAATGCAAGAAAGAAAAATGAAGATTTTTAAAGGGTCCACCGTACCCTTACGGTAGCTACCGTAGGGTTACGGTGGCTTCAGGACATATATTTGCCACCGTAGGGCAGCGTTCAAAGGCCAGAACTCTTGATGATCATCTTTGGTGAAGTTTTTCTTAAACTCTTTTATGTTTGTTCCTTTCATTTCTAGAACGATAATTTAGTACATGTTTGCTTGATTATTGTGGTGTTTGAACAATTGCTTGTAGTAGTTAATCAATTTCTCAATTTCTAGTCTTAATCGTACGTTCTTGATGTTGCTAACAATCGGGATATTGCGGGAAGGATTTGGGTTGGATAATTGATTAATCGGTCATCGGGAAACAACCTCGCATTGCTATAATCCGAGTACTTTGTTCCCTTTTATCTCAATAATTGTTTAAACACGAGTTATGTCTATGTAACTCTTTCTAGTGGAACTTTTGCATAAAGGTTTAAGGAAAATGGATCCAGGGATGGTCATTGCTTGTTAACTTGAAGAACAAAACCCATTTCAAATCAGTAATTTAGTTTTCTTTTTATTAAGTCTAAATCCAAATCAACCAACAATCTTTGATCTTTAATTTTGTTAGTAGTTAAATATTAGTTAAATCGCAAAGTTATTAGTTTATACACATTCCACAAACTCCCTGTGTTCGATACCTTCTTGCCACTATTTATTAGTTGTAATTGGGAAATTTTACGTGTACCACGACAAGCACGTCAGATGCCAAAGAGTATGCTCAGAAGGAGGTTACTCTGATTGCTTTGATTGATGAGTTGAAGAGAGGGCATGAGGCTGAAACTGCCAAGCATGAGGCTGCTCGACTTCAGGTTGAATCGGATCGGTTATCTTTGGAAGCAGAGAAGAAAGCATTTGAAAGTGAGAAGAAAGGGTTAGAAGGTTCCCTTGTTGCTGCCCTGGATGACAACAAGTGGCTGATAGAAGAAGGCTTTCAGCAAGTTGTTACATATCTTCTTCATTCTGCCGAATTCAACTCTGCTCTTGGCGAGGTATACACCAAGCTTTTGATTCATGGTAAGCATGCTGGTTTCGTTGCAGGGTTCAAGGCTCATGAGTCTGGTCAAGTCTTGGAAGAGTCTTCTTTTTACCATCCTGATTCCTTGGATGTGTTTAAAGAGACAGTCCTCAAGATGGAGCATTTAACTTATCCTTATGTTTCCCAAGTCTCCTCCTTCTATGGGAAACCTTTGAAGGAGTTGAAAGAGCTGAAGCCTGCTGGTTTGAATGAAGCGGTTTCTGCTAAGGTGCTTCAGTCTATTTCAAGGAAAAGGACTCATTCTGGTGATAGCGATGAAACCTTGGATGCTGGTGAAGCGCCTTCTAAAGATACCAGTGTTGGAGCTTCTGAAGCTGGTGGTCGTGTGGAGAAGCTACCGACGAAAGGGAAAAAATCAAAGAAGGCACGTGTGGTGAAGGCTGTGAATGAGGATGAAGCCTCCAAGCCTTCTGGGTCTGGTAACGATGTTTAAGACTTCCCTATTCGTAGCTTTCTTAGCACCTTAGTTGTAAACTGTTAACTTTGTGGTTGTGTTTTAAACACTTTATCTTTTGTGGGGACCCTTAGGGGTTTTCTTGTGGTTGTGGGCTTTATGTTGCCCTTTGAACAATGATCTTCTATTTGGCTTGTTAGAAGCCTTGGAATATTAAGCCCTTAAGGCTGTTGTTAGGTATGTATGGTTGTTCATCTTTTGCTTTTCTTGTGTGTGTGTTTGTCTTTGTTATTGTTTGGGAATGTTTATCCGGTAGCACCTTCAAAGGTTGAACGCTGCAGTCATTCTTCCTTAAGGTAGTCTAGGCAAACATATTACCACCTATCCTATATACACTTTCATAAGTGCTTTTGATATGTTTTCGTAAGTTTGTTTTCTAAACTTAAGGAACGATTGGTGTAGGTTGTTCAAGCCTATCTATGAGATTTATAAAAGTGTTTTTTTGTTTATCTCATGGAGTAGGATTGATTTAGGAACTCACCCCTTATATAGGTCCGTTTATCCTTCGAACCTATTGAGCGAAATGGCCTGGGAGCTCATCCCCTTACATGGTCCCTACCATGGAGTTTCTTGCAAGGTTCTCAACCTGAACATAGGATAGAAAGACAAAGTTTCTAAAAGAGGATCAAGTGATCCTTTCATTCATTCAATAGATTAACATTACATTGTTTGAAAGAGAACAACATTTCCTTACAACTTAAACAAAGAACTTTTTGAGGTTCTTGCCGTTCCAGTGACGGGGGAGTTTTTTGCCTTCCATGCTTGCCAGTTTGTAGGACCCCCATTTGTGGGATTCTAGGATTGTGTATGGGCCTTCCCACTTGGGTCCTAGTTTCCCTTGACTTTCCTTCTTGCTTGCTTTGTTGTTTCTTAAGACCAGGACACCGGGCTTAAATCGTTCATGTTTAACCCTGGCGTTGTAGTAGGACTCCATCTTTTGTTTGTATCGAGCTTCTTGGATGGCTGCTGAGTCCCTTGCTTCTTCTAGGAGATCAAGATTAAGCAATGTTTCTTGTTCATTTGCCTGGATGTCAACATGAAAGGTTCTTGGTGTGGTGATTCCGATTTCAGCAGGTAGGACTGCTTCAGATCCAAAAGTAAGGCTATAAGGAGTTTTCTTATTGCTTGTTTTTTCGGTGGTTCGAATTGCCCAAAGAACACTTGGCAATTCTTCCAACCAGTTTCTTCCTTGTCGGCCTAGTCTAGCCTTGATCCCTTCAACCACACTCCTATTCATTCTTTCGACTTGGCCGTTCGACTGGGGGTATGCCACAGAGCTAAAGACTTGTGTTATCCGATACTCCTTGCACCAAACAATGAATGGTTTCTCTGCAAATTGCTTGCCGTTATCCGTAACGAGCACCCCAGGTAGGCCGTACCGGCAAATGATGTTTTCCCAAACGAAGTCGATTATCTTTTTTCCTGATATTTTCCCCAAGGGCTTCACTTCTGGCCATTTTGTGAAGTAATCAACTGCCACCAATAAGAATTTGACCCCTCCCTTTGCTGGTGGGAAGGGTCCAACGATATCCATCCCCCATTTGTAAAACGACCAGGCCGAATTAACAGGCACCAAGTCATGCTTGGGACTTTTGGGGACGGGGGCGTGAATTTGACAGGCTTCATATCTTTTCAGCTGTTTAGATGCATCACGATGCATGGAGGTCCAGAAGTATCCCAGGTTCATAAGTTTTGCCACAACTGACCTTGGACCATAGTGGGCTCCGCAGATTCCCTCATGAACTTCCTTAATCAGGTACCTGCTCTGTTCGGGACCTACACATCGGAGCAGTGGGGCTAAGTACCCTTTATTGTAGAGCATCTCATCTTGGATGGTATACTGCTTGGACTTGTTCCGGATCCTTTCAGCTTCAACAGGATCCTGTGGTAGTTCTCCTTTTTGTAGGAATCTTATAAACGGAGTCATCCAGTTTGGTTCGTTTTCAGTGATGACATATTGGACTTCCAGCTCTGATATGGCAGGATGCTTGATCACCTCGACCAATACTTTCTTAGTGAGGTGGGCAAAAGTCAACGAGGCAAGCTTGCTTAGGGCGTCAGCCTTTTTGTTGTGGGACCTTGGGACCTATTTGATCTTGCAATGCTGGAAAGTGTTCATGATTTCCTTGGCCTTCTCTTTGTATTTTTTCATGTTGGGTTCTTTGGCAATGTAGCTATCGTTTACTTGGCTGGAGACCAGTAGTGAATCGGTGAACACTTGAAGCTTGTGAACCATCATCTTTTTTGCAAGCTTGAGTCCTGCAATCAGGGCTTCATATTCGGCTTCATTGTTTGTTGTCTGAAATTCCAAACGAAGGGCATATGTGAATTCTAACCCTTCAGGGTTGATTAATATAAGACCAGCTCCTGAGCCTTCAACGCTGGAAGCTCCATCTGTGTAAAGCTTCCAGGCTTCAGGATCAAGAGGTTCGTCTATGGTCATGTTAACCTCAGCAGTTTCTACCCTTGGAATTTCAGCAATGAAATCAGCAAGTATTTGTGCTTTTATTGCTTTTCTCGGGACGTAGGTGATTTTGTGTTCACCTAGCTCAACAGCCCATTTGGCTAGTCGTCCCGAGGTTTCAGGCCTTTCAAGCACATTCTTGATTGGTTGGTCAGTGATTACTTGTATGGGATGTGCTTGAAAGTACCTTCGAAGCCTTCTGGCTGTTTGTACCAGGGCTAAGGCTAACTTTTCCAAAGGAGGGTACTTGACCTCTGCTAACTTTAAGGTTTTACTGAAGAAATAAACAGGTACCTGAGCTTTCTCTCTTTCGATAGTGAGAACAGCGCTGAAGGCTTCCTCAGTAACTGAAAGATAGACAGAGATTATTTCCCCTGCTTCAGGTGCTGCAATGGTGGGAAGGGAAGCCAAATAATGTTTCATGGTGTTGAAGGCTTCCTCTGCTTCTTCTGTCCACCTGAAGTTTTTCTTGTCAGTGCAACCTTTGAGGGTCTTGAAGAAAGGTAGGGATTTTTCAGCTAGTTTCGACACGAAACGTTTCAAGGCGGCAAGTTTGCCGTTCAAGCTTTCCACCTCCTTCTTGGTTTGTGGTGACTTCATGTTGAGGATGGCTTGAACCTTGTTCGGGTTAGCTTTTATGCTTTGTTTCCCTACGACATGACCCAAGAATTTTCCTTCTTCAAAACCGAAGGAACACTTGACAGGATTTAGTTTCATGTTGATCTTCTTGAGATTGTTGAAGGTTTCTTGTATGTCTGCGAGCATTTCGTCCTCAGTCTTGCTTTTGATGACTAAATCATCCACATACGCTTCCATGTTTCTGCCAATTTGTTTGGCAAAGGCTTTGTCAACCAACCTTTGATAGGTGGCACCTGCATTTTTTAAACCGAAGGGCATCTTTTTATAACAAAAGATACCCTTGTCAGTATGGAAGGCAGTCTTCTCTTCATCTGTATTTGGTGATAACCTTTATAGGCATCCAAAAAGCACTTGAAGGGGAAACCTGTTGAAGGGTTAACTTGTAAGCATGCATTATGTGAAAGAAAACAATTTTGGAGGTGTTGGATAACTTAAAAGTTGTTCTTAGGTTCAAAGGTAACCTGTCAACGAGTCAACTTTCAAGTCCACCTCTGGTAAAGGATAGCAATCCTTTGGACAAGCTTTATTGAGGTCTTTGAAGTCTATGCACATCCTCCATGAATCATCAGGTTTCTTAACCATTACTGGGTTTGCAACCCAGGATTGGTATTTGACTTCTCGGAGGATTCCTGCTTCAACCAATTTGTCAACCTCCTGGCAAGCTGCTTTGCTTCGTTCTGGAGCAAGGCTTCTTTTCTTTTGCACTATTGGTTTGATGTTTTGGGGAACCTTGAGTTCATGCTCAGCAACCTCACGAGGGATCCCTGTCATGTCACTAGGACACCAAGCGAAAACATCGACATTTTTTTTTAGCAATGCTTCAAGCTTTGAAAGAATTTCCCTAGGAAGGGCTGTGTTTACCCGTATCCTTTGATCAGGGTATTTTTGATTGATGCTAAGACCAAGTTTGCTCTGTTCTTCAACAACCGTTAACACAGAGGTTGATGGTTGGAGGGTTCCTACTCCTTCTTTGGTGGGGAACTTGGCACTCTTTCGGCTTATGGAAACGGTCATATCGAAGGCTACTACACCAGGTCTGCCAATGATGACATCGTAACTGGACGGTAAGTCCAAGACAACGAAAGTCAATGGTTCGGTCCTTCGCATTTGTCCATCAGAGAAAGTTACATCGAGCACTATTTCGCCCAAGGGTTTGATGGGAATGTCAGCTATGCCTTTGATGGCAGCTTCGGCTGGCTTGAGCATGGAGCGTTCTTCGAGGCTTAGAAGGTTGAAGTATTTTGCAAACATAATTTCAGTAGCAGCTCCAGTGTCTATGTAGGCTTTTTGTGTTTGACATGAACCCACAAAGGCTTCAAGGACTAGTGGATCACAATGTTTTTCTTCGTTGGTACAAGGGAAGTAGATGCCTTGACGTTCCCAATCCTCCAACCTCTGTCGTTTGCTTGGTGTTTCACTTTCAACAAACACCATGGCGATGTCTTTCTTCTTGCCATCAGCTATGTTTTCTTTGACACTTTTGACCAAGTGGGCTAGTTCCCCAGATCTAACGGCTTCTTCGATCCTCTTCTTAAGCTGGAAGCAGTCGTTGGTGTGGTGTCCCTTCTCTTCGTGAAACTCACAATAATGGTTGGAGTTTTCGTTTCTTTTGCTTTTAGGCAAGGGACAAGGTGGTCTAAAGGTGTGTTTGACTTCTTCCGTTGCCAGAATTTCTTGAGGAGTTTTGGAGAGGGCTGTAAAGTTTACATTTCTGTCCTTGCTTGGAGGATTCCTGCTTTCGGACCTTCGAGACTCAGATCTCCTGGATCTGTTGTCATAGGTACCGTAGTTGCCTCTTTTTCGAGTAGGGCTGTTGCTTCTCCAGTTGGAAGCCCTTTTTCTTTGCTCTTTTATATCTACAGCCTCTTCTCCTCGGATATGGGCTTCGGCTCTTTCTAAAGCCTCTTCAAGGGTTTTGGGGAGACTTTTGTTAAACTCCCTGGTGAGGTATTTTGAGTTGATGGCATTCATGAACCCTGCAACCTTCATTTTTTCATCTGCACCGACGTAGGTAAGGCCTTCTTTCTTGTATCTTTCAATAAAATTCTTCAAGCTTTCGTCATCCTTCTGTTTTATTTGAAAGATAACGGTTGCATCCTTGACGCAACGTCTCTGTTGTGAGAAGTTGGCTAGAAATCCTTTTCCTAACTCGTTAAAGGTATGGATGCTTCCTGTTGGCAAGCCGTTGAACCAAATTCGTGCAGATCCAACAAGGGTTTCCATGAACATGAGACAGCACTCGGGATCACCCCATTTTTCGATTCAAGCAGCTCCCGAGAAGATCTGAAAGTGATCTTCTGGGTCGTCAGTGCCGTCATATGTTTTTATATGTGCTGGCATCTTCAGGTTGTTGGGGAAATCATAGTCTGCTATTTCTGGTGAGAAACAAGACAAGCTGTTAGGCTTGTAGGGTTGGTTGACAGGGTGTTCCACCCTGTTGTTGGTCATCCCACCCGGATTTCCCTGTTGAGCAGCGATGGCCTGACTGATTAGCTGCTGCCATGGGAAGTTAGCCATCATTTGTGATATCATGTAGGGCATGAGGTTAAAACCTTGGAGGTTTTCGGTTGTGGCTACATTGCTAGTTACCATGGGGATGCTCATAGAAGCGTTCCTAGCCATGGGAAGTGAAGCCATGGCTTGCTCCCACGAAGTGGCTGCCGGTGGTGGGATACTAGATATTGGTGATTGTAGAAGTTGATCCAAGGTGACCTCGTGCCCAAGTGGTGCACCGGTGGTAGCAGCTTGGGTGGTAAACAGTGGGAAGGCAGTAGGACTGGACCTTGCTTCGAGCCGAGAGGTGGGTAATGTGTTGCTGGGGCCAGCATTACTGCTCCCGAGTAATGGTCTGTGACCGTAGGTGGCAGGAGGAGGAGGTCCAGGGGAGAGTGACACTTCCTCTTCCTCGCCATAATCTAGCCGGAGACGGACTCCTTTGTCCCTTTCCCTCATGACGTATTGGTTTAAAAGGGATCTAAGCTGCAAAAAGTTTCTTTCCACTCCTTCAGGGGTGAGATCTATACGTTGGGGAGTTTGTGCAAGATCAGGGAGAGGGGAAAACACCCCTGAACGAGTGGGAGGTGGAGTTTGTAAGCTTGTCGTCCCAGGACGTGCAGGTGGGGACTGAGTTCTGGCTGGAGTGCCTCCTGGAGTGGAGAAAGACACAGATCTGGCTGGAGAGGTCTGATCTGTGCTTGGAGAGATCTGGTTGACCTCTTCTTGGGACTCAGGGTCAGACATGGAGGGAGTCGGAGCTACACAACTGATTTTTGTAAAGACAATGGCGTAGCCCCACGGTGGGCGCCAACTTGTTGCTACAACAAATAACTGCCTAACGTTGGTTCTGAGTCACAGGAAGGGTTCAAGGGTTCAAGGGTTCCGATCTGCCTAACGCAGGTCGTGGTGTCCTTCTACGTTGCAAACGTAGAAGGAGGTTCAAGATAATTTTCTAATGTTGTTAATGCTTTTAGCTTCTGGTCTGAGATGTACTCGAAACCAGAAAAAGGCTATGCTCAAGATCCAAGTGAAGAGAAATATTCTCTCCACGTGTGAGGACCAAAAGAATAAGAAGTTTAGAGTGAGAGTGATATGTGATGGTGTGATCAGATCTTGTGAGGACAAGTCTGATTTATAGAGGGGTGGACTCTCTATTAGAGGAAAGCATATTATCTTGGACCTTGTTGCAACAAAAGGACAATCCACTAATAGCCGGCGATGGCTATTGACCTGCGGTCTGTTCACTGCTGTTACTCCATCAGCAACTGGTTGTGTTGCACGATGAAAAGGTGATGGGACAAGTCATCTTTTTGACTTAGGATACTCCTGCCTTTTGAACCGTTGAAGCTTTCAACCCTTTAAGCGTAGTTCTGTATATTGTTTATGAGTCAGGTTTATGTACAAATAGAATTTTTGTACGAACCATACGAATCAAAGAAAAAATGCGGTGGCAATTTTGTAATTAAGTGAGAAAAGTCTTTTCTATAAAACCCACCTAAAACAAGGGTTAATCAAAATTTACATTACACAAACCACTAACAAAACCCCAAATTATACACCAAAATCGAAGGCGATCAAAGATCATGAAGTTTAATCTCGTCAAGATTAACGGATACGCAGGTAAAATGTGGTGTTGTACTTGTGTAATTTTGATTTATTGCCTTTAAAAGTGGTAAACGATGTCCTGTAGAATAAATTAGGGTTTGTAAGCATTCTAAACAACTTTTCTATTGATATTTGTTCTACTTTCGTTAGTTTTGTATAATGTTCCTTTTTTATTTAGAGTAATTAGTGAAGTTATACATGCTTTTACTTATAGCGTAATTAGTGAACCTTGTACGGTACAGTTTGGTTTGTAGAGTAATTTTCTTAAGTAGTAGTTCTATATTTTGTAGAGGAATTTGTGAAGTAGTTATGGTTTGGTTTCTAGAGTAATTTTGGAAGTAGAGACTGAATGTTCTTGTAAAGTAATTTTTGAACTTGTAGAGTAATTTTTGAAGTAGTTATTGCATGTCTTTGTGGAGAAATTTGTGAAGTGGTTATGGTTTGTTTTATAGAGTAATTTCTGAACTTGGTATCGCATTTGTATGTAGAGTAATTTGTGAAATTTACTCCAGGCTTTTTTTTTTAAGAATTTTGAATGAAATTACTCTACATCCTATAGTAACTCCAGGTTTTTTTTAGTAAGTACCCTGAAACTGATATATATGTGTGTTGATTGTTGATAATGTTGAAGGTCTTGGTACACATGATTCAAATGCAGTTGCTTTGAATCAAGGGGACAAAGCTGAAGGTGCAATTGAAATAGGTATGAAATTACTCTACACCTAATAGTAAGTAAAGTTGTTTTTAATAATTACTCTGTAGCTAAGAAATATGTGTTTTAATTATATTAAAGGTCTTGGTACAAATGATTCAAATGAAATTGCTTTGAATCAAAGGGACAAAGTTGAAGGTGGAATTGAAATAGGTATGGAATTGCTCTACAACTAATAGTAAGTCTAGTTTTTTATATAATTACCATGTAAATGAGATACGTTTGTTTTGACAATATTAAAGGTCTTGCTAATAATGATTCAAGTGAAATTGCTTCAACTCAAGGGGACAAAGCTAATTGTGGAATTAAAGAACAGAATGTCAAAGCACATTCAAGTATCAAATTACTCTACATCTTTAAAAACTAACATGCTTTTAATACATTGTAGAGAAATGCACTATGTGAATATTTGAAAGCGAGAAAAGCCATGGAATAGAGAACTACAGAAAACAAGGTAGATTGTGGAGTTTAAATGATGCGGCATATGGAAATTGGGTGAAGAGCCATGGACATGTGGCATATCAACAAAAGAAGATGTTCAGAAAAAACAACTCGCCAAACTCTGGAACTAGTTCTTATAAAATACGGCTTTCAGATCTCAACGAAGTGCTAAAGAAAGCATTGGAATTTCAAGGATTGAATCAGAAAAAAGAAGGATGAATTAAAGAAAGACAGTCATCAAGATAAGAGATAGGCAAGACAAAATGTTTTAAGTAGATTTGAAGAGGATTGTTATCGAATGGTTTGGGTTTGAACAATTGTAGTTTGGGTTTGAATAATTTTAGTTTGGGTTGTCTTGTTTGTGAACAAGATACACTGTTTTGATTTTTCGAACAATTATAATATGTGTGGTCTATGAAACATGTCGCGTATGTTTAACAAGGTTTAACTATTTATAATAGATTTGTTTAGCTTTTGTACACTGTGATGTTAGTTTATTTCAAAGTCATTTGGAAATGTACATTTTAGTTTGTTTTAAAGTAAATTAAATGGAAGCATCAAGAATTTGAGCATGCACCATGCATATCAACAGTTGATAATTACTCTCACTACAACAAAAATGGGTTTTTAATACGCACAAAAGCGTCCTAAATTGTTATTTTATAGGACCTTTTATTTAATAGGACCAACGGTAAAAGCGTTTCATGTAAGGGGGTCGTAATAAGTCACGAAACTTAAAAAGCGTCCTAATATCTCAAATAAGATTTTGAAACCAAGTTTATGGTCGCATAATATGTCCCAAAAAAAACTCCTAATAAAACATATTAGGACACTTTTACAAGGTTTTAACCTGTGCTTACCTAGTTTTAATATTTTAATACACATACAAGAGTCCTAAAAAATTAATTTATAGGACCCTTATGATGTAACATTATAGGAGCATTAGTACCAAAAAAGGGGTCCTAATATCTCAAATAAAATTATGAAACCAATTTTATGGTCGCATAATATATCAATTAACAAACAATATAGCGTCCTAAGAAAAGCATATTCGAACACTTTTATAATGCTTTAACAAGTTAAATAGGACAAAATTTTAAAGTCCTAACAAGTCATATGATACAACGTTTTTTGAAACATTCACACACATAATTTTATGATATACGTATATAACATCAACTAATGAAAGAAAAATAAAATTTATTATATTTCAAATAAGCATATTCATAACAAAAACACTAAACATAAATTTATCCAACATAAACTCTTGTAACATTTAACAAAGAAATTAAAAGCAATGAAAGAAACAAGCAACATAGAATCATGAGTCATCATGCGTCCTCAATCCTCACGGACTACCTACAAATAAACCATCCATGTATAAGCATTAAGTTCCAGATTATTAAAATTATTCGTATCACAAGATTAATAAATACATACCGAGATGAAAGGACAAGGCCATGCAATGGAGGTACCAATACAATTTTTGAATTGTGGAAAAAATCACTACCTTTGACTCAACAATCTGCCCATTTTGCCACCTCTAATCTTTGTTACCTATTGTTATGAGAAAAGCCAAAAAAAAAAAAAAGTGTGAAATCAAGAAGCCCATTACAAAGGAGCAAGAAAGCTTTCATCCCTGCACCTATGCTCAATCTATATCATGTTGGCAATTTTCTAAGTTAGAGTTTTGAGTTTAGATCCGCTTATACAGTTGTATCTTATAATCAAAAGTGGCCTCTAGACCATTGAATCCAACAAAACCATAACAAAGTTGACCAAAGTCGAAAACATGAAAGAACGATATGCATACCTCACTGCTGCTATAATTTGGGTCATTAGCATCCATAAAGTGATTATTACCATCCGTATCACCTGCAAAGAGCGATCATTGTTAGGAACTGCAACTATACAAGAAACTGAAAATGATCTTTAAAATCATGTTCCCTGTCACATATGATTTGCAAAAGGAAATACCATTCTAGTATGTTTGACTTGCAACGATTAAACGTTGTAAAAATTTCAAGATATGGCTACTTATTTGTTTCTAGGATTACCATAACAAACCATTGATGGTAGTGATTTCAACCCCACAATTCCAACCATATGACTAATAATCTAATATCCAAACACCTCTCATCCATGAAAATGATAACTAATATTTTGTTTTTGTATTTCATCTCAATATTTCCTTTTATATGATCAAAGTTTAAAAGAACGGGAACGAGCCTCGAGACGTTTTCCCTGAGCCTCATGAGGCGTAAGCCTCGAGGCGAACCGAGGCGTAAGCTCGAGGCACAGTCAAAAAATAAAAATAAAAATTATGTGTCTAAAAAAAATTAAATACTTGACCTAGCAAAGTAAAAAACATAAAAAAACACACATCAAAAATAAGATAATTGACCCAAAAAGTCTAAAACACCTAAAAAAACACATCAAAAACACCCTAAACCACATGAGGCGCACCTGAGGCGCACATTTTCTTAGCACCTCAGCCCTTAGAGGCGTATGTACAATCTAAACCCCATGAGGCACGCCTCAGACTCGTTTTCTTAGAGTTTCGCCTTGAGGCGTACCTCGAGGCTTACACCTCACCCGTTTTTCTTTAAACCATGTATAGGATACTTTCATTGTTAAAATTTAACATTCATATTGCTTTTCATTAATTAGGAGAGTTGTCATTGTGTCACTATTAAAAGGTATTTTCTAATTCTAACAACGTATTAAATCGCATAAATATAATGGCTAACCTAACTTATAGATATCTTCATATGGATTAACAACATAGACAGTTATCCTAATGGGCGGCGCACTAGACTTTCAAGTACTTTTGGCTTTCTTATAATCCTATTGCGTCTATACCTCATTGTATCTCATCGTACAATACACACTATCATCGCGTATAACATTTTCTTGGAATAAATACCTTTGATCGCGCAATCTTTGCTATAAAGCACTCCCTTTTGCTCATTCGACACGTACCCTTGTTCGCCTAAATCCATCTCTACACCACAAAAAGAGAGGATGCCACAACTATTGTTTCTCATAAAAATTGAAGCCTCCTCTCAACCTGCTTATATTATATCAGCCCCAAATCAATTCCCTGCAAAATAATAATAATAATAATAATAATAATAATAATAATAATAATAAATAAATATTAATTCTCAAAATCAATAATAAGATTCAAATTAAACACTCAACCATTATTATTCAATAAAAAAATTAATTTAATATTACATAAAATCCTGATTCTAATCCAAACACCTTCAAGATTCATTAAAACAAAATTAAAACTATAAAATAACAAATTAACAGTTAATTAAAAATAAACAGGGGAGAGGGTGATGACATACAATGAGACAAGATTAATAATATGTTGAAACTGAAAAGGGAAGTGCAGATTAATGGTTAATCAAGTAGATTAACCCAAAATCAATAGACCCAGATGATTAATATAAAATCCAAATTAAAGTGCCCTAAAAAAACCCTAAATCATACCATGTGAGGGTACTTTTCTTGCTCAACAACTCTGGTGTTCTCAAGCTTGATATTAAGGTACTGATCGACGGAATGAAGGGTTCCTCGTATAGCCTCCACAGTAACTTCTCTGCCTACTAAATCCTTAAAGTACGAGAAGAACAACTGCAATAATTAAACAAGAAGATAGATAAAAGATGATATTGGAAAGAAAACATGAAGATTGTTGCAGATCTGTAGTCGTACCATTTTCTAGGGTTTCGTGGAGATCGACGGAGAGGTGTTTGAGCAGATCTGGAGTTGTGATGTTGAAAAGTGTTTTGATAGAGTTTTGTAATGTGGAGGAGGGTTTTGGGGTTGAGAGAGGGAATGAAAATATATGGGTGGGAGTTTTAAAATTTTTAGGAAATTAAATTATGACCCGAAAAAATGACACACATTTTTTATACTGTCATATTTTCTATTTGACGACAATAAATTCTTGACATGCAAAAATGTGTGTCATTAATTAACCAAATTTTATAAACCATGACAATTTTTTTATGACATACGCTTTTGAGTGTCATAAATTAGTGCGTGTCATAAAATGCGTGTCAAGATATGTCTTTTTTCTAGTAGTGATGGTTCACAAATAAAAATCATAACGAGACCGAAAAATACCAAACCAATAAGCACCGTAGTCATCGCCCCTCTTTGTGACCTTTGAACTCCCACTTATTATTTTTGATTTCTTTCTTCTCGTGACCTCGACTGCTCCTCGTTTATTATTATTTCTTTTTTTTTATCGATGATGACACTGTTAGGTCATCAAAGAATGTTTTTATGTATCATTTTTTTCAACGTCACCCTTTTTCTCCTATTCAATTGTTTTGTGCACTCTCCTCTAATATTCTGCCGCTAACAACATGTCTTACACCCTAATTTTTTTCATGTGGGCCGAGCCCACATTTCTATTATTATTTTTCTTCTTTTAAGTCAGCCTATTTCAGAAGGGGTAACATTACATCACAGGAAAAAAAACTTAATAAAAAAGTTGGTGGTTAAAACGGAAAAAAAAAAAACTTAAATAAAAAGTAAAAAAACATTGTGTGGCCAAAATGATTATTAATATATTCTAATTGTATCGACATTAAGATGACTACTAGGAAAGCCTGTGCATTATAATGTAGTTTAGATATTGTATGAAATGGATTGTTTTGCTACATGATTTTTTTATGATGACTCAAATATCACGTGTCATATTACAGCGTATTATAATATAATACCACTATGATTAAGCATCCTATAAAGGTTAACGTTACAAGACCCAAGTGTTAAGTGTTCTATTAAGCTATGTTATAATAACACTCTAGTAATTAAGCGTCCTATAAAAAAAACTGATGTTTTATGACTAAAATATCATGTGTCCTATTACGGTGTATTATAATAACACCACAATGATTAAGTGTCCTATAAAGGTTAAAGTTATAAGACACATATGTCAAGTGTCCTATTAAGTTATGTTCTAATATGACTTGACTAGAAAGGGTCCTATAACATCTAACATTTATGACTTAACTACAAAGTGTCGTATTTAGTTATGTTATAATAGGACCCCCGGTGATCAAGGGTCTTATTACATTACTACATAATAGGACACCAACAACTAAATGTCTTATAAATTGCTTTATTAGGATCTACATTTTAAGTGTCTTATTAAGTTATATGATAATAGGACGCCAAAGAATCATCCGTCCTATTAGTTAGCTTTTTAGGACACCGGTTTAGTAGCGTATATTATAAAAGGACCCCAAAAGTTCATCCGTCCTATTAAATATTTTTTTAGGACCCCATTTTACAAGCGTCCCACACAAAAGGTCCTTAAAAGCCCTTTTTGTTGTAGTGTCTACTAGTTATACCTGCAAAATTATGCACCTGGTTAACGTAATAACTCCACCACTATAATCATGTCAATTATGCAACTACTTAATATAATTACCCTACTACAATTTATAATTACTCTTCAACAATTATTTCGTTAGTTGTAATTTTAATTACTCTAGTTATACAATGGTAATTACGCTAGTTATATGCAGTAGAGTAATTATAAAATATGTTTAAGTTGTATCAGAATTAGTCTAGAGTAATTACAAAATTACTCTAGAGTAATTATATAACTAACATCAACAACTATAAAAGTTGAATAGAATCTCAACAAATCACAAAACAAAACCAACGAATGTCATCACAAAAATCCCAACAAATCTACCAAATAAACCACATATCTAAATAGAAATAAACCAAAACAACAGCAACAAAAGCTAGAACCAAAATAAATCCCTCTATTCAACCCAACACCATTAGGCGAGCCAGTCGGAGATCCCGGTGGAGTAGACGTAATAGAATTTGGAAAGCCGTCGGAGGTCCGGTAGAAGTGTCGATGGTAGGAGGAACCGACAGAGATGCAATCGGAGATTCCGTCGTAGCGGTTGACGGTTCGATAACGACATGGGAGATGGTGGCGTTAAAGTCGGAGAGACGATTGGTGCAGTGGTTGGTGACTAAGATAGGGCAGACTGTTTTATTTCTTATATTTTGTTTTCATGTTTCTTGTTTATCTATGAAGAAAATGTTTGCTTTTATAGAGAGAGAAAGTGGGATAGTGTCTGAGAAAGAGAAAGAGAAAGTGGCAGATGAAGGTTATTGTTATTTACAATAGTGCCACCGTGTTTTTTTATTTCAGTTCGTACAGTTCGTACAATAATATAGTTTGTATTTGATCTTTTGTCTATTGTTTATTATTTTTGCTTTGGACTACCCACGTCATCATTTACCTTACCCAACAAGAATTTAATTATGAGATTCAATTAAGAACTTGTAAAAAAAATTACATTTTCTTAGCATTACAAATTAAAACACTTTCTTTAAAACAAATAGCCCGTGAGCCCCCATTGCAAATGCTCTCGTAGTACAACCAACACAAATATAAAATAATAAACATGTATGAATATGAAACAACACAAGTTAAATCATCATCTTATGTGTTCACAAACCTACAATTCTTTCTAACTTCACCATCAACATAAGTCTCAGGATTTGTAATGTTTCCTAGTTTAACCATAGACTCAGAAAACTGTTCAAAAAATGCTATTGCATCTTCAGCATATCTCTTCACAAGCTTCCTTGTTTCGACTCCAAGAATGCTGGAATAGAGTTCTTGATCAGAATTAAGAAGACCTTCTCCTCTAAGAAGTATGTGGTAATACGAGTTGTCGAAAAGATTAGGTGTAACATAATCCATTGCGGCTTCGTTGTTATCTCCTCCTCCTGCAGCCGGGCATGTTGCCTTTAAGGTTTTGAGGTGTGATTCCGCGATATTGCCCATAGTTGCAGTTGTTTGATAGTCGCCGTAGATTCTGTCTCGATAGTTTGTGCAACGCGCCATCCCGATTGTGTGTGCACCTTTATGATCAAGCACATTTAGTGTTAAATATCTAGTTTAATCATAATATTTGGTAAAACTTTTATAACAAGGTTTTGAAAGTGATTATGTGATAAAATGATAATAGATTATTTGATGTGTTTCTATTGGTTGTGTTGAGAATTTCTGTCAGGACACATTCTCTAACACGGAATTCATGGGGTTGGGTTTGATCTAAACATAATTTCAGGTCAAACTCCATGTATAAGTATAGCTAAACGAGTCATGCCCGTGTCAAGCGGCGAGTTCTGTGGGTTGATTTGTTTAACCCATTTACATATTTATTTTAATGTGCATTATATAATAAATTAAGTCATTTTGGTATTTTTTTAATATAAAAATTATAAATAAAACGGCATATTTTAGGCATAATTGCTTAAAAGAATATGTAAATTAAAAAAATAGTATTTTTTAGGTTAAATATCTCCAAGTCAAACCAGGAATACACATATAGTATTCAGATTCACACACGATTTTCAAGTTCATATAAAACTTTCAATTCCTGACTTCGTGTTGGGTTCAACCTGCAAACACAACCCGTTTAACAACCCTAGACTATAAAAGTGAAATGATCTATTGATTTAGAGTTTGTGATTATCAAAGAATTTGCATGTGTAATTACAAATTATCACTAGGAACTTATTATAAAAGCGACTTAAAAATGTAATAAACATATAATCACTTTCAAAACACAACTTGGACACACGCTCTTAGATGTATACATTTACAAAAGTTCTCTTACCTGAAAGTGCCACCATATCGGTGACCGAGAGGCTTTGATACATAAACTTAGCAATGATCGATAAAAGCCCGTCATTCGCGCCAGGAATATTCGATTCCACCAGCGAAAAACTAGCGGTTTTCGAGTCTTTTCTCCCAGCTGGGACATCCCAATAAGGTCCACCAACCTATACACAAAGTAACATACACATTGTCATAAAAATAAACAATAGTTATTGCTAGATAACTAGCATGTCAACTTACCAACACAGTTGCATCTCTTGCAGCATATGTAAGAATATCAGCACATGAAACTATGTTTGGACACTCGGATTCTAGCTTGTTCTTTATCCTATCAATGATTTCAAAACCTTTCAAAGCATTTAAGTTAGTGGGAGCATTCTTTTCTCCTTGTAAAGTGAATGTGTCATCTAGCAAGACTGATCCATCACAACCCTAGATCAAAGCAATAAAGATTAGAATAACAAATTATATTTAAGCAAACGAATCAACGCCAATGTTTCATAATGTTCGACGGTTAAAACTAAAGTTAGGCCAAGCGGTTGGCTTCAGTTTGGTTTCACGGTTTGGGCTTATTGGGCCTTTATTAATAATTAATATCAAAACAAAGAAACAATAGTATAATCCAACTTAAAATAATTAAAAGCCCAAGTAAAATATAAAAGTTACATAGCCCAAAATCTTATGGCCCACTTTGGTTTCTTTTCCTTTCCCATTGGTTTCAAGTATAAACCATAAACCAAACCTTTCGATACGGTTTGAAAATTCCTAAATCAACCAACCGAAATTAAAAAAGAAAAAAAGCCATTCGTGAAACTAAATCTATGACCGGTTTGCATGGTTTCTAACCGAACCATTAACACACCTGCACGAAGCAGTCATGGAAATGTAACCGTAGGATCAAAGCGGCATTTCTTAGATCAGATAGCACAACACACTCCATTTCTTTCCTAACAATGGCTTCAGCATTTGGGCAAGAAGATTTGTAATAATCTAAAGATAATGGTGGGTCAGCTGCATGCAAACATTTCATGCAACATATGGTTAAAAATGAAAGAATGAAGATGGTTGCTAAGGTTTGCATTGTGTTTGATCTTGATTTAGAGTTTCTTGAGTGGTACTTAATGGAAATGGTTGGGACTGAGGCTATATAAGGGTGGTAATATGTTGCTTTTTAATGTGAAATGTGTTTTTAGTCAAGAGAAGATGTAACAACTCTTGGTTTGGTTGGTGGGCATTCTTTAACCAAAAGTTTCAACTTGTGTGTTATAAAAAAGAGATTTGGGCAAGGCAAGTTACCAAATTATAGTCAAATTAATTTGATTATATGAGATCTTTGGATTTTACCACTTCAACTTTTCTAACAAAGTGTTTAATTTCTCTCGCGTTTGAAATGATTAGGTGAGCGTGTGTGTACACACAGCGGCGAGGCTTAGCACTACTAGAAAAGTGATATTTTGCTACAAAATTTTCTTACGGAAAAAATTGCGTCACAAATTTTAACAAAGTTACTACTCATTTGTGACGAAAAAAATCTATAATTTTTTTTAGCAAATTTGTGACACAATATATCTACAAATTCATAGAAAATTGCGTAGAAAATGTGTCACAAATTTCCTACACCATGTTTTCGTCACAAATGCGTTGAAAATTGTGTTACAAATGTGTAGTAATTGGTTTGCGACGAGGGTTTTTCTAACATCAAGGTTTTGTTGAAAATGCGTCACAAATCAAGAAAATGCAAGATTTGTGACGAGTTTTCAACAAAACCTTGATGTTAGAAAAACCCTCGTCGCAAACTAATTACTACACATTTGTAACACAATTTCCAACGCATTTGTGACGAAAACATGGTGTAGGAAATTTGTGACGCATTTCCTACGCAATTTCCTAAGAATTTGTAGATATATTGTGTCACAAATTTGCTAAAAAAATTGTAGATTTTTTTTCGTCACAAATGAGTAGCAACTTTGTTAAACTTTGTGACGCATTTTTTTCCGTAAGAAAATTTTGTAGCAAAATGCAACTTTTCTAGTAGTGTAGTTGGGGCGGGAGGGGGCGGCCGACCCCCCCGAATTTTCGTGCAGAAGTTCCGATTATATAGTATTCATATAGAATTTTTTGTAAATATAGGGTTTCGACCCCCGAAACTAGTGACTTCCGACCCCCCAAACCTTCGGGTCAAGCTTCGCCACTGTGTACACATGTTTTTACCTTACACGACACGAAATCATTGTGTACTTAGGTGAAGCGTCGATGTAGCGTGGGTGGTCGCGCCTAGTGAAGAGGATGAACTAGTTTAGGTTCTAGATGATTTAAGTTAGCGGCCTTGACTAAGGCAATTAGCATGATGCAACTTTGAATTTAAAAAATTATCATTCTGTTGATTTTTCTAAAGTAATTAACAATCAACATCTATCAAAATCATCAGTTTACTTTAATATAAATTGATTGCCAACCTTCATGTTAGTACCAACCCCAAAATTTTGACCTATTGCAGAGATATGGTATTCTGCGATACCCGTTTGATTACCATAAACCAATCTAATGTTTGTGTATCCGCATCAAAACCAAATATATTAACATATATTACCCAATTATTTGTATAAAATACAATAAATGGTGTTTAAAAACGTAGTTGAGTGTTTAATATTTCAAGTAAAAATTTAAAGTAAGTTTGAGATCAAGTTTCGAATCGTAACAAGAATTTTTTATCACATAAGATCAAGATCAGACTCGATATAATCTACAGGGAAATAACGGGTGTGACACCAAATATGGATCACATTTTTTTTACAAATATATATAAACTAAGATTACCAAAACTCATCACATACACATCCTATTTCTCCAAATCTTTCAATGCATTTTTTGGATCTAGAAAAAAAAAAAACATATTTAAAAAGAAAATTAAAGATTTCTTTTGTGATAATAACAATAAAAAATATAATAATTTGCTTATGAAAATGGGCAATATTGTCTTCTCTTGCACACAACTTAACACACGTTACCATAGAGAAGAAACAAGAAGGATGACCTGTACACACTTCATACATGTTCCAGCTCATAAAACAAAATACCACAAGTTTAAACAAACCAACTCATAGTCAAATTCAACTTCCAACCCAACCCAAGCGGACCCGTAAACCCAATTCCAAATTCATTCGGTTCGGTTCTGCTCATATCAATGATCGGGTTTGTTGGATGATGTGGCAAGTGTTGATAAAGTCAGATGTTGACCAAATAAATGGGGCCCAACGGTAATGTGAACGTTGGATGAACGTGCCAAGAATAAAGGAAATAGAGCTGGTCTTTCGTAACAGTTTGTTTTGTTTCTTTCCTATTTAAAGTAGTATGCATTCTTTTGTTTAGCAATCAGTCGAAAAAAAACTCCTTCACAATTGTATTACTTTTCTAAAGCATTAGCCTCAATAAAATATAATTGTGTTGACTGAATACACAGTCCATCTTATCTTGGTTGTTTCTTGATTTATTCCACCTCTGAACTCCAACATTTTGGTATCAGAGCTTTGTGTTCTTGATCCTTTTTATGCCTAAAATCATTCGATCACAAGACATGTCTGTAGTAACTACAACAAACCCTACCCCAAAAGATAATCCATTCCCTTTTCAATGTCCTACCCTCACTTCTTCAAACTACACAACGTGGGCCATTAAGATGGAGGCCATTATGGATGCCCAAGGGTTATGGGAATCCATAGAACCGCAAGCCGGTGTGGTAGCGGATGAGAAGAAGAGCAAGACGGCTCGGGCCTTTATTTTTCAAGCAATACCGGAAGAGATCCTATTGCAAGTTGCGAAGAAGAAAACGGCCAAAGAAGTATGGGATTCGTTGAAGACGAGGTTCGTAGGAGCGGATCGGGTTCAAAAGGCTCGTTTGCATACGTTCAAAAGTGAGTTCGAGTCGATGCGAATGAAGGACGGAGAGTCCATTGATGATTATGCCGGAAAACTATCCGGTATGATCTCAAAATATAATAGTGTGGGTGCCGTATTAGAAGACGAAGAATTGGTTCGAAAGTTGTTCGACACGGTCACGGATAAGTATATACATCTTGTAGCCTCTATGGAGCAATACTCGGACGTTGAAACGATGCCATTTGAAGAGGCTATCGGACGTTTAAAGGCATATGAGGACCGACTGAGATTGAAACAAGGAAACCTTGCTGGAGAAAATAGTTTGTTACTTACCAAGATAGATGGGCATGTAAGTAATAAAGGATCGGGAAGATCTAGTTCAGGAGGAAGTCGAGGTCGAGGTTGGAATGGTGACAGAGGTGGTAGAAGTGGGTCACGAGGTGGTCGTGGTTCTAGTAGAGGCCGGGGTGGTCGTAACGGAGGCAAGAATTATTACGTAGAGAATAATTCTTATCGCAAACCACGTGACAAGAGTCACGTAAAATGTTTCGAATGTAACCAATTTGGTCACTACGCCTCCGAATGCAAGAATGAGAAGAAGGAAGATCCAGAAGTACATTTAACAAGAGAGACGGAAGACGAACCTACCTTGCTACTAAGTGTCTGTGGTAAGGAAGCTCAAATGGTCTTGTTAAATGAGGAAAAGGTGTTTCCTAAGTTACATGAGAGACGGAACGGGTCGAATGAAGATATGTGGTATCTTGATAACGGAGCAAGTAACCACATGACGGGAAGAAAAGATGCATTTGCAGAATTAAATGAAGCTGTAACGGGTCATGTTCGTTTTGGAGATGGATCGAAAGTCGAGATTCGAGGTAAAGGTTCACTTTTGTTTAGTTGTAAAAATGGTGATCAATTGCTAGTTCCCGACGTGTATTATATACCGGCGTTAACTAGCAACATTTTGAGCCTTGGTCAATTAACTGAGAATGGGTATGATGTGTGGATGCATGAAGAATTTTTAAGAATATTTGACGTTCATAAAAGGCTTGTGATGAAGATTCAAAGATCATCAAATAGGTTATATAAAATCACTTTAAAACTTGCAAGGCCAGTATGTTTAAAGATAGGTATGGATGATGAAGCATGGACATGGCATGCAAGGTTGGGACATGCCAATTTTCATGCAATAGAAACCATGGGTAAGAAGGGGTTAGTAAGAGGTTTGCCATGCATTTCACATCCTGAACAACTTTGTGAAGCATGTCTTGTAGCCAAGCAAACCCGAAACAGCTTCCCGAAGAAGGCAGAATGGAGAGCTACAAAACCTTTGGAATTGGTACACGCTGATTTGTGTGGTCCGATAACGCCACAAACGTGGGGAGGTAATCGGTATTTTCTTTTGATAGTTGACGATTTTAGCCGTTATATGTGGGTATATTTTCTAAAAACAAAAAATGAAGCTTTAGATAAATTCAAGGTGTTCAAAACACGAGTTGAAAAAGAAAGCAAATACAAAGTCAAAATTTTGAGAACTGATCGTGGAGGTGAGTTTAATTCTCAAGCCTTCACAGATTATTGTAATAAAGAAGGTATTGGAAGGCAAATGACGGCTCCCTACACTCCACAACAAAACGGTGTTGTGGAGCGTAGGAATAGAACGGTGCTCGGTATGACTCGTTCGATGTTAAAATATATGAACGTACCGGAACCATTGTGGGGAGAAGCTGTGCGTCATTCAGTGTATTTGCTCAACATGATAGTGACTAAAGCAGTAAAGGATACCACTCCTTATGAGGCTTGGAAGAGGAGGAAGCCAAATTTAAAATATTTGAAGGTTTTTGGTTGTGTTGGATATGTTTTGAAGCTCACTGGTCGTTTCAAAAAGCTTGAGGATAGAAGTCAACCATTAATTTATTTAGGAAGAGAACCAGGAAGTAAAGCTTTTAGATTATTTGATCCAAGTAAACAAAAAATAATTGTTTCACGTGATGTTGTGTTTTATGAGAACAAGAGATGGTCTTGGGAAAGTGAAAAGTCACTATCACCAAAAGAAAATGTTCCCTCAACATGGTACTATGCACAGAATGATGTAGACAAGATGGAGCAAATGAATGGACACAATTTTGACTCCAATTTAGAGGGGGACCCACATACTCCTCATTCACCAACTTATTACAATGACCAAAATTTTTCTTGTGATCACAAAGGTACTCCATTATCCAACAAATTATTTGAAGGTTCTTCAGCTCCATATGATGACACACCATTTCAAGAGTTTAGATCTCTTAATGATGTATACGCTGAAACAACAGCCATGACCAAACAACAGGTGCAAGAAATGTATGAACATGAGGAGTTGCTATTACTAAATGAAGAACCAAGATCGTTCCAAGAAGCATTAAATGAAGAGCATTGGATGAATGCAATGAAAGCAGAACTAGAGTCCATAGAGAAAAATCAAACATGGACTTTAACTCAGTTGCCTCCAAACCAAAAGGCAATTGGGTTAAAGTGGGTTTTCAAGTTAAAGAAGGATGCACACGGGAACGTCACGAAGCATAAAGCTCGGTTGGTAGCAAAAGGCTACATTCAACTTAAAGGTGTCGATTTTGAAGATGCTTTCGCACCCGTAGCAAGGATGGAAACAGTCCGGTTAATCATTGCAATGGCCGCAACAAAGGGTTGGCTTGTTCATCATTTAGATGTCAAGTCGGCGTTTTTAAACGGCGATCTCCAAGAAGAAGTTTACGTGGTCCAACCAGAGGGGTTTAAAGTTAAAGGAAAGGAGCAAATGGTGTATAAGCTTCACAAGGCCTTGTACGGGTTACGACAAGCACCGAGGGCATGGAATTCGAAGTTGGATAGGACGTTGAAAGAACTCGGTTTCAAGAGATGTATCCATGAACAAGCTGTATACACATTGAAAAGGTCAGATTCTTTGTTGATAGTTGGTGTGTATGTAGATGATATAATTGTGACAGGGTCAAACAAAGAAGATGTTGAGAAGTTTAAAGAAAAAATGAAGACTATTTTTGACATGAGTGATCTAGGCCCACTTTCATATTACTTGGGTATTGAGGTGCAACAAAGTAGCAAATGTGTAATTCTCAAACAATCAGCATATGCCAAAAAAATACTTGACTTGGCTGGTATGGCTGATTGCAATATGGCTCAATATCCAATGGAAAATAAATTGCAGCTGACCAAAGAAGGAGAAGGGCCTGATGTTGACCCGACATATTATCGAAGGCTTGTAGGGAGCTTGCGGTATTTGCTACACACACGTCCTGACCTAAGTTACGCGGTTGGAGTAGTAAGTCGTTTCATGGAAAAGCCCAAAAGGTCACATCTCACAGCCGTCAAGCATATATTACGATATATCAAAGGAACGATTCACAATGGTTTAAAATACGAATCCGGGGGAGATGGAAGATTAGTCGGATATAGTGATAGTAGTTTCGGCACTGATATAGAAGATCGAAAAAGCACGTCAGGTACCGTATTCTACTTCTCAAATAATATCATCAGTTGGTCTTCACAAAAGCAACGAACAGTTGCACTCTCGTCCTGTGAGGCGGAGTTTATGGCTGCTACAACTGCAGCCTGTCAAGCTCTATGGTTGCGGAATCTTATTAGTGAACTTAGTGGTAAAGAGCCTCAATGTGTCAAGTTGCTGGTAGACAACGAAGGAGCAATAGCACTAATGAAAAATCCCGTCTTTCATGGCCGTAGTAAGCATATTGACACAAAGTATCACTTTATCAGGGAATGTGTGGAACGAGGTCTGATTTTTGTTGAACATGTAAGTGGCAATTTGCAGAAAGCCGATATATTTACTAAGCCATTGCCAAGGTTGAAATTTGCAGAGATGAAGAACTTGATAGGAATGAAGAACTGTGAAGAGATGTGTCCACATCAGGGGGAGAATGTTGGATGATGTGGCAAGTGTTGATAAAGTCAGATGTTGACCAAATAAATGGGGCCCAACGGTAATGTGAACGTTGGATGAACGTGCCAAGAATAAAGGAAATAGAGCTGGTCTTTCGTAACAGTTTGTTTTGTTTCTTTCCTATTTAAAGTAGTATGCATTCTTTTGTTTAGCAATCAGTCGAAAAAAAACTCCTTCACAATTGTATTACTTTTCTAAAGCATTAGCCTCAATAAAATATAATTGTGTTGACTGAATACACAGTCCATCTTATCTTGGTTGTTTCTTGATTTATTCCACCTCTGAACTCCAACAGGGTTCCCCAGTAAACTGAATACCAAGAGATCACAAAAAGTACCAACTCATTTAGATAGTACATATATTACAAAAATATAAAACATAAGCATTGTCTGCTCGGTTTCTACAATACGAAAAAAGTATCAGTATCGAAAATTTTGACCCATAACTCATGTATATAATTCAGAATCTAAGTAATGATTTGTATGACCAAAGCTGAAGCCTTCATCCTCACCATTAGCATCAATCCTTAGTTCCATGTCAGACAGCACATCTTTAAGCAACAAATCTTTAACCATTGATGTAACCGAGCCACCAGATTCAGGCCAGGAGACGCAAAGCGTCGCCTTTATATTCTTCATCTGGCAGCGACCCAACAGAGCAGCACCCAGCCCTTCTACAACGCTACCTGATGGAAAATAGTTCAAGTTTTTCAAAAGTGGGATCCCTTTTCGTTCTACCGAGGTTTCCAGCTTCATTGCAAATGTATCATCAGTTGAAATCCTACCACGGAAGTTACGGCTTTGAACAGAATCAAGGATCAAAACGCGTTCAGGAATGATCTGCTGGCCAATGAGTGTTTTAGCAATGGCGTGTGCTCTCTCTGAAGAAACTGAGTACTGGAAGTTGGCAATAACCACGGATTTGCTAGCGTGGTTGATGGCGTACAAGTTGCAAGATTTGTCTTTAAGAGATGGGTCAACAGAGTTCCCCGAGGATGGTATTTCAGGAAGAATTAAGGTCCCGATTAATGTTTTGGGGGATACGTGGTGGAGTAAGTAGAGAGACGGAGCGGAAATAGCAATTACGAAGAGAGAGGGTCGAAGGGGGGTTTTGGAATTTGGACCGGAGAGCAATATAAAGGGAGATGGTAGGGGTGGTGCGGGTGGCGTGAAGTTATTAAGGTCTTCTAAGAAGAACCTTGAAGGAGGTGGTAATTCTGTTAGCACGTCTTCCATGTCTCGTCTTGATGACTACCTTAGATTCATACACGAAAAGATGACAAAACTCAGAACATTCCTTGTTCGGATTCATAACCCTTTGAAACCAATCATAAATAAGTTACAGGCAGTAGTACATACATACTACATAGACAGCAATATTTACATGTGGTAGGCCATGATCTAAAGATTTTAAAGCAGTCCTAACAGATTAGTGACAAAGAGGAAATCAAGTTCTATCCTACCGGAGTATAGGGCCGGGGTCAAGCAACCACACAGTTTTCTTATATGTAACGTATGCTACCATTTTTCGATTGACCTCCTAGTTTTTTAAACAATGACCCCTATGGCCCTATATATTTGTTATGTGATTGAACTAAACAATGATACATGGTTTGAGACGTTGAGTGGTTAACCCCGTCTCCCTAACCTTGAATGCCGCGGATTTTCTCTTTTCACTTTTTGGGTCCTTTTTAAGGCTTCTTGTCTACCCTAAATCGCTTTTTATTTTGGTAAAATTACCTTCAAAAACCAAAATATCTCGGTATTAATCCAAACAAAACTACTATATTCAAACCAAAAGTATTTAGGTGACCCGACCCACTAAAAAACTTTTTCCATACACATACAAACACCAAAAAATAGATGAAAAATATCTTGAGTCTGCCCCGCTTCTCAACCAAGAACACAATTTGTTACAGAAAACAAGCAAACAGCACTATTCTCCAAAACTAAAACTAAAAAACAGGTTAAAAGTTGTAATCCAGAATCAATACATTTTACACATTTTTTACCTCAATCTTCATCAACTAGTTCTATTAGTAGAGTAAACTAATATGGTGAGTTTTTCTTTAATTAAATGGTTTTATCATCGTTTACGGTTTAACCATTAAGTGATTTAGAAACACTTGGTTAATAGATGCTTTGGGCTGCGGATGGTGAAGGCACGGAGAAATTCTGAAATCAAGTAAAAGAAATAAACTTTAAGGATTGTCACTAGGCTATATATCGGGAAAATGTCACTTAATCACAATTTAAGAAAACTTACTCTTCGATTCAAACATTGCACATAAACCGTAAAGAACAATAACAAAAGGCCTAATCTTCTATCAAACAAATAAACAACTAATCAAAAATAAAATATTACCTAGTCGGAAGAAAAAGCAGCCATGAGCATAAACACAAGTATACCAGTACCACCGGTGCGGTTACTGTGGCAGGGGACCACTGCCACTACGCATCAACGACCATACGTACCAGTACAAGTACGTTTCTCTATCTCTATATCTATCTCTAGTTGTGATATAGAGATACAGTCGTTGAGACAGAGAAACGTACATGTATCAGTACGTCCGGTCGTTGGTACCCTAGTAACCACACCAATGGTATACTAGTAGACTTATATTCCAGCTCCCGGCTGCATTTCTTCCGACGAGGTAATATGTTATTTTGATTAGGCATTTATTTGTTTAATAGAATATTAAGTCTTTTATCATTAGTCTTTACCGTTTATGCGCAATGTATGAATCAAATGGTAACGTTTTCTTAAAACGTAATTAAGTGTAACAACATTTTGCCAACAATATATAGTGTAGTGAGTAGTGACAACCTTTAAACTTAATTTCTTATACTTGATTAGTTAATTACTGTACTAGTAGTGACACTACAGGACCATATGAACACTGCAGAAAATCCTAAATCGGAGCCCTAATTTAATGGATACATTTACAAATGTTTTTAAATCAAGTATGTCTACCCTATCAGGAGCAGAAAATCAATTTATAGATTTCTTGAACAGAAAGAAACATGAAATTGTGCGTGAAATAAATAAAAACAGAAAGAAAATATACCGATTACAATCAGAGTGAGGGAGATGAATCAAAATTGCGTTGGCAAGAGATGTTGTAATGTAATATGCCTCCTGTCCTCTTTGAATATGGTGTTTGTGTTCCACCTTTGCCCTGTATTTGTACATGTTAGGGTGTTTGGGATTGAGTTTGGATTTTGGTCAAAACTGCTTATTGGCTTATGACTTTTTAAAAAGGAGTTTTAAAAAAAGTGTTTGGATTAGCTTTTCGGATGAGAAACGTCAAAAAGTCAATAAATTGTTGTTTTTTAAGTGTTTCGCTTAACTTATTGTGAATATTAGTTGTATGAGTGGTATATTTGTAATTTTTTTTCAAAAGTCAAAAGTCAAAAGCTAGGATTTCTAACTTTTCAAAAACAGTTTTTCCACTTTTAAAAGCTAAAAGCCAAAAGTCAAAACAGAAAGTGCTTTTGGGTTACACAAACAGCTTATTGACTTATTGGCTTTTTGGAAAAGTCAATAAGTCAATAAGTTGTTTTGAAACTCAATCCCAAACACCCTCTAAATAAACGAGGTTTTTTTTTTTTTTTGGGCTACCTGACTCCAGAAGCTATTAAATTTTTAAACAAAGGAAAACGGCGGCTTTTACATAGTAATTTACCAACCCCTATGGACCAAGGTTTTATCATCAGCGGGATATAATTTGCTAATCAAAGTAGGGTTGTGGTGGAACCTGTTGTTCATTTACCTGTCATCATCCTGTAAAATTACCTTACTATTTATATAGAATTCATTAATGAAACTGTTGGCACATTTAAAAAAAAAAAAGTTAAAAATTTCTTTTAAGTATTATTTTTAGTGGATTTTTTTGCAAAACTATTGGTCCATCAACTTTATTAATTACTTCTAAGTGCTCATTTGATTAATCTATTCTCAAGCTAAATATACTAGATGTAGGAGACTCTATTTTTTTTAAAGGTATATAGGAGACTCTATTGAAAACCCTAATATGTACATAAAAATTGGTGAGAAATTAACCTATCGACCTTGATATTGTTTTTTAGTGAGTGTTGTATGTTTTTTCGTGACATCTACTCAAACTAGGAAGTTGTCACACATATCCGAAAACATCTAAGGGCCCGTTTGGTTTGTGTATTGTTTTGTAGTTGGAGGTTTATTTTATTTTCAGTTGACCTCACTAATTATTGTTACAGTATATTATTTACTTTTTGATTTCTTATCTAACAATGTAAATAACGAATCAACATTTAAACTTTTGTATTGCATCACCTTGACGTTAAAATAGATCATCTGTGGCTTGCCATGCATCTTACATGGATTTCAATGTATGTACTTTCTTTCTTTTTCATATTATGATCATAAAGTACCCTACATAACGACAACCTCTTCAGATTATTTATATGAAATTTATCGACCGTGCTTGGACCACAAAGACATGCCAACTTCGCCGCTCCACCACCGGCCAGCTTTGTTTCGTATCACTTAAACCAGTTTAGTATCTGAAACATTTGTTGGAGACGCTTTGTTACAATTTTCAGTTGTTTCCTAATATAAGGGATTGACGCTCGAATTATTTGTTTTAAGGCGACATTTGATCCATTTGACCTAATCGGCCCGGTTGACCTGTTCTTTGAACCAATTCTATAAGTTACAGTCTTTGATCCGTAAGAGGAAAAACATAGTCCATCTAAACATAGTTATTCATAAACATGTCCAAACCGCCACCTGTAAAACATAGATATATTATTTGAAATAAAGAGATGTTTAGACAATCAACAAAAGTCAGGGTCAAACATTTAAGCATGTTTGTGCGTATCTGGTCAAGCCTATATTCACACATTGTCAGCTCTATGTGGTTGTATCACATGTAACGTCGCGTCTTGGTCTACCTTTTTACCCAGACTTGGACATGTATACTACTACCCCTTAGCGGTATTTACATAGTTAAACAACAGGTAGCAAATCCACAAGCAAAAAACTAAACGCATGAATAAGTTACAGTGTGTATTTTAGTATGGAACCGAAGAATTAATGTTACATGAATGAAGTTGATACACCAAAACCATCAAGCTTCCTTGATGATAACAAGTCAGGTGAAACCAGGTACAAAAAATAAACTATCAACAAACACATCATTGGTTGTCTGTTACCAGAAGGACAAAACTTGACTGTCTATAGCGGTTTTGACCCGTTATCTATATAAGTCTGTTCACTAACATAACACTATGCAAGAACTCAGTTTAGACATTAAGTTTAAGGTTGATCCGACAAAAATATCTCCTCATACCTGCAAATGAACACAAAATTACAATACGCCTAATTTTTATTTAATCTGATACACACACACAAAAAAAAAACACCCTCTAAATTCTTGAAAATTTAAAGATGAATATTTGCATTACCTTAAACTAAATTGGAATGAGAAATCAATCAATCAATCTTCATGTTCTTTTTCACTATCCGAATCTGAATCTGAAAATACGGCAAGGCGGGAAATGAGCAAGAAAAAAATAAAATTCAACTGCTGATTTTCCTAAAGACGGTATTTTAAAATAAATAAATAAAAGAATTATTACATGGAACATTAAAAAGTTCCTGTCTTGAATTATCTGACTTACCAGAACGAACATCATCGCTGAGTTTGCCTCTATCTTGAATTTGTTTGACAAGCATTCGGTACATAAGCACCCACCAATATACGTGAAGGACAAGCAAGCAGTAAAGAAGCGTGTTGAACACGTAGTAGTAAAGCGGGCCCTCCTTGATATGCTTCTCCTTATCCAAAGTCATAACTACTTCATAACTGAAATTTTCAAAAAAGAAAGATATTGTATTATTGTTATAGAGTCGCGTTCAATACATAACCAGTTTTAAGTAGAGAACTGCAAGAACGGCATAAGCACATTTACTTTGTGCTTGCCAGATAAAGGGGGAAGATATAGTGCTTGTCGGATATCCAAGTGTTTATGCAGTTATCATAGTTCCCTACTTAAAATTGGAAACGAAGAGGATATTTTCTAAACGGGTGTGGATTGTCTTCTTCTAACCTTGTACTCCACAATATCCAAAATGGGTAATAAATAAGGCGAAGCACCACCCACGATATTACAAACACAACAAACGAAAAGCTTGCAAGTCCTTCCGCACCACTGTATTTAGACATCTTGCCTACTTCAAGAAACACGTCACTTGCATCATGAAGAGCTAAAATGACCGACCCAGCACGAGCAAACCTACACAAAATAAATATATAAATAAATAAATAAACTCATCCTAAGTTTCTATAAAAAGACAAAAAAACCAAAAGAAGACCTGCATATATAAGACATTGCAATGAGAATGGCAGTTGCAACATGATGGCCCATTGACACACCAAAATCGGATCTTCTTGTTTCCCAGAAAATCAAAGCGAAGATGGAATACGTGTAGAATCCACCCGTGTACATGTACAAACCTTTCAATTTTAACCTGGAAATGCATTAACGAAGATTATTAATTTATTTAGTTATTATTATTATTAGCTACTTATTATTATTATTGTTAAATATTAATTGTGTAAGACAACTGAGAGCTTACTTCATTTTCTGGTCAGGCCATCTCTGGTCACCAGGACCTAACCAAAAATTGTTCGTGTTGGTAAACCATGGTTCGTTATATGTTACAGCCAAGGCTAGGACTTCTGCTGAAAGATAATAGATGCATTTCCATGCTGATTCTTTGAATTTTCTTATCTTCTTATTTCTGTCATCCGTCTCGACATCCAGCTTCTGCCGATCCTTATCAAATATTAACCACCTACCTACACGCTGCAACATGTGACTCGATTACGAACAAATACTTCTTTTTGATAACCATGGAGTATTTCCACTTCAAGATATTAAATACTAGGCTAGAAACCTGTATATTACACAGGCTTAATAAAGGAAATATTAATAGTTAATACTGAAGATTTATGAATTATAGAACGATATTTTAGACAAAATAGACTGCTTTTTAATTAAATTTTTTTAAACTAAGAAGGAGAATACGAAGGGGTGAAATAAGAGAAGCAGGCAAAAGAATCTTGGGCTCACAGTTTAATTAATAAGTCAACATAAACGTCAACTGTGTTTAGAAATCAGATTTATTATTGGGTAGTTATGTTGGTTAGTTTGTTAGTCACAAAGCGGATATATAACCGTCAAACCTGTCGGTATAAATACCTCATATGTATGACATTAGTTGTGTGTAATAGATATTTTTGTATCTATATTTTTTGTGTCTGTTCCACCGAGTCCCTGCACAATCTTGTGCATACTCATACCATTAAATGTTCATCCAGATTTGATCCAAGATCCCGGGGCCCTCACCAGTAACTTATAAGCATGGCCGAGTTTCGGAAGCACTCACAAAATTTGACCCATTGAACATAATTTTCAGATCTTTGATGGATTTCTATTTTAACTACTTACAAGGGCATCACTTATCATTGAATGTAAAATAAAATTCCATGATGTCATCAATACAAAAAGAGGGCCACCCAATATATAGGAGACTCATGACAAAGATAATGCAATAGATACAGTGGCATGTCACCTAGGGACCACACTAATAAACCTCTTAACATATATATACACAATAGAGAAAAACTATAAATCTATAATACATTAATACCCTCTGCATATACAAAAACTGTCCAACATTAACTAACTTATTTCCTCAAAGCACGGCTTTTCAAAGGGATTCATACGACGAGTAAAAAATTAACAAAACTAATGATGAAATACATTTAGTTACATAAAGTTGTTTCGAATTATTTTTTCTAATAAATCCAGCACTAGCAAACTAATCTTGGTTCTAAAAGGCGCTCCAGAAAACGGATCAGGGGCTTAAAATCAGTGTCTGAAGGAGGCTTACATGAAAAAACAACCAAAGGGATAGATAAATCATGAAAGATTGTTATTTAAAACACACGAAAGAGACGCAAGTAGGCAACTTCTGGTTGTAACTAAAGTGTATTCGGTTGTACATTGACCAAGAACACCATGTGTGGTATCAAAGTTATCCTAAACATCTGGTCATAAATAAAGCTTATCATATTTACATCAAAAACACTAAATACAACAAAATCTTTAACATTTGCATATAAACTTAACCAAACTGTTTTCAAAACAAGACTACTATTATAAATCAATCTAATTTCTTCAAGATAACTAAATAATCAGCTAATTAACAAACAACTAATGATCAAATATTCAAATCACTTAATAACATAAATTCAAACCATTCATCACTCATCAGAACAAATTCTTTAAAAAAGACATATAAAATCAACAAACTGATCCAACCCCAGATGAAATATCAATCCAAAAACCAAAAAAGACAGAAAAAGATCAAAACTTTACCTCAAAAACAAATCTATCAAGAAAAAACCGAACAGTTGGGAAAAAGATTGCAAACAGAGGAAGAGCTGTAAAATCTCCATAAGTTGGGAAAGATTCTTGTTCAAGATCAATGGAATTTAGAGTGTCAATGAAACCCATGATTGGAATCAAGAGTTGGGGTTGATTTGTGAGTCAATGAATGAATAATAATATTATTATTGTTTTGATGGATTTGCAAGTGGATTTGTGCGTAGGTGGTCAATGAACCATCACAAGAACTTATGTTTCAAATAAGTCCTTCAAGTTATTTATTTTTTGCATTTATTGCAAATTAAATGTTTTGAATAAATAAATTTGCAATTTTGATTTGATGTCAATGTACAATGATTGAATGCCACGTGTTGATGTTTTGGAAAGTAAGATCCACATGGGAAATAATGTGTGGGATAATTTAATTAGGAGTAACGATAATATATTCTTTGATTAAAATTTAAATATTCCTATAACCTTCCCATTTGGTATTATTTTAACTAGGATAGAAACTTTTATTTATTAGATTGTGTTTTGTGGAAACGTGAGTGATCAGATGCGAGCAGCCACAACAGTCTCATGCTCACCCCAGTCATAACAGCCGTACACTAATCCGATGCGAGCGAGCCAATGTGAGCAGGCTCACAACGCGAAGAAAGGAATTTGTGTTGGATCTGTAGTCTATGGTCACGCTGGTGCTCACCCCAACCACAACAGCCTGGCGTGACTGAATTACTTGAGAGTCACGTTGATGATTCGTGGCGATGCTCACCACTAACCACAACATACAGCCTTATATAGAGTTTGTTGATCAATTAAATAGTTAATAAAAACATAAAGGAAAATAGTTGATGAAAGAAAGTAAACAATAAAGAGAGGAGAGAAAATTATGATTTAATATAAGTATTTAATATGAGAGAGAAGTTAGAAAAAAAATAATTAAAAATATTTTTTAATAGATTTACAAACCCTGTAATTATTTAGTGAGGTTGTTATATTGTTGTGTGGGTTTTAGATTTACATCCCACGAGAGAGGTTAACGTACAAAGTTTCTTAACGTAAAAAGTGTAAGAAGCATTCTCAGCCATTAGATTTAGGCGGTGGCAAGATGGTAATTAACAATCCTAATCATATTTGGGTTAATCTAACCAAGGGTAAATTAGAAAAAACACGTTTAAATTTCTGTGAAATCATAACAACAGACATAATCGATGCAAAAAATTTCAACGATTGAACCTGATTTTTCATCGTTTTCAACTCGATTAAACGTTCAGAATGATTAAACAATCAAAAACATTCGATTACAAACAAAATCAAAACGTATTTGCAAAAATAGAAAAAAACAGAGTATGATAATTCAATCGATAAAATTAGTCAAATCATATTCAAAAAATCACTATCAACGCATGTATTATTCACAGAAACGAACAATATTGATAATAGAAGAAGAATTAAAGAAAAAAAATGGCTTTCAAAAAAGTTTCAGACGATGAAGATCAGAAACTGTTAAACAGAAAATCATAAAACGCACTTGGTTTTTTTATAAAACGCATTTGGTTTTTTAAACACTATTTAAACTGGTTTTTTTTACAAAAACACACTTGGTTTTTGTAAAACGCACTTGGTTTTTGTAAAACGCATTTGTTTTTTTATAAAACGCATTTGTTTTTTTAAACACTATTAACTGGTTTTTACAAAACACACTTGGTTTTTTATAAAACGCACTTGGTTTTTGTAAAACGCACTTGGTTTTTGTAAAACATGGTTTTTGTAAAACGCACTTGTTTTTTGTAAAACGCATTTAGTATAATTAAAACTCACATTTTCTCACTTTTTTCCCTAATTTCCTTTGTTTTCCTCCAACAAACAAACAAATATATTCACACACAGTTGCGGTAAGGTTTTTATGGATTGGTTGTTTTTTTTTCTTTTTTTCTTCTTTTTTTTTTTTTTTTTTTTTGTGATTAGCCAAAGATACAGAGATGTTGACTTGGTTGTCTTCTCCGAAGATAGAGGGAAGTGACTAGATCTGAGCCACGATTGATGTCGGGTTGAAGTCGAACAACGTGAAAGGTTTTGAAGGCATCAGAGGTTAGAGGAGAGAGGGAGCGGTGAGGCTTTGGTCTGGCAGTCGGGTCAGGCGGTGGTGGTGGTGGTTGTGGTTATGGTTGTGGTTGTAGTGGTTAATGAACGATTTGAAGGAACGTTACCTTTTAGGCTTTTACCCCCTTTTAAATCAACCATGATTGAGTTAGTTAGAGCTAACGAGGGTTTACACGTGTCAAGATGTGATGGCTTCTTACATTTTGTAGGTTAAGGATACTTTGTATCCTATACTTTCTCTATATCCCACTAGTTTGTCCTTTTCTATTTTCTCAAAGTTTATGGTTAAATAATATAATAATAATAATAATAATAATAATAACAATAATAATAATAATAATAATAATAACTATAAATACAAAAGGTTTCCCTCCCATACGCCTATTCGTCCGCACCGTCAGACGTGGCCTGATGACGTACAAAAGAGCAGTTGCGGTTGACGAGTAGGAGGTGAGCAATTTTTGGTTGCTCCCCTCCACACTCCTTTGCTCTTGCGGGGGTGTGGTTTAGGCCCGAGCTATTTTGACCCAACGCGTCTTGAGTAGGGGTTCTTTTTTCTTTTTCTTGCCTGTTTTTGGGTTTGGTGTTTGTGTGCATATGGGCCCTATTAAAAAGGATCGGAATGTTAAACCAGGAGGTTTGGCCCTGGCCTGAGTAGTGGTTTGAGAACATGCCCCTTTAGGCATTTCCATGAGTGCAAAAATGGTAAGTCGGGGTCTTCAAGGTTTCTACGCCTTCTTGAGCACATGCCGAATTTGCATTTCAAGACAGAAAAAAGGAGGGCGTTTTTGCAAGATGCAATCTCCCAAAACTTGGACCTTTTTATGGATGTTGGGGGCGCCCTTAGGGTTGGGGCTAAATGGATACGTGGGAGGTGCATGGTGATGCACGCTCTCAGCAAAAAATGCAACCACAGTGCGGATGACGTCCTCTCCTTCTCTGTGGTTACGGGAGATGTGGAAGATTTCATTGTTGGGATCTAGAAATCTCGTCACGTGACTGTGGACATGGAACCTGGTCCTTCAGGAGGTGTGGTTGGGGATATATCCCTCTTAGAAAAGGTTCTCTCTACCAATTCAAACTGTCAAGAGCATCCCCCTAAGTTGTCGATTGGCGTTTGTCCAGGCCTTGACAGGTGCATTACGTAAAGTGGTGGCTTCACCAGGCTTCGTAGAAAGTTGGGTCAAACTGCTTTTTATTGCCAAGGTGTACCCTGCGGGTGGTCAAACCGTCCACTAGGCAGGAGCGAACGTCTGGGAATAGAAAATCATTGTAGTGTAGCAGCATCCTGCAATCGCTTTCTTTGTGGAAAAACGGTTCTAGGTTTGCAGATTTGGTTCCTTCTCTCTTCGGTTGCGTGGGGGGTGTTTCTTTTATCAAGCAGGAAGTAGGGGGAATTAGGCTTCTGAAAAGAGCCCCAATGTCAAACAGTGCCTTCGGAAAGTAAGGGATGGTCATTTCACTGCTGCTGTCAAGGTGTTGTGTTCTAGTGGGGTTGCTCCTTTTGGGGATTCTACCATGAAAGCCCCCATTGATAAACATCTGGTGCTGCCTCCTCCGTCATTGCCCTCTAGCTCCGACATCATGCCCGCGCTTGTTGTGGATGAGGTTTGTGTGTTTCGATGCCTCCGATCTTTCCCTAAAGGGACTTCCTGTGGGAGGGACGGTTTGCGGGCCCAACATATATTGGACGCCCTTAGCGGAGAGGGGTCTGTGGCTTCCACGGGGTTGCTCTCAGCTATTACTGAAGTCGTCAACTTATGGTTAGGGGGTTGTGCCCCAGTGTACTTGATAAATTTTAACATGATCGACCGCACTGCCCTTTTTCGAAAAGTTCTTCAGCATTGCCCGTCTATCTATTTGTGGGTCCAGTTCTTATATGCCCAACCAACTAGGTTGTATGTTGGTAATGAGTGTATAGGGACGATTATTGGCGATGCCACTGATGTTGCGAATGCCTTAGACATCATCCGGAATGAGGGGCCATCCCTGGGGCTTCAACTGAATAGTAAGAAAACTGAGGTTTTTTGGCCGTCTTGTAATGGGGTGAAACTTAGGGACGGGCTTTTCCCCAGTGGGATTGGCAGGCCAGAGAAGGGGGTGAAGCTCCTTGGAGGGGCTGTCAGTCGGTACTCTTACTTTATACGGGAATTGGCAGGGCGGAGAGCCTCGCGTGCGGTTGATCTTATGAAGCTTTTGCCCTGCCTTAGGGATCCCCAGAGTGAACTCCTCTTGCTCAGATCTTGTATGGGGGTCGTTAAACTGCTTTTTGGTTTGTGGACCTGCTAACCCGCCATGATGGATGAAGCGACATCATGTTTTGACAAGGGTTTGCGGGAGGCCATTGAAGACATAGTGGTATGCGGGGGTCCGTTCTTTGGTGACCTACAGTGGCGACTGGCGTCCATGCCGATGCGCTTGGGAGGATTAGGGCTCCTCTCAGCAAAGGATGTTGGGGTGTATGCTTTTGTGGCATCGCGAGCTCAGTCTTGGAATCTCCAAGACCACATCTTAAGGAATAGCGGGGTTGTTGACATGGACTTGGACTACGTGCAGGCCCTCGAAAGGATAAATGACTATCTCCCAAGTTTTGATATTGGCGGTTTTTCTAACAAGGACACCCCTCCCCAAAGCCTCAGAAAACTTTGGCGAATGCCCTTTTTGGCAAAATCGCACAGAGCCTGGGTGAAGCTTTTGACCTGTCCCCCCGCCAAAAGGCAGTTATTGAATGCTTGCAAAGCCCCCATGCCCAAGATTTCCTTAATGTTATCCCGATCGAAGGTTTGGGCCAAACCATGTCTGGGGTTGAATACAGGGCAATTCTTAAATATCGTTTGGTGATCCCCATGTACCATGAAGATGAAGTCTGTCCGATTTATCGTAAGGCATGCTTGGACAAATACGGGGAACACGCGGTTCACTGTAAGGAGTTGCCTGGTTTCAAATATAGGCATGACTGGGTCCGGGGCGTTCTTTGGGACATTTTAAGAAGGGCCGGGATCTCAGCCAAGAAGGAGGCTCCTGTGAATTTCCTCTCGGACCCCGCAGAAGGGAGATCCACCTTACGTCCAGCAAACCTGCTTTTCTTTGGGTGGGTCCGGGGGAAACACACCTGTGTTGACCTAACAGGTGTATCTCCCCTGGCTGGTTTAAGGGATAGTGGTTTTGTACCAGGGCAAGCGGTGCGAAAAGCGGAGGCGAAGAAAGTTGAGAAGCATGCCAAAGCATGCGAGGAGAACCAACACATTTTCGTACCACTGGCATGTAACACCCCAACCGATGGCGGAAACATCGGGGTGCCACGTATTGATGATTGTTTTCAGTAGCACATGGTATAATATAAATTTTAAATAATTTATTCAAACATAAATATCCAAAATGTGAAATAATGTCTAAGAATTCAAATACATAATATCAAATAGCAACTTCAATAACTTCAAATAAACTTCAAGAAAATCCTCATGCTAACTCAAGCCTCAGCTTCATTGTTACCTGAAACATGTTAATTTTTGAAAGTATTTTGGGTCAACATAAGTTGGTGAGAATTACATAGGTTTTTGATAATAAAATGAATAAAATGTTGTGCAATTCATGTGTCATGTTAATCTAGCCCATGTGTGAGAACATATTAGAAATAAATCGAGTGCATAATCAACCCTGCTGACTGTTATAAAATGATACATACCATACACTTATGGTCCAAATGAATATGTTATGCGATAACAAACACCCACGTAACCTTTGTAGGAGGCACGTATCCGGGTGGGATTGTCAGTCCAATAGATCTATCAATGTATACCGTCGGCTGATCAATGTTAATGATTATGCTAGAATGGTGCTTACTCTAATCATGCTCAAGACATAATGCAACATAGAAAACACATAGACACATTGATGATTGAATTGCAATGATAATGTTATAACATGTTTCACCCCAAAAATGGTGATAAATAAAAGGGGCTATGTAAAACTCACCTTAGCAAATGTTAACTTGTTGAAAAGATGTGATAATTGTGTTGCCCAAAAAGATTCCAAATATCACCCTATAATAAGGTAATATATAATAAGTCTAAGTCTAATTAACTTACAAGTGTATCCTAGGGTTTTGATTTGGGGATAATCAATTGTTGAATTTTAAATTAAAATGTTAATTAATAAAGGAAAATCTAATAATTAATGGAAGAAAGTCTTTTTATAAAATTTGGATTTTGAATGTGCACATTAAAGTGTTTGAAGCATAAAAAATAATTTTTATAAAATTATTTTATTTAAAATAGATTTTTAAATCTATTTATTTATAAATAGCCAATATTAACTTTAATATTCAAAAATACTAAAATTAAAGAATTTCTATTTTAAAAATCATATTTCTATTCTAAATAATTAAAAATAATTTGTATAAAATTTTGGTGCAAAAATGATGAAAATTGGATTTATTATGATTTAATTATGATTAAATCTAACAAAAATTGATTAAAAATATAAAATAAATGATTTTACTGAATTAAAAATTATTTCAGTAAAGTTTGACTTTATAAAAAGTCAGGATAAATTTTGGAGAATTTAATAAAATTGTTTTGATATATAAATGGATTTTTATAAATATAATAGTATAAAAATGATTTAATTATTATAAATATTAAATAAATGAATTTCTGAAAAATAAAAATTACAAATAAAACTTTTATCTCAGATTAATCAAATATAATTTTTTTTAGAATTTATAAAATAGTTTTGATATTTTAAAATGAATTTAAAAGATTAAAAGGTTTAATATATTAATATAAATATAATTGTTTGTTTTAAAAAGAAAAGAAAAGAAAGGAACAAAAACGGTCAGAGCCGGGACTCGAACCCGGGTGACCACTGTGGTGGACCATGGTCACAACCACTTGGCCTAGGCCGGTGGTTGTGATGTTTCTGGTTTAAAATTAATTAAATACACAACGCGAAATCAAGATTATCCCCAATTCCATCAGAACGAGCCCTAGAATTTGCAATCAGATGATTTAGACAACATGAGCCCGATTAAAGATGGGGCTTTTGTTGCCTGATTGCCGATGAATAAACCCCACAAAAAAACGAGGACTCACAGTGTTGTATTGAGTACGATTGCCGGGTCAAAGCAATAGTCAAACTACGAGCAAAATAATAATATTCAGAGTGATTTAGAGAGGATTGAAGGTTGAGAGAGAGTTGTGAGCGAGTAAACAAGGTTCGCAGACCATCAATTTATACTGAGGGTTGATGATTAAGGTTAATTGGAAAGTTGACCTCGTTTAATAATATGCGTGTATAATTGATTCAATTAGTCAACGATTGACGTGTAATAGACGTGTATTCGTGTTGTACAAGGCCGGTGATTACACGAATTTACCAAAAATAGATCAATTACACGTTAATTTGATGGATTGATCAACAAGGTAACCCACAGTTGACTTTCCTTGTCAACTGTGAAGGTTTATAATGTGTGTATTTAATTATAACGCGTCTGGGTTTATAACAAAGAAATGGCTAGCCCAGTTGGTTGTGCTCGTGTGTTTGATCAACCCGGCCTTTGGCGCGGGTTCGATTCCCGGCCAAGGCTTTTATTTTTTTGATATAATTATACAACAACACACATATATATAATATTATATATAGTATTAGGGTTCCACAATCGCGACAAAATAATTAATTGCAACGTATAAAATGAAAACTTGACGTTATTATTAAATGTGAACGTGTAACGTACAAGTATTAAATGCGTAATGTTACAGTCTCCCCTACTTTTAGGAACTTCGTCCCGAAGTTGGAGTTGGAGAGTCTGGTGGAAAAAGATGTGGATACTTCAACTTCATCTGGTCTTTACGTTCCCAAGTGAACTCTGGGCCTCGTTTAGATTCCCAACGAACCTTAACGATCGGAATACGACTGCGCTTGAGTTTCTTGACTCCGGTGTCAACAATCTCTACGGGTTTCTCGATAATGTGCATGCTTTCATCGATTTGCACATCCTCAAGAGGAACATGAAGGTTCTCATCTACTAAGCATTTCTTGAGATTCGAAACATGGAAGGTCGGATGAACATTGCTTAGCTCAGGTGGAAGATCAAGCTTGTAAGCCACTTTTCCAACTCTGTCAAGAATTTTGAAGGGGCCTACGTAACGAGGAGCTAGTTTTCCCTTTCTACCGAAACGAATAACTCCTTTCCAAGGGGATACCTTAAGTAGCACAAGGTACCCAACTTGAAATTCCAAGGGTTTACGACGTTTATCAGCATAACTCTTTTGGCGACTTCTAGCCTTGAGAAGATTATCCTGAATAAGCTGGATTTTGTCTGTGGTTTCCTGGATTAGTTCGGGTCCAGTAATACGAGCTTCACCAACCTCGGTCCAACAGACAGGTGAACGACATTTCCGACCATAGAGTGCCTCAAAAGGAGCCATGTTAATGCTGGCGTGATAACTGTTGTTGTATGAAAACTCAACCAAAGGAAGATGAGAATCCCATGCGCCACCAAAATCGATGACACATGCCCTGAGCATGTCCTCAAGTGTCTGGATGGTTCGTTCAGTCTGACCATCCGTTTGAGGGTGATAAGCAGTGCTCAGGTTCAACTTGGTACCCAAAGCATCTTGTAGAGATCCCCAAAAGTGAGAGGTGAAACGACCATCGCGATCAGAAATAATGTCCAAAGGTATACCGTGACGACATACGATTTCACTTACGTACATCTTTGCCAACCTTTCCACAGAATACTTCTCACGAATAGGTAGAAAGTGAGCTGACTTGGTCAAACGATCGACGATTACCCAAATACTGTCAAAACCTTTGGGTGTGCGAGGGAGTTTGGTGATGAAATCCATAGCTATGCTCTCCCATTTCCAGACAGGAATCTCTGGTTGTTCAAGCATACCAGATGGTCGTTGATGTTCAGCCTTAACCTTGGAACAAGTGAGGCATTTTGCAACGAAAAGAGCAATGTCTTTCTTCATACCAGGCCACCAATAAGAATAACGAAGATCTTGGTACATCTTGTCAGCTCCAGGGTGAATAGAGTAACGAGACTTATGAGCCTCGTTCATGAGAAAAGTACGAAGATCATCACGGTCGGGAATCCACAGTCGGTTAAGGAAATAAAGGAGACCATCGGGTTTGGTTTCAAGTTGAGTTTCAGCACCACAAGACATTTCATCGTACATGTTACCTTGGGTGACTGAGGTGTGTTGAGCCTGGAGAATGCGATCTTGAAGATCAGTACGAACTCTCGCACATTGGAGTTTGACACGCTCTTTACGACTAAGTGCGTCAGCCACAACATTCGCTTTGCCAGGATGGTAGCGAATTTCGCAATCATAGTCGTTAAGTAATTCAACCCATCGTCGTTGCCTCATGTTAAGATTCTTTTGATCGAAGACATGTTGGAGACTTTTGTGGTCCGTGAACACCACACATTTGGTCCCATAAAGATAATGTCTCCAAATCTTGAGTGCAAAGACAACAACACCCAATTCAAGATCATGGGTGGTATAATTTTTCTCGTGAGTCTTGAGTTGTCGAGACGCATAAGCAATAACCTTTCCTCGTTGCATGAGAACACAACCAAGACCTTGGTTCGATGCATCACAGTAGACCACGAAATCATCATTACCGTCATGTAGGGACAAGACAGGAGCTTCACAAAGTTTCAGCTTAAGAGTTTCAAATGCTTCCTCTTGCTTAGGTCCCCACTCATAGGGTTTACCCTTGTGAGTTAAGGTAGTAAGAGGAACAGCGATCTTGGAGAAATTGGCGATGAATCGACGATAATAACCAGCCAACCCAAGAAAAGAACGGACTTCCGTTGGAGTGGTAGGAACACTCCAATTTTTCACAGCTTCGATCTTTGCAGGATCAACATGAATTCCGTTCATATCAATGACATGTCCCAAAAATTGAACTTCCTTAAGCCAAAATTCACATTTTGAGAACTTGGCGTACAGTTGTTCTTTCTTTAGGAGACTCAAGATAGAGTGAAGATGTTGCTCGTGATCGGATTTTGATTTAGAGTAAATCAAAATATCATCGATGAAAACGATCACGAATTTGTCGAGATAGGGTCTACAAACCCGATTCATCAAATCCATAAATACTGCGGGAGCATTGGTCAACCCAAAAGGCATAACCATGAATTCATAGTGACCGTAGCGAGTGCGAAAAGCTGTCTTGGGAATATCTTCATCGTGGACTCTAAGCTGATGATAACCAGAACGGAGATCAATCTTCGAGAAGTGGGTTGCTCCTTGAAGTTGATCGAAGAGATCGTCAATCCTAGGAAGTGGATAACGATTCTTGATGGTGAGTTTGTTGAGTTCACGGTAGTCAATACACATCCGGAGAGAACCATCCTTCTTTTTCACGAATAAGACAGGGGCTCCCCATGGAGAAGAACTAGGGCGAATGAACCCTTTATCAGAAAGTTCCTGTAATTGACTAGCAAGTTCTTGCATTTCAGAGGGTGCAAGACGATAAGGAGCTTTAGCGATAGGATTAGCACCAGGAACAAGATCAATACGAAACTCCACTTGTCGAGCAGGAGGCAAACCAGGTAAATCCTCTGGAAAGACTTCAGGATAGTCTCGAATAATAGGAATGTCTTGGATACTTTTGCCTTTGTCCTTCTTCTCTATCACGTTAGCTAAGAAGGCTGTATACCCCTTTCGTAAGTACTTTTGGGCAGTAGTACAAGACATAAGCTTAAGCTCACCACAGGGTTTCTCACCATAAATCTTCAAAATTTCACCAGATTCGAGAGGAATGCGTATGACTTTCTCGAAGCACAAAATTTCGGCACGATGAGTTGACAACCAGTCCATGCCTACTATAACATCAAAACTACCAAGATGCATGGGAATGAGATCGATAGGGAAGGTATGATCATCGAGATTCAACAAGCAGTTACGTATAATAGAACCGATCGAGATAGACTTCCCGTTAGCTACCTCTACCACGAAAGGGTCTTCTAGATTAGTGTGGGGTAAGTTAAGTAAAGGTTCAAACTTCAGTGACACGAATGACTTATCAGCTCCTGAATCAAATAATATGGATGCATAGTGGTTATTAATGAGAAACGTACCATTCACCACTTCGTTGTTGTCACGAGCCTGGTTAGCGTTGAGATTGTAGGCGCGACCTCGAGCACCTTGGTTCTGGTTGCGGTTCTGGTTTTGGTTTTGGTTCTGATTTTGGTTTTGGTTACGGTTACGGTTAGGGCAGTTGTTGATGTAGTGATTAGGGTTACCACACTCGTAGCATTGACCACGAGTAGGCCTGTTGTTTTGTTGGTTGGGAGCTGGGTTGTTGTTGTCTTGGGCAGCAGGAGATCGACAGACGTTCACTAGGTGACCATATCTTTGACACTTAGTACAAAATCGACATGGCACCTGTGTGGGATGGTGGTACTTGCAAGTGTTGCACAAAGGGTGAGGTCCGGTGTATGGTTTCTTGGCTGGGTTTTGGGCAGCAGGTGGAGTAGCAGCAACCATATAGTTTCTAGCCTTACGTTTTTTGTTGCTTGAGGTCTCAGGCTTGACTTCAATTGCAGGCTGTGGAGTATCTTTGGCAACAGTCTTCTTAGTGCCTTTGCGAACGAGAGTACCGTTCTTCACGTGATTATCAGTAAGAGTGGCCGCTAGACGTTTGGCCTCTTCCAGAGTTGCAGGATTTCTACCCCAAACGGTGTCCTGGATTTGCATGGGCAGACCACCGATGTACTTCTCGATGGCTACCGGCAGAGGAGTAACCTTGTGTGGCAACAATAAACTAAGCTCATGAAAGCGGGTGTTGTAACATCGCGAAAATTTTTCCCCCAATTTTAATTTAAAACGCCCTTATTTTTCGTTACATTTTATACAAACGTCACTAAGTCTCCATTACCCTAACTCATATATATATAGATATATATACATACATATATATATGATAATAATAATAATAATATTTATAAAAAAAAAAAAAATATATTTTCAGATTATATATATATTAAACACAAAACTTTGTGTTACACAACCTTGAAACCCACTATTAAACCATAGCCCAAACCCCTTGTTTACTTTACATTCTGAAGCCCAACAAGTGCCAGCCCAGACCTCCGGCCCACCTGAACCCGGCCCAAGCATCAAGCCCACTCCCTTGTCTGTTAAAAAAAAAAAAAGGGAAACCTCTGTTCCACCCGGGTATCGAACCCGGATCAACCACACTCAACACACATGCACTAACCACCTGAGCCACCATTTCATTTTGATTTCATCCTAACCCGTAATATATTTAAACCCGCCTTGCTGCTTCCTTTTTCCTTCTCCTTTACGTGAACAGCAGCAGCAGCCAAGAAACTTTATTCTTTTTCTCAAACCTTTGATTTAGCAAATGATTATGGAAACATGTTAAGTTTACGTGATTACCGGCCTCGTATGACCTGTATACGCGTCAATTAACATCAATCGTTGACCAATTATGATTCCATACGCGTTTAGACTTTAAGGTTTAGTCAAACCTTCCAATTAAACAATCCATCGACCCTAGTATAAATTAATCTGCTGAGAACCTTGATTACTCGCTCACAACTCTCTCTCAACCTCCCATTCTCTCTGTAACACTCTAATTGTTATAATCAATCACGTTTTTGACTTTACAAGTTGACTGGCCGTTTGTGCTCGTAACAATGTTGTAAGTATAATTATCTTTGTGGGTTTTGATCTTCGGCATTCACACATCAATAGCCCTAAGGTTAATTGGGCTATTGATGTGTGAGTCAAACAATTGCAAATTCTAGGGTTCGTATGATATTTGGGGAAGATGACAACTTTTCACGTCTGTTTATATAAAAAAACGAAACAAAACCAATAACAAATTGATCCTCAGATCAGTTGGTTGTTACTTGGGTTTGATAACAGAGGGGAACTGGGTTCGAGTCCCTCTAACCTTCCTTTTTTTTGTGTTCTTTTCTTTTCTTTTCTAAATAACAATTACATATATATATATTATATTTAAAACTTATAAATTCATTTTAAAATATCAAAACTATTTTATAAATTCCAAAAAAATTATATTTGTTTAAGCTGAGATAAAAGTTGTATTTACAATTTTTATTTTTCAGAAATTCATTTATTTAATATTTATAATAATTAAATCATTTTTATGCTATTATATTTATAAAAATCCATTTATATATCAAAACAATTTTATTAAATTCTCCAAAAATTATCCTGACTTTTTATAAAGTTAAACTTTACTGAAATAATTTTTAATTCAGTAAAATCAATTATTTTATATTTTTAATCAATTTTTGTTAGATTTAATCATAATTAATTCATAATAAATCCAATTTTCATCATTTTTGCACCAAAATTTTATACAAATTATTTTTAATCATTTAGAACAGAAATATGATTTTTAAAACAATAATTCTTTAATTTTAGTATTTTTTGAATATTAAAGTTAAATTTTGACAATTTGTAACAAATAGATTAAATAATCTATTTTAAAGAAAATAATTTCACAAAAATTATTTTTATACTTTAAACACATTCTTGTGACCATCCTAGATTTAACATTTATAAAAAAGATTTTTAGTTATTTATTTACTAAATTTCTCTCAATTGGCGAATATTTTTAATATTAATCAAACGAGCATTTACCCCCAATTCGAAGCCCTAGAAACTTATACATTTGTAGACTCTATAGACTTAGACATATTTATTACTTCATTTTAGGGCGATACTTGATACATTTGGTCAACACATTTCTCAACAGATATAACATTTTACCAAGGTGAGTTTTACATAGCCCCTTTTCTATTTATCACCATTTTTGGGGTGAAACATGTTTATAACATCATCATTGCAATTCAATCATCAATGTGTCTATGTGTTTTCTATGTTGCATTATGTCTTGAGCATGATTAGAGTAAGCACCATTCTAGCATAATCATTAACATTGATCAGCCGGCGGTATACATTGATAGATCTATTGGACTGACAATCCCACCCGGATACGTGCCTCCTACAAAGGTTACGTGGGTGTTTGTTATCGTATAACATTATTGGACCATGAGCGTATGGTATGTATCATTTTATAACAGTCATCAGGGTTGATTATGCACTCGATTTATTTCTAGTATGTTCTCACATATGGACTAGATTGACATGACACATGAATTGCACATCATTTTTATTCAATCATCAAAAACCTATGTAATTCTCACCAACTTTTGTTGACCCAAAACCTTTTCAACTTAACATGTTTCAGGTTCTATTTGCTTGAAGAATTGAATTGATGCTTGAAGATATGTGCATAGTTTTATTCAATTTGAAGTACAAATTCTAGAACAATTGTATGTAATTCATTTAAATTATTTAATGGAATTTATTATTCACCATGAGCTACTGAACAATCATCACAACGTGACATCCCGATGTTTCCGCCATCGGTTGGGGTGTTACAGGTGTTGTAGGCAAGGTTTTCCCCACTATCTTGAGCTAAGGTGTGGAACTCATCCTCAAGCTTTTTAACTTCATTGCGAGGACAGAACTCCTCTTTCATGATCTCTTTGACTTGGTCCCATGTCAAAGCAAGAGCAACCTCGGCCCCACGAGTACGCTTTTCTTCATTCCACCATGTGAGTGCTCATTTATGGAGAACACTCATGGCGTAACGAACCTTGAAGTTATTGGGGCACTCACTGTTGATGAAGGTATTCTCAATACCCTCAAACCATTGGAGAAGTCCAGTAGCTCCTTCTTCACCGCTGAACTTTGGAGGGTTACAAGAGTTGAAATGTTTAAGGGTGCAAGCTTGGGGTCCATTTCCATTGCCATTGCCATTCCCGTTCCCATTGTTGTGACCATTCCCGTTGCCGTTCAATTGGATGACCTGAGCAAGTAAATTGGGAACCAGAGTTGCGATTTGCTGCGCCATTTGTTGAGAAATGATCGCAGCCAGTTGAGCATCGACCCCATTGTTGTTGTGGTTAGGAACTTGGTCATGGTTGTGGTTATGGTTATCACCACCTTCTTCGTGGTTCTCACCATTGTTGTTGCGAGTGCTGCGACGAGGAGGCATGATCTGTAATAGACACAATGAAATGAATGAGAGTTTATATAAGGAATGTAATCATTTATTCATTAATTAAAACGAATAAACGAAAACGTTGACTTATCAAAGATTCTAAATTCTAATAACATATGAAGACATGCTTTAGCCTATAAGTGAACACTCATCCCGAGAATTCCCAGGTAGGCATCCGGGTCCCTCGTCTGATTGGGATATATGCGCAATGCCAGCCTAGACAGAAGACTCAGAATACAGGCATTCACCCTTCCAGATTGCACGTGTTCGTTATTAAAATCTAGAACTTCGACGAGATCTCAAGGGGGTTCAGGTTAAACCTGAGGATTTTGTCCTATAAATCTAATGGTGGATCAGGATTGCAGCAGACAATTAAGAGTAGTCACATGTAGGTTTAGGGTTATAAGGTATAGGATAAGGATAGGATTAGGAAAGCAATTAGGGTTACAAGTAGGAGAAGCAAGTACTGTTTTAGTCCCTAAGGTTATAGTCTAGATTATTTCTAATAACCTAATTCCCTATAACCTGGCTCTGATACCAATCTGTAACACCCCAACCGATGGCGGAAACATCGGGGTGCCACGTATTGATGATTGTTTTCAGTAGCACATGGTATAATATAAATTTTAAATAATTTATTCAAACATAAATATCCAAAATGTGAAATAATGTCTAAGAATTCAAATACATAATATCAAATAGCAACTTCAATAACTTCAAATAAACTTCAAGAAAATCCTCATGCTAACTCAAGCCTCAGCTTCATTGTTACCTGAAACATGTTAATTTTTGAAAGTATTTTGGGTCAACATAAGTTGGTGAGAATTACATAGGTTTTTGATAATAAAATGAATAAAATGTTGTGCAATTCATGTGTCATGTTAATCTAGCCCATATGTGAGAACATATTAGAAATAAATCGAGTGCATAATCAACCCTGCTGACTGTTATAAAATGATACATACCATACACTTATGGTCCAAATGAATATGTTATGCGATAACAAACACCCACGTAACCTTTGTAGGAGGCACGTATCCGGGTGGGATTGTCAGTCCAATAGATCTATCAATGTATACCGTCGGCTGATCAATGTTAATGATTATGCTAGAATGGTGCTTACTCTAATCATGCTCAAGACATAATGCAACATAGAAAACACATAGACACATTGATGATTGAATTGCAATGATAATGTTATAACATGTTTCACCCCAAAAATGGTGATAAATAAAAGGGGCTATGTAAAACTCACCTTAGCAAATGTTAACTTGTTGAAAAGATGTGATAATTGTGTTGCCCAAAAAGATTCCAAATATCACCCTATAATAAGGTAATATATAATAAGTCTAAGTCTAATTAACTTACAAGTGTATCCTAGGGTTTTGATTTGGGGATAATCAATTGTTGAATTTTAAATTAAAATGTTAATTAATAAAGGAAAATCTAATAATTAATGGAAGAAAGTCTTTTTATAAAATTTGGATTTTGAATGTGCACATTAAAGTGTTTGAAGCATAAAAAATAATTTTTATAAAATTATTTTATTTAAAATAGATTTTTAAATCTATTTATTTATAAATAGCCAATATTAACTTTAATATTCAAAAATACTAAAATTAAAGAATTTCTATTTTAAAAATCATATTTCTGTTCTAAATAATTAAAAATAATTTGTATAAAATTTTGGTGCAAAAATGATGAAAATTGGATTTATTATGATTTAATTATGATTAAATCTAACAAAAATTGATTAAAAATATAAAATAAATGATTTTACTGAATTAAAAATTATTTCAGTAAAGTTTGACTTTATAAAAAGTCAGGATAAATTTTGGAGAATTTAATAAAATTGTTTTGATATATAAATGGATTTTTATAAATATAATAGTATAAAAATGATTTAATTATTATAAATATTAAATAAATGAATTTCTGAAAAATAAAAATTACAAATAAAACTTTTATCTCAGATTAATCAAATATAATTTTTTTTAGAATTTATAAAATAGTTTTGATATTTTAAAATGAATTTAAAAGATTAAAAGGTTTAATATATTAATATAAATATAATTGTTTGTTTTAAAAAGAAAAGAAAAGAAAGGAACAAAAACGGTCAGAGCCGGGACTCGAACCCGGGTGACCACTGTGGTGGACCATGGTCACAACCACTTGGCCTAGGCCGGTGGTTGTGATGTTTCTGGTTTAAAATTAATTAAATACACAACGCGAAATCAAGATTATCCCCAATTCCATCAGAACGAGCCCTAGAATTTGCAATCAGATGATTTAGACAACATGAGCCCGATTAAAGATGGGGCTTTTGTTGCCTGATTGCCGATGAATAAACCCCACAAAAAAACGAGGACTCACAGTGTTGTATTGAGTACGATTGCCGGGTCAAAGCAATAGTCAAACTACGAGCAAAATAATAATATTCAGAGTGATTTAGAGAGGATTGAAGGTTGAGAGAGAGTTGTGAGCGAGTAAACAAGGTTCGCAGACCATCAATTTATACTGAGGGTTGATGATTAAGGTTAATTGGAAAGTTGACCTCGTTTAATAATATGCGTGTATAATTGATTCAATTAGTCAACGATTGACGTGTAATAGACGTGTATTCGTGTTGTACAAGGCCGGTGATTACACGAATTTACCAAAAATAGATCAATTACACGTTAATTTGATGGATTGATCAACAAGGTAACCCACAGTTGACTTTCCTTGTCAACTGTGAAGGTTTATAATGTGTGTATTTAATTATAACGCGTCTGGGTTTATAACAAAGAAATGGCTAGCCCAGTTGGTTGTGCTCGTGTGTTTGATCAACCCGGCCTTTGGCGCGGGTTCGATTCCCGGCCAAGGCTTTTATTTTTTTGATATAATTATACAACAACACACATATATATAATATTATATATAGTATTAGGGTTCCACAATCGCGACAAAATAATTAATTGCAACGTATAAAATGAAAACTTGACGTTATTATTAAATGTGAACGTGTAACGTACAAGTATTAAATGCGTAATGTTACATGGCATTTGATACCATTGGCTCCTTGGCATCAGAAGTCATCTGTTTCCTGACCATAGTCCAAAGGGTTATTCATGGCAGTGTCTCGACTCCCGGGGACATGGGTTCGTTTTTAGTATGTTAGGGTTTGCCATCCAGAAAGGGGCGGCGGCGCAGCTTGTTGCCCGCCTACCCGCTATCTTGATGTAATTTTTTTTACGATTATGTGTTAATAAAATTTAAAAACTATTATAGAAGAGACCTAAAAGAAAAGGGTGATAAGACACGAAAAGTAATACGTATCCTAAAGATTTTATTTAGCATATGAGAAAAATATATTATTGCAATGAGGTGATCCAAATGAGATAGTTGTAAACACGATTACTATTAAATGGTTGAGAAAGTTTTATATACAACTTAACCTTAACATAGAAAGAATACAAAGAAACCATAGCATGTCGTGTGGATTTCTCGTTAAAATTTGAGTGTTTTACTGACACAACTTTAGGCTTGCGGTATTTATATCTATTTAAACATTCGTCAATAAAAAATTGGTTGATGGTTCAAGTCTTGTCGAAGCTCTTGCATGGATTACTCCCATTTTTCTCTCCCCTTCTTAGACAATGACGTTGTTTTCCCGTCTGTCATTCATGGCCATGAACATTCCTCCCTGTTTTTCCTTGCCACGCCGGCACGCCGGTTTCTCTATCCCAACCACATCCTCAATGCCGCTCTAATGTGGAGATAACATGTGGCAACGCTATTTTCAACCACCTAGGCTAAATTCGTGGCAATGGTAATATTAAGCCGAAAATCGAGTCAATGGCAATACCCATGTCCACATGGTGCCTTCCAATTTGATTAATTATTGTTTAATTATTTGTAACAGTCATGTATTTATTTGACCATATGAACATTTTAGATAAGGCTATGTGTTATGGAGGGACTTCGTTGGGGCTTTGTTGAAGAAAATGTGACACCACATGGCGCCATGTAAGCAACCATCATTTACCCCCCCCCCCCCCCCCCCACCACCACCACACACACACAAACATTTGAGTAGGGCTGGCAAAATCGTGTATACCTGACCTTTTAAGACACAAACATGTTAAGACACGATACATGAAACCTGACTACCTGTACACGACAAGAAAATTTTTCGTGTCTATTTTTTGATACACGAACCTGTTAATTTTTTTAACAGGTATACACAAAAAGTACCTGTTAATACCTGTTTGCGAACATGATACTAGTCGCATGTTTACGAACCTATTTAGTGAGAGAAAATTTCCAAAAGTTCACCAAAGACCTAGATAATACCTATTTGCGTACCTGTTAATGCCTGTTTACGTACCTGTTAATACCTGTTTGCGTACCTGTTAATACCTGTTTGCGAACATTATACTAATCCATTTTTGGAGTGAGAAGGGATTTAGGGTTAAAGGGTTTGGGTAAAGCTTTTTAAATATATTATTAATTTTAAATAAATTCTAAACAGGTATTAACAGGTATATGCAGGTAAACAGGTATGTTACCTGTTAAGGCACGAAAATTAACAGGTAAATTCGTGTCTATCTGTTTAGGACACGAAACCTGTTAAGGCCATACCTGTACCTATTAAGATCGTTCAGGTTCGTGTCAGGTAATCGTGTTCGTATACAAAATTGCCGACCCTACATTTGAGGTGGTTAGTAACCCATATTATTATAATTATAATTATAATTATAAGTATATTTGTAGGATAGTCAATTGAATAGTAACTTTAATATTTTATTCAAACATCTTCTTCTTTTTTTTTTTTTTTTTTTTTTAAGGTTTAAACACTTATTTAGTAATAAATATAAATGATTTCATAATAAATCACAACTTGGTTTAGTGGTGGAGTGGTTTGTGGTGCATTTCAATTGTTTGAGGTCTCAGGTTCGAGGCATGGGGAAGGCGAGGGGTGGCTCTATTTTTTTTCATTCACAACATGTTATTAAGTAATAAATAAAAATGATTTCATAATCAATCACAATTTGGCTTAGTGGTAGAGTGGTTTGTGGTGCATTTCTATTGCTTGAGGTCTCAAGTTTGAATTTTTTTTTTTTTTTTTTTTTTTTTGTGAAGGGTGATATATTTATAGTAGATTTCTTGGGTTTGGTTTTACACCCTTTTTTCTTCCGCCGCCTTCACCCCTCCGATCTTGAGGTACGAGCAGTTCACGTGCCGGAACAAGAAGCGTTGCCGTCGTGGGTCAGCTTATTTTGACGTTCGTCTCCGTTCGTCTGCAACACCCAATCTTTAACCCAAATTCATCTACGTTCGTTTTCATTCAATATGTATCGATAACCCTATAAACCTAACCACATGTTAGTTCTTCTTCTTCTATAACCCTATATACTGAGTTCCTTTTTTTTATGTTTAGAGTGTTTTGATGCAGATCGGATACTTGATATAATGTTCAACAAAGTTATAAATTGTAAGTGTTGGGTTCTTGGTTCAACATTCAAATTGATACCCTCGCGCATCGCGCGAGGTGTTTTCATCAATTATGATGATATATATATGAAATTTGTGTTTGAATTCTGCTATGAAAACCGTTAACTTGCTTGATTTATCATAGCTTCCTAATGTTTTGAATACAACAAAATTGTGCGCCTCAAATCACACTAGTTAAAGTTTATATGCAAGTTTGGCTGTAGATTTATTCCAACCATGTCATGTTACTATGTACCAAATGTTGCACATTAAATAACAAATCTTACACTTAGGAAACTTTCCCTACTTGGGTTTCAACGAAACCGGATCATATCGAAGGCTTGAAACGATTAAAAAAAAATCGCTTCTTCGGTCCATTCGTTGGATCCTCTTTTCAGGTTCGTTTTCTCGAGTGAAACACATCATACCATGTAACCTTCATGTGTGAGTGAGCCCCAATGCCAGTCTATGATCACTTGACTGGTTCTCTATTCATGGTTCATAGTTAGGAGCGATTTTTTAAAAAATGGTCGAATAATCCAACAAAATCTCAAAACCCCATCAGGCCCTTTCCTGTGTGATCACAGTTCGCAAACAAGGTCAACATAAATAGAAGTAAACACAACACATGGCTAGCAGGTGCGAGGATTGAGTTGTTTACCCGAGGTTGGCATTGTCATTGGCGTTGGCGTTGGCATTGGCGTTGGTTTTGGTGTTTGCTTTGGCAGTCTCATTCCCTCAACCACTGGTCCATCGATATCAATCACAACAGCATCAGAGGTCAAAAATGTCTTTGCTACCGACGCTGCATGCTCTATACAACATCGTACCACTTTTGTTGGGTCTATAATACCAACAGCTATCAAATCTTCATACTTGTTTCTTGCAGCATTATATCCATATCTAGTATCATCACTTGATAATACCTAAAACAATTGAAAAAAAAATATATGCAAAAAGGATTGAAAAAACATGTAAATATTTCAACACTAGTTATAAGTCGTAACTAGTGTGAAAAACGGGCTTTTTTGTGAAAAACGGTGCCTAGGCGCGCACCTGGAACCCGGCGCAGGCGATAAAAAACGAGAGCTTAAACTCATCAGGCTGATTTTCCGGCCAAATTCAGGCTAAAAATTGCCTAAACCTCTAAAACATCCTAAATGAGCTATGAATAAGTCCTAAACAACCCTAAAACATTCTAAAGTAGCCCTAAACAAGCCTAAAACATCTCTAAAATACCTAAAAAATGTATTTTATACTATGCGTCTAATTATAAAAAGCCCTCGTTTTTATGCGCCTAGGCTCCGGGCTCGGCATATGCGCCTTGCGTACGCCTAGGCGCTTTGACAACCATGGTTATAACATACGTAAGAATCACATATTGGCATACCTTCTCTATAACAACACTACCATTGACGCCAGCATTTTTGGCGATCTGCCTTGCTGGATATTCCAACGCTCTTTTGAATATGTCGGCTCCTATCTTAACTTTCATATAGAAAAGATTAATAAATAACAGTAGCGGAATGTGAAAATTTAAAGATGTTTGTGGGATTACCTTCTGCTCTTCATTATCCAAAAGTTTTTTGATTTCGTTTATCTTCAACGACAGTCTCAAAAGACAACAGCCGCCACCAACGACAACGCCTTCCTCGATAGCAGCCTTGACCCAAAACAAAATGCAGAAGCTTTAAGATCATTAACAGAAAGTCAACAAGTTGACCATCATTATACAAAAGTCAACCTACCTTGGTTGCATTCACTGCATCTTCCATCCTTAATTGTTTATCCTTCAATTCAACTTGTGTTTGAGCTCCAACCTTAATAATAGCAATTCCTCCTGACAGCCGTGCCATACGTTCATTGAGAATTTTCTTTTGGAAGTTTTCTTCGGTGTTCTGCAAAATAGATTTGACTTTTTAAGGTCAACTCAAAACCAGCAACAAATTGAATAACCAAAGCGTGCACCTCGACGAGCCTTTGAATTTGAGTGACCCTTTTCTTGACAGCCGCTTGAGTGCTCCCATCAGTAACTATTAATGTCGAGTCTTTGGTAATTACCACCTTCGTCGCAGTTCCAAGCATATCCTCTTTGACCCTATCAAGGGTCAAGCCCGCATCATCCCTGATCACCGTCCCTACAAAACCATATCAGACATCATCCAACATATGTAGTTTAATTGCGTTTTTGCAGTGTACTAAGAGGGTGTTTGGGATTGCGTTTTGAATCTGATTTTTAGATTATTGCGTTTTGAAAACGCAGATAATTAGTTTTTAGTGTTTGGATTGCGTTTTGAAAACGCAGATAATCAGTTTTTTAGGCTACCAAAACGCAATAATCTATAAGCAGCTCCACCCCTGCTTTTCCAAAACGCATAATCTATTTTGAATAATCAATCCCAAACACCCTCTAAGTAAAATAACCATTAAGGTTGACTACCTCCGGTCAAAATAGCAATGTCGTCTAAGTAGTGGCTTTTGCGCTCACCGAAGGCTGGAGCTTTAACAGCTGCTGCCTTCAGTATCCCCTTGAGTTTATTCCTTATTATTGGCGCAAGCGCTTCCTTCTCAATATTCTCTGCAATTATCACGAGCGGATGGTTCCCTTGAACCGCAATGTCCAATATTCCATATATCTCCTTCGGGTTTGTAATTATTTTGTCAACCAAAAGCAACTGCAATAAACAAATATGAAATATCCACAACTTTAAATTTATATTTAGAAATAACTTTTAACAAAATCAAGAAATCTGACCTTGCAATCTTGAAATTCCGCTTTCATGGTTCTACGATCAGTAAAATATTTAGACAGATAACCGCGATCAAACTGCATCCCCTCTACAATCTGTAGACTGTTTGCAGAACCATTTCCTTTCTCAATCGTGATAACACCGTGCCTCCCTACTCTTTGGACGGCTTCAGAGATCATGCTCCCGACTTCAGCATCATTACCTGCACTGATGGCAGCAACGTTTGAAAGCTCATGATCTTCAACCTCTCTAGACATCAACTTGAGTTCTAAAACTAGTGCTGCTGCGGTTTTCTGAATCCCTCGTGATACCTGTATAGGATTAACGCCTGCTGCGATAACCTTTACACCTTCTGCAATGAGGCCATGTGCAAGCATGATGGATGTGGAGGAACCATCACCGGCTAGAGCGTTTGTTTTTGCACCAGCTTGCCTCACTAGTTTCACACCGACGTTCTCGAGAGGGTCCTCCAGTTGAATCTGAATAAAGCATTAATCTAAGACATAATATGTTAAGGATTAACTCACTGTTCCTGTTCAATCAAAGCTGAATCATATAACTTTGGGCTGCTAAAGGATCGTATTCATGAGTTGGCGGGTCAAGTGACACGATCCCAACAATTTTACACGAACCCGAACATGACATGACACGAACCTCAAAATCGTGTCTCACACAAGGGCGAAGGATATCCCCCCCCCCCCCCCTGTTTTTTTGGCGCAGTGGTATAAATTTGCAATTTTCGTAGGTAAATTGAGTCCGGCCCCCGCCGATTTGCCACTACCGATCGAAAAAAATTGAGTCCAGCCCATCCCGATTAAAAAATCAAGCTTCGCCCCTGGTGACACACGTGAACCTGAACACAACACTTGTGTTCTTGGGTTGAGAGTTGAGACGAACACGCCCCATTTAGCCCGATTTTTTTTTCTTTCATATTTATATTTTTATAAAATTCTAAATTTACATATTATATGTATTTTTATGAAGCAATTATGTTAATACCATGTCATTTAATTCCTAAAAATTCTAAATTTTGGCATAAAAAATAACCCAAATAGTTTTAAGTTATCACATAAAATAAAATACATTTTAAGAAAATAAAACAAAATAAATAAATAAACGGGTCAACTTGTGAACCTGTCAGGTTGACACAAACACAACCCGTTTATCTAAACATGTTCATGGATTCGACCCAAAACTAACCAGAACCCGTTTAGGCTAATCCTAATGAACAACTTAACCACTAAAAAGATATATGCATTGTCATTAAAAAATTATAAAAAAATAAAGCAAGAAAATAACCTCTTTAAGAACAGTTTCACCATCATTAACAATCTTGGGAGGCCCATACTTATTCTGCAACACAACATTTCTACCTTTGGGACCTAAAGTCACTCCAATAACCTCTGCCACTTTGCTCACCCCTGCCTATACCCATTGCAAATTATTATTATTATTGCTCACAAATCCATATTAATAATAATAATATGGAAAAAGCATGAGACTACTGACCAGGAGCTTGGTTGTGGCTGAACCATCATGGTTGAAGTGAATTTGTTTAGCCATTGATGTTATTGGATGGTACAATGATCTTCTACTACTGTTGTTGTTGGGATTTATAAAAGATATTGGAGGAGTAATGGATAGAGAAGAAACCATGTTTGAATTTATTTAAAGAGTTTCTGAAGATATGAGAACAGGATAATGTATGTATGTATACACATACCATGTTCTGAATGAATATAAAAAATATCTGTTATAAGTAGTTACTAGTTTTTATCCCGGGAACGTCCTGGGTTAAAATATGTAATATGACATAATAAAATATATTATTATTATTATTATTATTATTATTTTAAATAAATCTCTGCCATAAGTTATCATATTCAAATATTAAAAAAACGAATCTCTGCGCCGAGGTATAAATCTAGTTCCATTACAAATGAATTCGGAAGTTTGTAATCGATCATTCTAAAAAGAAATAACATGAAATAAGAAAAAAAAGTTAATTATTGAAATATCTAACGCATTAGTCTAAGGGTTATGTGATGCGTTAAAAATTCATTGGTATATGATCGGGTATATAGTTCGGATATTTGGGTATGTTGTCTCGGGTAATCGGGTCGGGTATCACCTAATCCCAGACCCGACCCAAACCCACAATTTTTTTAAACTAATCCAAAACCCGACACAATACCTGTCGGGTTACAAAAAATAGTCATTTTTTTCTCCGTTTTTATATAGCACTATGGTACTCGTTGGAAAGATAATAAAACGTTCGTTAATTTGGTGTAATTTTTTCTTTAAAAAATCTCGTATATAAAAGATATTAACGTTTAAAAGTTATGAGAGGAAACATGAGAGAAAAAATAATAAAGTTTTAATATTTAGATTTAGTAGATTGGGTATCCGGGAGCATCCCGGGTTGAAATATCTAATATAAAATAATAAAATATATTATTATTATTGTTATTATTATTATTATTATTATTATTATTATTATTATTATTATAAACAAATCTCTGCCATAAGTTATCATATTCAAATATAAAAAAAACGAATCTCTGCGCCGGGGTATAAATCTAGTGCCATTACAAATGAATTCGGAAGTTTGTAATCGATCATTCTAAAAAGAACTAACATGAAATAAGAAAAAAAAAAGTTAATTATTGAAATATCGAACGCATTAGTCTAAGGGTTATGTGATGCGTTAAAAAATTCATGGGTATATGATCGGGTATGTTGTTTCGGGTAATCGGGTCGGATATCACCTAATCCCAGACCCGACCCAAACCCACAATTTTTTTTAAACTAATCCCAAACCCTACACAATACCTGTCGGGTTACAAAAAATAGTCAATTTTTTTCTCCGATTTTTATATAGCACTATGGTACTCGTTGGAAAGATAATAAAACGCTCGTTAATTTGGTGTAATTTTTTTTCTTTAAAAAATCTCGTATATAAAAGATATTAACGTTTAAAAGTTATGGGAGAAAACACGAGAGATAAAATAATAAAGGTTTAATATTTAGATTTAGTAGATTATGTATTTAATAGATTAAGTTAAATCATATCTATTTCTTTTTTTTAATTGGTTTAGAGTTGTCACATCACATCCTATGTGGCATCTCTCAAAGAAAAAATTGCATAAAAGTATGACATGTAGGATTAATCCCTTTGCAATATATATATACTAGCTGATTACCCCGGGAGTGTTCCGGGGTTAAAAGATCTAATATTACTTAATAAAAAAAGATAAAAGAAGTAAACAATCTCAACCTCTTTTAATGTTAAAGAAAGTTGTTCTAATGTTTATACTATCAAAAGGGGTTCTCATGCTACGTTCCCAGCAGAGTAAAAAATCTCAACCTCTTTTAATGCTAAGCATATCGTTATAGCACATGAACATGAGCAATTTATATATGTAATAGTAGGTTCAAAAACATATATACTATCATAACATGATTAGTGACTTGCCTATATATGATTAAGAAATTACCTAAATACATTGTGTTTTTTTCTGCATGAACAAAACCTCATTAAAAAAACATTTTTTTCGTTTTTGTATAGCACTATATATGGTGCTCGTTGGAAAGATAATAAAGCGATCGTTAATTTGGTGTAATTTTTTTTTTCAAAAAAATGTCATACGTAAAAGTTATTAACATTTAAAAATTGTGAGCGAAAAGTAAGAAAAAAAATAATGATAAAAATATTAATTAACATATTTGAAGTTTTAAAATTATTAATAGTTCACTAACATTTAAAAAATGTGAAAGAAAAATAAGGAAAAGATATTAATTAACATATTTGAAATTTTAAGATAATATAGATATAGATTTTATTTAAAATACAAAATAAATAAATTTAAAAGAAAGCTTTACATGATGCCACATGACACATTCAATGCATATCACCTCATACAAACTCAATTCTTGTTTTGGCGCATTTACAAAGATTGAGGTCTTTATTGGGCCTTTGTTAAAAGGGCCCAGCCCATGTAGTAACTTCTAGTAATTGTAGAACATGATGGGCCGATAGATATAGATTATTATTGTTTTGGTGCATTTACAAAGATTGAGGTCTTTATTGGGCCTTTCACCTCATACAAACTCAATTCTTGTTTTGGCGCATTTACAAAGATTGAGGTCTTTATTGGGCCTTTGTTAAAAGGGCCCAGCTCATGTAGTAACTTCTAGTAATTGTAGAACATGATGGGCCGATAGATATAGATTATTATTGTTTTGGCGCATTTACAAAGATTGAGGTCTTTATTGGGCCTTTGTTAAAAGGGCCCAGCCCATGTAGTAACTTCTAGTAATTGTAGAACATGATGGGCCGATGGTATAACAATAACACCATACTTTTTTTTACGATGATTAGTATTATTATTTGAAAGGAGTGATATAGGATTATAGGTGTAACAGTTTCTTATACGATACAAAGTATAATAGGTTTTTTTTGTAACCTTTTTATTAAAACATGATGTATTCTAGGTGATTTGTTCGATAACAAGTTCGTGTTCGAGTTGTACTAAAACTCAACGAGTTGATTCGCTAAAATTAGACCTAAAAAAATAAGTATGTAATTTAGCCAAACAAGGTATGTTTGGGTTACATGAATTGAAGTGGTTTCAAGTTAGGTTTGATACCACATGAATAAATATGCGGCTCGTGTTTGGCTCAATCAATTTTTAAAAACCAGTTCAAACCTGCCGGTATTACCGGTTGAACAGGCTATTTGAGACATCAACAGTACGATAAAGTCTGGTCTAATTAGGGTACAATTTATTTTTTGAATTGCCGAAAAATCAGGTATTAGTATTATGCACTGATGAACTGGTTTATACCCATTTTCAATTTTGAGTTTTAACGAGGATGAACTTGCTTCTCAAACACAAGGTTATTTGTTATATATGTTACTTATCTTAAGTAACTTTAGCATATTATTTATACTTACTATTATATGAGAGTCGTGAGTGACTAAGAAAATTGATGTGTCAATCATAGAGGTAAGCCAACAATGTTTGGATAATGCAAATAATGATGTCATTAATCTGCTTAAAATATTTAAGAAAATATGTGGGTCATTCATTAATAAACACCTGTTAAGCTCAACAACATCTGTTGTCCACTCAACAATGCATCAACATATGTTAGTCCAATCAAGTTGCATCATGATGGCGTATTTACAAAATTGAAGGATTGAGGGCTTACGCCCTGGAAATCTTGTAAATACGCCATCATGATGCAACTTGATTGAAACCAGATGGGGTGAACCAACTGCAGTTGAACATTTTCAAAGTTACAACCCAAAATTAAAAAAAAAACAAATTAAAGAATCAGTGATTAAACTCACCGTAAAGTACATCAACATCAAACTGTTCAAGTACTTGACGAATAAGGTAGCGAGGTTTTCTTTGATAATCACCTGTCATTATCGTCTAGGGTTTGGATGACATTGATCGAGGGTTTTGACGATTGAAGCATTGGGGAGGATTGAGGGTTTTATTCTAATGTTAAAAGGGGAGATTGGGGAATTATTTATCAGCTTAAAATGAATGGTAAATTACAAATATACCCTCACGTGCCAAGCATGTGAGGGATTTAACTGAGAAAAACTAATTAACCAAGTTAGTGTAAATGAATTGTAACAAACTATTGAAATAAAGGACAAAGACTGAAAGTAATTTTTTTAAAAGACTGATCCATAATTTTGTTCAAAATAAAGGACGGAAATTATAATTTTGTCTTTTTTTAATTGAAACAAACACTTTTAATGTTGAATTGTTAAGAGGTTTATTAAGAGGCTTACAAACACCCTGTTAGACACGTATGTGCTTTTTTTTTTTTTTTTTTTAATAAGCTCATTAAAATCAATAAAATGAATAAATTGATCATGTGAGTATAATATGAGTATGTAACTCAATTTTCAAAAACATATGAAATGACCATATTTTATAAATGAATGAACCAAACCAATCCAATTTGAGTTAAGATAAACCAATCCATAGTTTCAAGTGTGTCATTTGCATATTGGCTGGTGAGCTGCATTGAATTTGGTTCCAAATTACACCACCAACAAAAGTTAAACATCATCCATATTCTTAAAAAAAAAAAAAAAAAAAAACTAACATTCTTTTACATATAATAATAAAATAAGACAACCAGTATGACAAGTTAAAACAAAGTGGAGGAATCAAAAGTAGTAGACGCAACAACATTGGATCTACAGGATGAATGAACCTTAAGATGAGCTTTTGTGCAAGAAGAAACCACATCATGACCATGATCACAACCATCATCATGATCATGAATATCTCTCAAAAATCCTAAATCTCCTAAAGAAGTATATGTGTTATCAAGTTGAGCTTCACTAACCAACTTCTTTAGCTCCAAACTTTCTTTCTTCAACTTATCATTTTCTTGAACAACTTTTTCATGGGCCTCCAAGAACCGGTTCAGTTTAACCAAGAGCCCCTGGTTCTCGCTCCTGAGCCACGACACTTGGGCGCATAGCTCGTCAAGCTGCCTTTGTTTCCTCACCCTTGACCGCCTAGCTGACTCTCGGTTCGATATCATCCTCCTATGCTTTCTCTGATCATTGATGATCATATGGCCCTCATCGGTTTCGTTTGAAGTACTTGAGTTGTTACAGCTAAAAGATGGAGAGAAATTAACTATGGACATTTGAGGATGATGATGATGATCATATATAATTATGTTTGGATTATATTCGATAACAGAAGAGATGTTGGATTCATAAGGAGTGAAGTGTGACGGGTTTTCATTTCTAGGAATAAAGGTGTAATATTCTTCCATAATTGTTTTTGAATTTCAAGACAATTTGTTGAAGATCATGTAATAAATGGGATGTGTTTGTATGTTTGGATGGGTAGATAAATGATAACGAATGGATGGGTTTTATAGGACGGGGAGCAAAAGGAAATCATAGTACGAAAGCCTAGATGTCTATTGACTTATGTTCATTTATCAAAATAAAGCAATAATAAATTATTATTATTTTCGTTATATTGTCATTTGGCAGAAACAACAAACAAATATTTAAACCTGAGTTATGTTTATCTATATATAAAGATTGGGAAAGGGTAAAATAAAAACACACTTTTCGTAAAAGAACAACAGAAACACACTTTTCCACCACACACTTATTTTAATCAAAAAAGAATGTGTGGCTCATAATTAAAGTTGAATAAAATAAAAAAGGGAATATTCCCTTGCCTAATAAGACAAAATACGGTGGGCCATGGGCGTTTACACTGCTGTAAAATATTATTTTTTTATTTTTTTTTTTTTACGTCGAGGTTACCCGTTTTTTCATCGGTGGAAAAAAAAAAATTTTAAAAATTCACATTTTACGTCGGGGTTCTCGTGGTTCTTTTACGAAAAGTGTGTTTTCATTGGAACCTAATCCTATAAAGATTAATCTATATCTATATCTATATATATATATATATATATATATATATATATATATATATATACCTATAATAAACCAAAGCTATTTTAATGACATGTCACTCAAAGAGGGTATTCTCTTCATTGAGTGTGCCATGTGTCATCCTATGTGGCAAGGCCTTTATTTTAGGAAAAATAATAATTTAAAATTTAAAAACAAAATTAGATTTTTATCTCTAATGTTTTCTCTCATAACTTTTAAACGTTAATATCTGCTATATACAAGATTTTTTAAAGAAAAAAATTACGCCAAATTAACGAGCGTTTTATTATCTTTCCAACGGGTACCATAGTGCTATATAAAAAACGGAGAAAAAAACGACTATTTTTTTGTAACCCAACAGGTATTGTGTCAGGTTTGGAATTAGTTTAAAAAAAATTGTGGTTTTTAAAGAAAAAAATTACGCCAAATTAACGAGCGTTTTATTATCTTTCCAACGGGTACCATAGTGCTATATAAAAAATGGAGAAAAAACGACTATTTTTTTGTAACCCGGCAGGTATTGTGTCAGGTTTGGAATTAGTTTAAAAAAAATTGTGGGTTTGGGTCGGGCCTGGGATTAGGTGATACCCGACCCAATTACCCTTTTTTTATATTAGAATATGATAACTTATGGCAGAGATTTGTTTAATAATAATAATAATAATAATAATAATAATAATAATAATAATAATAATAATAATAATAATAATAATAATATTCATTAATCATATATTGGCAGATGTCATTTTCATAGTTTAGATACTTCTAATTTTATTTACTTTACTTAGATTTCTCAACCCGGGACGCTCCCGGGGTATAAACTAGTATATATATATTGCAAAGGGATTAATCTTACATGTCATACTCTTATGCAATCTCTTCTTTGAGAGATGCCACATAGGATGTGATGTGCCAACTTTAAACCAATTAAAAAAAGAAATAAATATGATTTAACCTAATCTATTATAATCTTTAATCTAATCTATTAAATACCTAATCTACTAAATCTAAATATTAAAATTTTATTATTTTATCTCTCGTATTTCCTCCCATAACTTTTAAACGTTAATATCTTTTATATACGAGATTTTTTAACGAAAAAAATTACACCAAATTAACGAGCGTTTTATTATCTTTCCAACGAGTACCATAGTGCTATATAAAAAATCGGAGAAAAAATGACTATTTTTTGTAACCCGACAGGTATTGTGTCAGGTTTGGGATTAGTTTAAAAAAAATTGTGGGTTTGGGTCGGGTCTGGGATTAGGTGATACCCAACCCGATTACCCGAAACAACATACCCAAATACCCGAACTACATACCCGATCATATACCCATGAATTTTTTAACGTATCACATAACCCTTACACTAATGCGTTCGATATTTCAATAATTAACTTTTTTTTCTTATTTCATGTTAGTTCTTTTTAAGATGATCGATTACAAACTTCCGCATTCATTTGTAATGGCACTAGATTTATACCCCGGCTATATTTGAATATGATAACTTATGGCAGAGATTTGTTTAAAATAATAATAATAATAATAATAATAATAATAATAATAATAATAATAATAATAATAATAATAATAATATATTTTATTATGTTATACTAGATATTTCAACCCGGGACGCTCCCGGGATAAAAACTAGTATTAATATATTGCTCGAGGGAAACAAATATAAGAGGTAGTAATCGTCACGAATGAAACAGGATAATTATATGACACAAAAATATCAGTAGGAAACCACCACCAAGGAATCTCCCCTTGGGACGGGGCGTCACCAGAAATGGTCACAGGTACTCCACTATAAGCACGGTAACATTGACGTCATCCATGCTGATAGTGGTCTCGTGAATCGTTTTTTTGGTTTTTTTAACGGGCTAGTAAAGTGGTTTTTTTTATTTTGATTTAAAATAATAATTTTAACCGTTTGTTTAATATTGTTTAAATTAAATTAAAGCATAAGAATAAATTAAAACCTAATTAAACAAAAAAAACATAAAAAAGTGAAATTCATTAATATTTAACATAAAAAATACATTAAAAGAAATTAAAAAAAAAAAAAAAAACTAAAGTTGGTGTAACAGTTATCAATGGTGAAATTCGTCCTAGAATGGTTCAAGACGGCTAGGGTTGAAGGCCCCTTCGTTTGTGGAGTCAAAAGTCCTTAAATATAGCCAAAACCTAAATTCACGCGTGCGGGGTCAGACACTGGCGCAAGCTTGCATCGGCAAGGGAGTGGGGGCACCCTTAATAGGGCGTACATCAGGCAATTCTATCTTAGGAGTTAGGGCGCAAGTTTGCGCCCTGGTGAAGTAGGGGGCGCCCTACTCTGATGGTGGGGTGCGCCCCTGAGCAATAACTGGCTTTTCTTTGCGTTTTCATTCCCGGTTCTCTCGGGTGACTTCCAATCTTTCTTAACTTGTCCTAAAACCCTCAAATATGCCCCGCTTGATGCTTTTAAACCATACACCTGCAAATCATAAACATTCTCAAAGTAACTATGTTTCATGCAATAAATTACACAAAAAAACACGCATTTAACCACACTAAAACATCCACTCATCAACACATTTGCAACAAACTATGAAAAAAATAGGTTTTTTTTTTATTTGTGACCGAATTGTTTTACAACCGATTTTCAACCTTTGATTGTAATCTAATTGTCTTCTAATTTAGAGATAAAAGGTTATTAATCCATCACATTGTCCATCAGTTGCCCTAATTAACCATTAGTGACCCAGATTTGTTTTATTTTTTTTTCACATTTTTTTGCCTTTTTAGCGATTGATTTGAGACCAAGTTTTATATATAACGGAACTTTGTTTTCTTTCATATTTGTTTGCAACTGATCTGCAATTAATTTATTCTTAACTTTAACTTGTTATTTTCACATTTTTGCGACCAGTCGTAAATGCCAATTTTATAGGGGACTTCCTAGTCTGTTATTTGAAGCAAGATACACACTTATAGAAATAATCCGAAGTGGACTAGCTAGCCATGCAATTATGAGTTCAAGCAAATCGCTATTGAATGGGCGGCTTTAGCCCAAGCTGGGGAGGCCATTCGGCTTGGCCTCATTTTTATTAGGGGCACAAATTATTTTATGAAATTCCTATATATATGTGTGTGTATTTTTAAAAGAAAAAAACCCATTTAACACTTAAACGTTGGCCCCAATAATAATCAATTTAAAACTTAAATATTATACTCAAAGCCCATAAAATTTATAAGCTCAATACTTATTTAAGCTACTAAATAAAAAAATAAAAAAAAACAGTGTTTTTTCTGTTTAGATTTGAACATATTTGGCACATCACAAAAATTTAGCGACCCTATAGATGTTTTGGAGCATATGAAAGAAGAATATTATTTCCCAAATGCATGCATTGCATATAGAATGTTATTCACCATTGCAATCACGATGGCATTCGAATAAAGGAGCTTTTCAAAATTAAGTTTTTGAAATCATACTTACGATCCACAGTGTCCCAAAAAAGACTTAGCGGGTTAACAATGATAGTTATCAAGAACGAAATCATAGATTGTATAAAGTGTGAAGAGTTGATCCACCAATTTGCTAGCAAGAATAATATGAGAGCTTAATGAATCGTAAGTTAGATACTAGTCTATCACGGTATGTAATTTCACTCATTCTAATACTATTATTTTGCGATTGTTATTGCTATAGTATTGATCCACATAACATTTACTTAAATTATTTAATTCATTAAAGATTAAGGGGCATATTTTTTAACGGCTCGGATAGGGCACATAAATTTTCAGGGACGCCTCTACTTTTAGCGGATGGATCAATGTAATATCTCTATTACCTTATTAAGGAGGAAGCATGTCCTTAAAGGTAATTTCACTTAAATTTTAAGATGGCATATCAAAAGCCTCTTTACAAATTTTTATTTTTTTGTCATTTTCTTCCATTTTTGCCCCCATGTACAACTTATAATGCCAATTGCATAATTGTTTGATGCACACTTTATACCCTCTTAGCATGTAACTCCCATTCATAAACACCCATCACACCCCATGTCTACACAATCAATTTACAAATTCATTGGCCTTCAATGAATTCCATCACTTTTCCTATCAATCACCATTCCCCTCAAGTATGCCATTTAATCACCCATTCAATATCCATTATAAAAGGAGGGTTGTCTCTCAAGTTCCAACATACATGCCATACACCTTTGATTCGGAATTCTGAGTTATTCTCTGCTATGCTCTAACTCCGCTTGTGCTCCATAGTAAATTAGTAGATTTTGTAGAAATCATATTTTTTGGTGCTCATGTTAGGTTTTGTAAAATCCAAATTCTTTTTTTCTTGTTTGTGTAATTACTTATTTTTTGATTTTCTACTCACTTTTAATTTGGATGCTGTTGGATTTAATTTGTTTGGTGTGCATGCATCGCAGGTTGGATTTATTTCAAAGGATATGTCTAAGTTCATACTTTTTTTTTTTGCATTGTGTGGAGGTGGTGGAATGGCCTTGTTAGGAATTGTATATGTGTGTAATACACACATCATATCACTTCCAACATGTAACCCCCTCCATTATTACACATCAAAATTAATCAATAATCCCTATTTACTTTGTTTTAATTATAAGTTAATCAATGAAATGTAAATAATATTCTGAGGTAAATAAGGTTTAAAGAAGTTAAAAAGAATTTTAATACCTAATGAATTCTGATTGTAATTAATATTGTAAACTTGAAAGAAAAAAAAAACTAAAATTTGTGAAGATATGGTCCTCTTTGAGACTTTCGTGTTTCATTGTCTTAAGGCATTTATTTGGTTTTAGAGCTTTCCATTTTTAATCATTTTTTAGACGAACTAGATACAGCTAACGTGTGCACTTTTTTTTTGATGAACACATCAAATGCATGGCATAAATATTGCGGCTATTTGTTTACTGCCTCCAAGTATTGAGTTTTTTTCTTTTGTAAACAGGTTTCATCATCATATAGTTCTTTCAACAATTAAAAATATATTATAGGAAACCCGCCAGGCAAAGTGCACCTAAAAAACATAACTACCAGCGGCAACGCGCGGGCATTTGTACTATACTATATTATAAAACATCTAGCAAGAATTCCAACCAAATTTAAATAATTACAACATTTTATTCTTATGGTATAACAACTTAATGAAGTGAGTAAGGGTGCAAAATAGTCTTTTTGCATGAGCACTAAATTGATAAATGAATTATTGAATAAATTGATAAATACAATTAAATTGCTTTAAATTATATAATAGCAATACCTCATCAAATTCTTGTAACATGATAATAATTATTAAAAAGAAGAAAGTGAAGAGATGCAACTTCTTATAAATTAAATAATTTAGTAATTACTTGAGAAAACTAAAGAGACAACAAAGGCTTATAAATTAATTTTCTTTGTTCATAAAAAGAATGGTTAGACAAAAGGTGAATGTTAAAGGAAAGGAACCAAGCAAGATGCTTTCTGTTTGAATACATCAAAAGAAGTCAACGTGTTTTGGCAAGCAAGGTTACTCGAGTGTTATATGTTTTATCTCTACTTTGGTTATGTTTGTATGTATTTTTGGATTTAGTTTTAAAAAAGATGATTTATTTTTGTTCATACAAGACATCCTTGTCTACTCTTGTTCTGATTTGATGATGTCATGAATCATGGGGTTATTTTCTAATGTTTGGGCCAACCAATTGAGTTTTATAGATGAGATTGAAGTTAAATCAAAGATGGCATGGATGTTGTTATCTAAGTCACAATAAAGATTAACCTCAAGATTTGTGTCAAAGTTATTGAAGATGGTCTATAAAGAGTTAAGAGTCTAAATTTACAAATATATTTTTAATTGACTTACAAATTTGACATGATATTCTATTAATATAAAACATGAAAATTCAAGAGCCAGAACCTTTATCTTGCAGCAAAGTGTTATTATCACCAGAGTATATCATAGTGTCCATTAACCTTGATAAGGACATACTTTTATAAGACTTTATGAGTATGATGATGATTTGTATAAGGACGTCGGTAAAAGTTAAGTAATTACAACATTTTAAGCTTATGGTACAATAACTTACTAAAGTTAGTAAAGGGCTAAAATGGTCTTTCTACATGAGTATTAAATTAGATGAAATGGAGAGAATAATCTTTTTACATAAAGATTAATCGTTCTTAAGTAATTACAAATGATAATGCACATTGTACAAACCTATTAATTACAACCATTAAAACCTTCTTCCTTACCAATGCTAACCCCCGACTCTTCATGTCCTAGGGAAAATAGTAAATAAATATAGATGACAACCTTTCACTTTTCTCACTTCCTTCATACAATAGTTACTAACATCACATTTCTCTCCCTCATTCTGCAATGATCAAGGGAAAGAATACTTCAAATGATTTTTAATCTGGTAAGTAAATATGAACATGTTCATATCTTATTCACTATTGTTCGTATTTTGTTGATAATCTTAATATTTTTCTTTAAAAATCTTAAAACACTTTCTCATGCTCTTTGACATCAGACCACATAGGAAGCAATACCCAAACCGTTGTGACGTCTTTGAAACACATTTCTTGTAACTATCATCATCCACGCGTGTTAAATCTATATCTATACTATATTATAAAGCATGAGGGAAGGACGCCGGTAAAAGTTAAGTAATTACAACATTTTAAGCTTATGGTACAACGACTTAGTGAAGTTAGCAAAGCGCCAAAATGGTCTTTCTACATGAATATTAAATTAGATGAAATGGAGAGAATAATCTTTTTATATAAAGATTAATTGTTCTTAAGTAATTACAAATGATAATGCACATTGTACAAACCTTTTAATCACAACCATTGAAACCTTCTTCCTTACCAATGCTAACCCCCGACTCTTCATGTCCTAGGGAAAATAGTAAATAAATATAGATGACAACCTTTCACTTTTCTCACTTCCCTCATACAATAGTTACTAACATCACATTTCTCTCCCTCATTCTGCAATGATCAAGGGAAAGAACACTCCAAATGATCTTTAATCTGGTAAGTAAATACAAATATGTTCATATCTTATTCACTATTGTTCATATTTTGTTGATAATCTCAATATTTTTCTCTAAAAATCTTAAAACACTTTCTCATGCTCTTTGACATCAGTCCACATAGGAAGCAATACCCAAACCGTTCTGACGTCTTTGAAACACAAATCTTGTAAGTATCATCATCCATGCATGTTAAAACATCTTAATGACAATATTTATCAATATCTAATAACTTTTTTTTCTGATCGTTATCATCAAATTTGGTTCATGAACACTTTTAAATTGGATAGCATCAAAATGGTTTTTTTTTTTTTTTTTTGCTTTCTAGACGGCAACCATAATAATAATATTAAGGGTTTATTAAAAGTAATGTGTTAGAATAATATAGTAACAGGATGGATCCCGATTTTATTAACTCAAGTTTTTTATTTCTTTCTTTTTTTACTAAACTACTAGGTCTATTACATCAAGACAACTAAATAGAGTTTGTCAAGTTAACCATGATTTGTATAGTTTAGTTTTTTGTATTGTTTTAGTGCCCTAAGCTGTTGTGGTAGATGTAATAGTGACAGAATATAAAATGACAATAAAATTATCGGTGAAAGAGTAGTGATATAGGAAGATGAAACTCTCGATCGCTCTTTTTACGAGAGTCTCAATGATGAAGACCGGTGATCGAGCAATGTAGCTCGTGTATGTGACAAAAGTTGATTTCATTACGATGCAGTTGGTTGACATACAGAATTTATTCTTAAATTACTGTCTTCATGACTGATATTTTTCTATTCTTGTATTTGAATTTTATTTTTAAATTGCGTACTATATTTATGGCTGATATTTTGTTAGTCATGCGTTTTTTATTATTTAATTGTGATATGTAATGCTCATGACATCTATAGACCACAATGATCCTATGAAAAAGAAAATTAACAAAAGTACTATAAAATATATTACGAGAGGATTGATAAACTAATATAAAACAAGTGTCGCATTGTAAATTATAATCAACGTTGCATCGCGCGACACTAACATTTCATTATTTGCTTCAATATATGTCGCCCCGCCGCATCGCGCGGGCATCCCACTAGTGTATTATAGAGATAGATATGACGGCTGTATCTCACCATATATGTTAGTTAGTTAGTTATTACCTATTATTACAAGTCATTACGTACATAGAGTTTGTTAGAGCAGGTGACCGGTTATGTGTGTATATATAGTCTTGATAGTTCTGTATTTTCATTAACATAAAATCATAATACAAAATACTTTCTCTCTCTAAATTTTTTCTCTCTCTCTCTAATAACTATGTTTTAAATATCCATGCATACACTATTGAAGATCATGACAATTTGACTAGTCCAAATAATAATTCTAGTCAAAGTCTTCTAAGATTTGTGCTTCAAGACTTGCTCCATCTTTGTGCCCCAAGTGATCAATAATGTTGATCTTGACCATTGACCAACATTATTAATCATTGACCAAGACTAGCCTCCTTGGATTATGCCCCAAAGTTTAGTCATTTCCTCATTTTACATTTTCTTCATGTATTTATATAGGAGTTTGTTTACTCCTTGTAATGTACCAAAAATCTCAATAAGAAATATTACATCTTTCATATCCTATCTCTTTGCTTCTTGTACCAAAACCACCCTACAGTTTTGAGAGTCGGTGGTTAGAAATCGAGTAGCCCTCGACTCCAGGGCTGAAATAAATCAATAAAATAAACCAAATAGAAAGTCGCTTCCGCTTGAATTTCTATATGGTATCAGAGCAGTGTTTCTAATCCTGCTCATCAAAAAAAAAATCTACCTTTTCAAAAGATTTGATTAGAAAAATAATAATAATAATAAAAATGGGAGGATGTGACGGGCGAATGCAAGATGGAGAAAATCGAAGACCAAGAAAAAGAAAAGTTGGGTTCAAATCTACGAGCCCACAAAAAAAAAAAGTCGAGTTCTTTGAACTCGCGATAAGAAAAGTCGAGTTTTTTGAACTCGCAAGAAGAAAAAAGTTGGGTTCTTTGAACCCGCAAGAAGAAAAAGTCGGGTTCCTTTGAGCTCGCGAGAAGAAAAGTCGAGTTCTTTGAACTCGCAAAAAAAAAGAAAAGTCGGGTTCTTTGAACCCGCAAGAAGAAAATGTCGGGTTCTTTTGAGCCCGCGAGAAGAAAAGTCGGGTTCTTTCAACTCGCAAGAAAAAGAAAAGTCGAGTTTTTTCAAGCTCTCAAGAAAAAAAGTCGGGTTCTTAAAACCCGCTATAAAAAAAGTCGGGTCCAAATATATGAGCCAGCAAAAAAAAAAAAAAAAAAAACTTCAACTTGAGGGGGAGTGTTTGAAAAAGACGAAATATTACTCGGCAAGTTGAGCGTTATTAACATACACGCTCCAACTTGGGGGTGTATTGAAGATCATGACTATTTGACTAGTCAAAATAATAATTCTAGTCAAAGTCTTCCAAGATTTGTGCTTCAAGACTTGCTCCATCTTTGTGTCCCAAGTGATCAATAACGTTGACCTTGACCATTGACCAAGACTAGCCTCCTTGGATTATGCCCTAAAGTTTAGTCATTTCCTCACTTTACATTTTCTTCATGTATTTATATAGGAGTTTGTTTACTCCTTGTAATGTACCAAAAATCTCAATAAGAAATATTACATCTTTTATATCATATCTCTTTACTTCTTGTACCAAAACCACCCTATAGTTTTGAGAGTCGGTGGTTAGAAATCGAGTAGCCCTCGACTCCAGGGCTGAAATAAACCAATAAAATAAACCAAATAGAAAGTCACTTCCGCTTGAATCTCTATATGGTATCAGAGCAGTGTTTCTAATCCTGCTCATCAAAAAAAAAAATCTACCTTTTTAAAAGATTTGATTAGAAAAGAGATTTTTCAAAACTTTGGGATTTTGGCAATAAAGGCCCCTATAGTTAGTGTAGTTAAGTTTATTGTTTTTGTAGTTAAATTTCTTAATAAATCTCTAACCAAGTTAAGATAACTTAACCAAAATGCTTTGAAACTTTATAAACTTAAACTTTTATATATATATATATATATATATATATATATATTTACGAGTACGTTTCAACATACGCATTAGATTCGAACTTATTCCCGATCCATAATAAATATAGATGGTGAAAGTTTTTAGTTCGCGCTAAAATTAAATTTGAAAACGACGAAATTTGTAAGGACTATAATGGAAATATTTGAAGGATTATTATTGTCAATTAGATGAAAGGCGAGGGTGACGGATGTCACAGTCTCCCCTACTTTAGAAAATTTCGTCTCGAAATTTCTTTCAAGTGGAGGTTACTATGAAACAAAAGGCGTTGTAAAAGTCAGCTTGATTTTTAAAAGAAAATTTCATTATTTATGATTCGACAAAATTTAAAATAGTTGTCTAATACCCAAAGTAAAAGTTTCCAAAATCTTTTGATAGTTGACCCGAAGTTAGAAAGTTAAGAGTTTAAATGAGAAAGGTTTTGGGAATGTATAACGGGTGAGAAAAAAAGCACTGTATGAAGGTAGTCTCCCCTACTTTAGAAAGGTTTCTGCCTAAATGTTATTAGAGTATGCAACAAGAATCCAATTAATCAAGAGTGTAATTGTATACAAGGTTTTAGTTCTCCGTATGGGTGGTCAAGAGAAAGACTCTAGGAAGATGAAATGAAGCTCGTGTAAGAACGTTCTTATCGCAAATACTAGCTATTAGTCAACTATCTAATGAAGAGGTAGTAATGGGTAGGTTCTTGGTCAGACTCCTAGTCCGCTCCCGCAATATCGTTTATGTTTATATATAGGGTGTACCGCAGCTGACCCACCACACTCCCGATACTTTGGACTCGTACTGATTGTCTACCAATAGCCTAAATAGAATTACACACCACCCTCATGTACCTGTAAACCCATGATTGCGTTCCGGACCGTAATCACCGATTTACCTTACACTAAGGTGTTATGCTCTTCCATAACCTTAACAAGAAATAAATGCGTGCAACCAATATGTAATAGCCACTGTAAAGAAATGATGTTCAATCAAGACATTGTTAGAGGTTCTTCCCTTCCGGGTTCACCCTTAACCGGTAGTTTCTGTTTACATCGTTGGCTTTAACACTCATATTGATAAACTCTGAGATTTACACCGTTTCCCTCGGATTAAAGAAATACTCTAACCCGAGTCGTATGTGGGCACTGGCTTAGATCTCATACGAGTTATCAATTAGTATGTTCGTTGGCCATGATGATGAACAAAATAATGTAAAGTATAACAGGGTTTTGCTCAAAACAGGAAAGAAAATATGCATACCAAATATGCGTTCAAGTAAGTATACAAGTATAGCATAAAATTTCGAATGAACGAATAGTATAATATAAATCGAGTAATTCGCACAGTTGCGCAAAATGAAAGTAAACGAATTCAACTCTTGCAAATAAACAGTGTGAAAAAAAAATAATCACAAATAACGTGTTAGAAATAACTATGAATAAAGTGGTGCAAATATAATAAAGTTTACGGCAAATGGGAGTACGCAAAACAGACGTATAATCTACTGACATAAGGGTTTAAATTTAGTTAGTTTTACATATATACACTACATGATAAAAGACAATTAGTAGCATTCTGATAAGGATATGTCCAATATTTTGTTAGACCAAAAATTTTGCGACTGAAAGAGTGTGAGTGTAATAAGATAAATTTTCGTTTATCAAAAAAACGTAGTTTGCTCAAACTTTGTGATATAGTTGAAAGAATAGTAATAATGCATGAGGATAACTTTCTAGTAACCGAAGTGTGTTTTAGATTCAAAACTGATTCATTTGAAAAATCTTCGTAGGTATGTGTTTACGAGGAGTCGAGTTTGAAAAATGTTATAAGGCTTATTATTAGTTGCAAGTTTCTTTCGTCATATGAAAACAAAAGGTTTACATTTGATAAAATATGCACTACAAGTTTATAAAATGCAAAATGAAACCATTTTATGAAGTATGTGTAAATCCAATGTGTTTTTAAAGACCAAGATTTAAAATGACGTGAATGATAAAATTAACGTATGTAATAGATTACCAATATTTAAGAAAATTCATAATCAACGAGATGTAGAAATAGATCCTTGAGATGTGGATTTCACTCCTAACTCAAAGATGTATTTCAAAATTGAAAACGATTGTGGAATGAAACCAATCACTAAGTTAAGGGTATCACTCCCAGCTTAGTGGTTAAGTTCCTTTTTGAAGGAAATACTCTTTGAGGTGTGGATGTCACTCCTATCTCAAAGATATATTCCTAAGATGAATAACATATAGAGGAGTGAAACTAATCACCAAGGTATGGATACCACTCCTAACTTGATGATATTGTTTCGTTTGTGAAATACGAGCGTCTTCTTCGCCAAGCAAAATATCAAAAGAATAACGAGAAATAATCATAACGAAAATATCTTGAAAGAAAATAATAGGAAATAAGAGAAATATAAACGAGAGGACTCGTGAAAGTAAGCTTAGTTATAGACTAGGCTAAAAGGCATTCTAATAACCTAATTCCCTATAACCATGGCTCTGATACCAATCTGTAACACCCCAACCGATGGCGGAAATATCGAGGTGCCACGTAGTGACGATTGTTCAATAGCTCATGGACTAAAGTGTAAATTTGAATACATTGATTAAATAATTTATTACATTGAAATGAAATACAACGATTCTAACTGTCAACTAAATTGTAATACAATGAATCAAAATCTAAATATAAATCCGAAAGCTTAAAGGATGCATCTCAAAACAACCTGAAACATGTACGAAAACGTTTTGGTCAATACAAAATGTATTGGTGAGCATACCCTGTTTAAATAAATATAGTAGAAAAGTGTTTAGCAATTCATGTGTCGTATACTGTTTGCAATTATGTAATAAGTGGTATCCGGGTCAAATCAACCCTAAAAGAAGAAAGCAGATATATATAGTATGCGCTAGTAGTAATGTAATACATAGAAATGACGAGGACTCTCAACAGAGTCACAAGGGTATATACCATAGTACTATTCATTGAAATGCCAGGCCGAAACGGTTAATGATTTGACAGGTCATAGATACACGAAATGATATAAGCAAACACACATGAGAATTGCATTTAGTAAAAGAAATAGAAACTTGATAGTAAGTACATGAGTCACCCCAAAATAGTAAAACAGTAAAAGGGGAAAGATATACTTACAGTTTGCGAAAGCGATCAAAATCCACTTAAGCGGTCGTGAGCTAAGTAATGGGAATTCCGAGGAATTCAACCTATAATGTATGTAATACTAATAAGGAAATGTCTAAAAGTCTAAAGTATCTACGGTCTAAGGCATTAGGGTTTGCTAAGTCGATTTGGGGAATTAGAGTTTTTTATGTTAAATCGCGTTAATGTAAAAGTTGTATATCACAAATAATATATGAAAGGTTGTAAATGTGGTTTAAATAATATAATTATTACCTATTGAATATTTTAGATAAAAAAAAATATGTTTGAATAATTAAGACAAAATAATTTAGTTAGTTACTTTAACTAAATTAAAATAAACACAATAATCATAAATAATTAAATAAATAATTTTGAGTTACACAATGATCCAACAAAAAGATAATAAAGACATTAAACCATATGAGTATTTCTATTTTATAAGAAAAATATTTATAACATAGATGTTTAAATTGTATAAATAAATAAATGTTTTATTATGTCTAATTAAACGTAAATAAGACTAATAATACCATACATGATCCAAAAATACTAGTTTTATAGAAAATGAATGATTTCTGATGTAAACAAATTAGAATAATTTTCTCATAATTTATATAAACTTATTTATATTTAAAACTGATTTAACGAGATTAAATTATGTTTTAATGATTAAAAATAGGAAAATTAATAAAATTAAATGTTTTCTGAACCAATAATTTGTATATCAGTTCATGATGATGAGAAATAATTACCCAAAAAATTTGAGATTAAAATCATTAAAAATGATTTTTTTATCAATTAATTATGATTAAACAATTTAAATTAATAAAATAACAAAAATTAAATAATTTTCACAAAGTAAAAGTGTGATAATTTTATTTAGAGTGTCAAGAAGCTACACCTAAATTTTCATAATTTTTGGAGCAAAAATGAATTTTCTATAAATATTCTAAGTTTATATGTATTATTATTATATATATAATAAATAACAAAAAAAAATAAAAGAAAAAGGATAGGAAAAAAAAATTGCTGAAAAAGGTTTGATGTTGCTTGGGATCGAACCTGATTCTTTCCTAGACAATAAGCTACACACAACCACTCTACCATATGATATGTTTGTTAATTTGTTTGCAAACTAATAGTATTTAAGATAATATTCTTACTCATCTTCTTCCCCAATTCAATCCCTAAACAAGAACCCTAACCCTAGATGAGATCAATAACCACGAACAGACACAATTCGAGGTCAGAAACATGGGGCTTTCAAAGACCACGATATATGGAATAAAACGGCATAATAATTTGGGACTTACAACAATGATTACTAGACGAAAAGAAGATTATTAGCCGCCACTCCTTGCGCCAATTTGCAGAAGGCTCGAGTCTCGTATGGATGCTTTTTATGTGGGTTTGAGACCTTAACAGGTGCAGGAATGACAGGGAAGGTTTATTTATATGTTTGTTTGATGAAAACAAGCGTTTCGATCGGTTTCATATTTCCGGTCGGTTACACTCTTATAAAGCCCGATTAAAACTCTTTAAAACATGTTTAAATGCTTTAAAATGATTGGAGAACGTTAATTATAAATAGAGAAACGTAAAGGGATTAAATGGAGCGTTTTAAAAAAACTTAGAATGGATTCTTTGGTGTTCGCCGGAAAATTTTCCGGTGGCCGGAAGTGGTGGCCGGAAAACCGTGGTCTGCAGGTGAAAGAAAAGAGATTTTTCAAAACTTTGGGATTTTGGCAATAAAGGCCCCTATAGTTAGTGTAGTTAAGTTTATTGTTTTTGTAGTTAAATTTCTTAATAAATCTCTAACCAAGTTAAGATAACTTAACCAAAATGCTTTGAAACTTTATAAACTTAAACTTTTTTATATATATATATTTTTTTACGAGTACGTTTCAACATACGCATTAGATTCGAACTTATTCCCGATCCATAATAAATATAGATGGTAAAAGTTTTTAGTTCGCGCTAAAATTAAATTTGAAAACGACGAAATTTGTAAGGACTGTAATGGAAATATTTGAAGGATTATTATTGTCAATTAGATGAAAGGCGAGGGTGACGGATGTCACACAGACATAGCCATGACTTATGTGTTGGAGCTCAAGGGAGCTTCAACGGGCCTTCAGGTTAACTGATGAGAAGGCCACTGCAACCAGGAAAAAGAGGAAGATTACAAGAGGTACAAGTGTTCACAGCGGATGGCAGTTTGAAGATTATCAAGCCTCCAAGTGGGAGATTGTTGGTTTTGTGGAGCCTTGATTTGGGCTTGGGTTAGAAGACAATTAGTTGGCAGATTAATTAAAGACAAGGGTCCGGCCCATTTGTTTTAGTTAGCCCATAATTAGTTTTCTTGTTCCCCAAGGGTTAAACCCTAATCTTGTATTATAAATATAGGCATCTTGTACTTGTAATCCTTATCACGAGTGAGGCAGAAAGCAATAATAAAATATCCTGGTTGCAGCCCGTGGACGTAGGTCAGCCGACCGAACCACGTAAATCCTTGTGTTCTCGTGTTCGTTTATTTTTTATCTCTTGCAGTTTGTTTGTGTTTGGTGTGTTGATCGAGAGATCGAATCCTAACAGTTTTGAGAGTCGGTGGCTAGAAATCGAGTAGCTGTCGACTCCAGGGCTGAAATAAACCAATAAAATAAACTAAATAGAAAGTCGCTTCCGCTTGAATTTCTATATACACTACCATAGGGCTAATCGAACGGTGTCAAGGTGATCATATCTATATATATATAAAGCATGAGGGAGGGATTCATATCAAATGCAAATGACTTTTCGTTTCTTAACCGACCGAAAGAATTGAATGAAAGAACCGTCGAATATGAATCAATGTCAAATAATTATTAGAATAATGACTATTATTAGATGAACTCAACCCACACACTATCAATATCAAATGGTGAAAGGATAGGATCCTCTTACTCTTGTTACGTTCATTTCCGTTGTGCATATTTTCTTTCTGTTCCTGGTAAGCCTTTAATCTTTGATAAATTATCTGTCAAATATTCCTCTCATCTCTAATAGGAAACAATTATATATTTTTGTTGTATATAAAATAAATAATTAAGGTTAATGATAATGGGTTGTTGAGAATTTGAGAAAGAAAGTGAAGAGAGGGTGACATGATGAAACCATTTTGAGTAGGACAAAAGGGGTTTAGGTTTTTGATCTTTTCGTTGTTCTTGGTTCAGGATTTATGGTTTAGGTTCTTCCTTGTATGCAATCTGAAAATATAAAAGAGGACAAAAGGGATAATCTTTTCATTCTAATTTGGTCTTAATACTTGCTACATAGTTCTAGATGTATGTTATGGATTTTGGTATACATAATTGCTACATGTTTCATGTTTTGTTATTTATACTCTATCTATAGTTTTTATTCACAGATCTAGAGTGGAATTTGGTTTTAACTTCGAAGTTATGGAAGGATTGGAAGGTTGCTGTTGTCCAAAGATCGTAAAACAAGTAATATTTTATTTAATTTGTACACTAATGTTTTGTTTTAGTCATAACCCTTTTGTTTTGTGAATTTTGAAGAAATTACTTAATAACTGTTGACAATCCTTCCCGCTGCCATTACCGCGGACCACTGCCGCTGCTTGTTACAATCACCGCATTCGCCGCCTTGATTACCTGAGGTGAAGATTTAGGGTCCGAACTCTTCTTGCAAACCGACAATCCTTCTCGTCGCCATTACCGCAGACCACTGCCGCTGCTTGTTACAACCACCGCATTCGCCGCCTTGATTACTTGAGGTAAGAAGTCCGATCTTCTCTTTCTTGTTGTGTTTGCTTTCCGACGCAAAATGCACAAAAGAAACAGTTAAAACAATATAGATCGGAAAGCGGTTTAACATAGCAAAATGGTTGTCGTTTCATGTTTGCTCTTCAAATTTTTTTGGCAGAAATTGTCAAAATGTGCATGTTCATTTGTGGCCATTAACATGTCTTAATTTTAAATATACTTCTAGGTTCTTTTTATTTGATCCACTTGACTTGTTTTCTTTTTTAGCAAGATTCTCCATGAGGTTTCTACTTGTGTCCTTCATGGTCATGGTGAAATTTGATTAGAATTTTGATCTTATATATACAACTCATATATGATTTTATTTAGCATTCTAAGTGTTTAAATTATGTTCATGCCCCGTATTATTGACTCCGCCGTAACGCGTGGGTTCTACACTAGTATTTTAGAATGCATATTAGCACCTAAGAAAATTCCTATACACTAATTAACAAGATAACTTATTCTCTAATTCGGTAAAACCATCCTAGCATGCTTCATTATTCACAAATCAACAAAAATATCCTCGTAGTGGATAACATCAATTAGTGGTGAAGATATATATTTTTATATATCTGCCTTTGACATCATGTGAAATGCACACACTTTATTAATTGATTAAACGTAACGTTTTTTCTTTTAACTTAACTAATAAGTTGTGATCTTTTTATCAAATGGAAAAACTGTTCTATACCTTGGACACATGTTTATAATTACAATAATTTAGTTGAGTAATTAGTTGGAGAGCACTTTACATATAAAATAAGATAGAAAATAAGATATAAGGTCCAAAAAACTGAAAGTAGTTTCTAAACACGTACAACATGCATAGAATTGGGAAATTTAATAATCTAAATGATTGTTATACATTGGTTGTTTCAGAGATAGATTTGTACCACGAAAGTATACGTAATGGTATTGAGTTTTAGGGTTTTTTTATAGAAGTTAGTGACGTGAAGTATTTTACTTTAGCTATGGAATATTGTTGATGATATGAAGGACAAATAGAAATTAAACAGATTATTTTAAGTAATTTATCATTGTTAATTGTGAATTTGGAATTGTACTCAAGTGGATTTTGAACGGACTAGGATTGAGATGCATTACCAGAAGTGGAATGTCAAAAGTTAATTTGGTGTGTGGCGTGTAAAAGTTACTTGTATAGCCGTATAGAGTCCGGTAATATTGTTGGAGTCAAGAGTTATAAATATATTTATGAAGAGTTTTTTTAATGAAATGGTTAGAACGGTAAACAAACAAACATCCATAGTATGATTTTACTCAAAATAGAGTTACTGGTGGAATACGAAGGTGGGGGTTAGAGCAAACATTTTCTCTATCCAACGGGATAGAGAATTAGAGATGTTCATTATGTTAAAACTAGCTCCTTGCCTAAAAAACAACTCGAAAGGTTTAGAGGCGCTCAGCCGGATCCAATAAGGGTTAGAGGCGGACCTAATAAGTGCGAATCGGGTCAAGCATCCCCATAAATTTTCGAAATTCGTATGTAGGTTAGACCACCATTCCGCCAAGATGAAACTTAATGTGACTTGTGAGCTGTTACTAACTAGGGCGGATTTAGAGAAGGCGTAGGGGTAACATGCATTACCCCTCAACTTTTTAGTGTAGTGTATTTTTAATTTTTTTGTATTACGTTACCCGTGAAAATTACGTAACGTTAACTCTAAAATCTTGGTCAAGATCCGCCATTTACTAATTATGCTAATCTCTTTCTAGAGCAAACCAGCCTATCAAAAAATGCCTTATATTTGTCGTTTATCTTCTTTAATACCATAAGAAACTAATATCTATAGACTATACTAAAACTAAAATCAGCTTTTAGCTTTGAAAAAACTTACCATCTTTATACCTAAAGTCAAGAAAATGTGATGATAAATTAAAAATAAAAATAAAAAACGCGCTCTTCTTAGTACCTCTAAAGATCCCTTTAAACACAAATTTTCTGAGCGTCACTAAGACCAACCGTAATGGTCTGAAGCATTTGGCGCCCCTCCCTCTTTTTCATTAGCCATCACATTTTCCATGAAATTCACGCTCAAATGGAGCGCTAAATATTTCACGCCAAAAGCCAAAATCACATTTAGCGCCCCGGGGTCACATTTAGCGCCGGGGGGGGGGGGGGGGGGGGTTTCGGTGTGGGGGCGCGAATGAGGTATTTAACGCCTCTTTCACTTCTCCACTACGCATGGTCTAACAACGGTTTTCAGCTACGGACGAATGAATTCGTTGTACACCCCCTTGGTTGTAATCCATTGGTGATGCTCCGTCCTTCAGTGATAGAACTAACTCGCCAATCATAGTCCATTGGAAACCCTCGCTACTGAACCGTCTCACCAATGATAATCAGTTCAGTACAATCGATAATAGTCCATTTTCTAGTAACTTGGGTGTATAATAAATATTATCAAATTACATACTATATATGAGTTTAGGAGGTGCATATCCGGCTGCCCAAAGTTCACTAATTAAAAGTTCTCCATATATGATAGAGCCCAGTGGCGCAACATAGTAGGGGCGGGGAGGGGCGGCCGACCCCCCCGGATTTTCGCGCAGAAGTTCCGATTATATAGCATTCGTATAGAAAATTTTGAAAATATAGGGTTTCGACCCCCCGAAACTGGTTTTCGACCCCCCGAAACTAGTGACTTCCGACCCCCCGAACCTTCGGGTCAAGCTTCGCCACTGATAGAGCCAAAAATAAATTTCAGTCGGCTGAAAATGATCATCTAATTGTATTTTGTTATACCATCAAATGGATTAAATCTTTTACGGACTAGAAATAAACTAATAATCTATATGTCAAAATCAGGACCCTTTCTTTAGCATATTCATGAATCAAACCGCACTTATCTTTAGATGACACCACATTAGTGATCATTTAATAATCTATTATTTGTCACAATGGCTAAACTCTCTGTACCTAAAAACTACGAGAATCGAGTTGTTCTAAAACTGGCACGTAGATTATTTTATGTTTTAAGGATAAATGAATGTGACCAACCCCAAAATCATATGTATGTGTTACATACAAAAATAATATACATAGAGATGGAATCAATTATAAATGAAAATATCGTGTGAATGATGGAATGGAATACAAAGCAGTACTTTACCAAAATTCCGTGCCGGTGGGTGAGAAGATGTGGAGTTTTAAAAGTTGGTTTATATTGTGGATAAGTTTGAAGCTAGGTTGGCGACTTCGACCATGTAAAGTGGTATTTGTTTTGGGCGTTTTCTTACACCAAAAACACCTCATAATGCCCTCACAACACCCAGGGAATTTTCCTTCAGAAATGGGTTGGTGCGTGATTACAAAAACGTTTGGGTGGGGTTTGAAGGGGCTTAAAGATTGCACCTTTCAGGTGGATGCTCTTGATTTGTGAGAGGGGCTTGAAGAACAAGCCCCATTACACATGGTCTTATAAAATTCCATTGTTGCTGATTGGTGCGAGATCGTTATTGATTAGCTCAGTTCCAGGGGCATTGGGTATTTATCTTATCTCTCTTTTTGTGGTTCCGGTTGGAGTTCTTAGCTAGTGTTCTAGAACGAGAGCGAGATTTTTTGGGGGTGGTGATGATTTGAATTGCAAAATTCATTGGGTTAAGTGGAAATTGGTTTTGACTATAATCGTAAACAAACGAAACGTTTTATGAATAGTTCATGAACTTTTACTTTTGTACGATAACTACCCACTCTCTATCTATCTGTATATATAAACATGAAATTTAATTAGGGGTGCACAAAAATCTGAGTCTGAAATTGTATCCGAGTCATCCAAATTTTCGAATCTGAATTATCCGAAAAATTTGGCGTCCAAATCTCGGATATCCAAATTTTTTTTGGATAATTTGAATTTGGATAGTGATTTTAAGATTTTCGGATATCCGAATTATTAAAGAATATCTGAAATTCAGATATCCGAATTTTCTAATATCTAATTTGAGTTTTTATTGATAACTCGCGTTCGTGAACTTAAAAAAAATAATATTAGGATATGCTTATTTTTTTTTTTTTTGGGACATTCCAATATACCTTTTATTCGTAACGGAATTGCTTCAAAATATGCGTTTTTTTGTATTGTGGGTTATATGAATGACATTACCTTGGCGAACCTATCAGTATCTTGTTCAACATACCATGACTTTATTTTTATTTATTTATTTGTTTTTTTGGGTAATCTCTTTTGGTTTCTGTAGCGAGTGTTGGTATCGAAATGGTACATACCGAATTCTCGACGCGTAGCTTAGGCAAATCTCACTAGTACACGATTAAATCATAAGAATTCATCTATACACAATTAACTTATTTCAATATCAAGTTTGTTACGTGTTTGCTAAGATATTGAATTTATATTATTTGGTGCATGGTTACTTGATAGTGTATTTGTATCTAAGCTTATGTTTGTGTGGTGGAGTGAGACCAAATTAAGACTTAAATATGAACAATAATTAACAATAAATAATACAATACGATAATTATCATATTATTTAATTACTACTTTTTAAGTTGTAAGTTTAGCATAACATCGATGTTTTTATTTATATATCTAATCAAAACACGCTTGTTAAAAGTCTAGTCTAGAATGATAACCACTCTCTTGCTTTTAATAATAACCAATGGCAAAGAAAAGGGAGTTGACATTAAGGTTTACATGTGCTAATTTGTCTTACTATATGTATAATCCTTGAAGATTAGATAGATGATTAAGTCTTCAACTAATTGAAGCCACAAACATCCAATCTAAATGTTGTTGTAAAGTGTAGTGCGTGTACCTATCGTATCTTTTAATTAAACCTCAATCTAAAAGTAGTATATTGCTTAATAGTTTCTCCATTAGCGACAAAACATTATGGATGATTTATAGTATAGAAAGTATGAATGATTACGACTACCGAGTTTTGGTGAGGTTTGCTTTCACCAGATTATTATTATTATAAAAGATAATCGATTCGTTCTTGACAAGGGGAAGTCGAGTGTGTCTATATATTTATACATGTTGACTTTAGGTGTGTGACATGACAACATGCATATTGTTTCAACAAAATAGAGGTATTTAAACTTGAGACATTTTTAAGTCAAGAAAATGATTTTGTTGTAGTGTCTTTTTCTTTATGATGAGCCTTAGATTTTTACAATATAAATATATATTTTTAACAAGGGTATTTAGAACTTGGAAGGATTTAAGTTGTGATATGTGGTTACAATAAAAATATATACCTTTTCTATATTTTTATACATGCTGGTTTTAGTCATAGTTTGGTAACTGAAATACAATTAATCTATAATCTATAATATACATTATAAAGGAGGAGTGATGGCCAACATGGTCATTTTCACCTCCGTACAATTTAAAAAGCAACATGTACAACATATTTAAGCAATAAATTTAAGGGTATTATGGGGATGTTAGTGACAATTAAGACACTTAGGGGGTAGTTTAGACATTTCACCATCCTCATCATTTACAATTTAAAAACACTTTTACAATAATACCCTTTTTTCCTTATCATTCAAGAAGACACATACAATATTACCTCCACCATTAAATTGCAGAAGTTGAAACAACTGAATTAGCCTTCTTTAAACCTTACCATTCAAGACAACCTTTTTAGTTCCCTTTTCTTTTCTGTAACAAATGCATTGCCATTATGAATGAAGAAAGACTTGAATGTCCCTATACAAATCCATATTTTATATACAATTTCCTCCCGTATTAGCCCAGTTACCCACAAATCTCAGAGTTCTTCTTATACAGTCATGGTTTCATAACCCCCAACCTCGTGACCCGTTCAATGAATCGTCCATACAACCGATTGAATCAGGCAAACAAACCCTAATCCATGGATAACGTAAGCTTCACCCACCAATTTTCATTAAATTCTTGTAAGTATTCTTTCTCCTAATTGTTCTTTCTTCACTAATTTTGTTCCATTTCTCATCTTACTGTTCTTATTTTATAATCCAGGGGTTTGATTTAATTATCTCTCTTGTTGAAGCTCTTGTTCATTTGGGTCTTTATAATATCAGCGTCTGCGCCCCTCAGTTGTAACATTCTTTATTTATTGATTTGGTTTATATATATATATATATATATATATATATATATATATATATATATATATAGGATGTGCATCAATGAACTAATGAAACCAAACCAGTGAAATCTGAATAGAAGGCAGAGAGTATAGGTCTACTTCTGGAGAATGAAATACTCAAATGCCTTATAATTAATGAAATTATATACATAATAATCATCACCTGTTTTTCATTTTAACCCAGCTTAATGTTTATTGATGTTGTTCAAATTAAATGCATCTATAATAATTCTATTGTTCCATGCCAAAGTACCTTTTTATGTTAATAAAGGTCATGGTTTGATCATATCATACCACTCTTTTCTTTTGTTTCATATCAATAACATAAGAAAAGAAAGAAAGTGTTATCGGTGTTAACCGTCTGGTAAGGAAATTCATCTCTGAAAGCTTTGAGCTTATATGATATAAAAATGATGAGATGATTATAGGCTTCATGTCAACCCGATGAAACACTACCCATTTATTTGTTGAATTTTAATGATTTTAGATTAACATATTGGTTCATCAATTCATTGACTCATTGTTCAAAAGCTTGATTGATGATGGGAAAATCAAAAAACATGAAAAGAAGTGAAGTGCTAATGATATTTATCATATTTATTTCTTTTACCATTTAGAAACTGAGCATAGTTTAATGAGCCCGTTTAAAAAAACGGGTGAGGCATACGCCTTGAGGTGCGCCTCGAGGCGAAACTCTAAGAAAACGAATCTAAGGTGCGCCTCATGGGGTTCAGATTGTACATACGCCTCTATGGGCTGAGGCGCTAAGAAAATGTGTGCTTCAGGTGTGCCTCGGGTGGTTTAGGGTGTTTTTTTTGGTGTTTTAGACTTTTCGGGTCAATTATTTTATTTTTGATGTGTGTTTTTGATGTTTTAGATTTTTCTAGGTCAAGCATTTTATTTTTTATGGACACGTAATTTTTATATTTATTTTTGACTGCACCTCGAGCTTATGCTTCGGTTCGCCTCGAGGCTCACGCCTCATGAGGCGAAGGGAAAACGCCTCGAGGCTCCTTTCCGTTCTATTAAACTTTCAGCTAAACAAAACTACCTGCACCTTCCTGACCCATTACTCAACCTGCTAACCATAGCTTTAAGATAGATTCGCATGCAGACAGTCGCTTCATTATCTCACTTAGACCCAAAAATAGTGTACCACATACTGGATTGATAATATATTGTTCAACTTCCAAGCCAAATTTAACCACTGTTGTGAATTTTGATGTTAACAAAATGCTAAACATCATGGGTGCTTTAATAAGTACGCTGCTTTATGTATTATGTCCCAAAGTCATAAATGATGTGCATAAGCTCATCAGCCAATGATAAATTGGTAAAATATGATCATCGTGTCATAATTGAAGGAAGGTCTTACAATATTTTTGCTTACATCTTGTACATGTTTGTCTTCACAGCTTATATACGATTTACAGATTAATACCTTTTTTAACACCTCAGAAAGCTTCAATACATGTTTAAGGATTTCCACTTCTGTTTTCGTCATTGTAGAAAAACAAGAAAAAAAATTATTTGATTCGAACATTTGGCCTCTACAATATTCACATTTATAGTTATACACCTTAACAATTGATGTCTTCCTTTTAGGCTTTGTTTAGCTCAGAATATTTGCAATTTATATACCTCTCATAAAGTAATACAAACAAAAAGAACAAACTCTACTAACATGGTTTGAATGATCTTCTACTTTGTTATACACCATGCTTTTGTCATTCATTAGGTGGGTATTGGCACTTTGGCAGCACTTACCTTCATACTTGAAAAATAATTAAACCCGTTTCCCAGTCTGACCACACATAATATTCTCTTCTATTTCAGTTTGCTCTCTTTTGTTTTAAATTTATTAACTTTTTTTTTTTTGGTTTTTGAATAGGTAACCTCTTATATGTTGAAATCGATGTTGCTATTACAGTTGGATGTCGCTTTATGCATATTATGTGCGTTTGGCACGTGGATTCGAAATACTAATGTCACCGAGAGAGGAAATGTCGACGTTTTGAAGCTGAAAACGAAGATTTTGGCCGTGCATGTTAAGAATCCAGCTGCGTCACTGACAATTCTGTAACAAGGCTGATCTAACTTAAGATATACGAGTTGTTTTGTGAGCCCAGTCTTCACCTCTGAGTCAACTTGATGGGGTTAGTTTCAACATTCAGTTTCCTCAATTTTATAATTTTATATCGAATTTGGAATCTAGGATTCCTGTTTTTGTGGACACATTGCATGTCACTTATCTATAAAAGCCAATACCAACCTTTTGTTGCTGAGATTGTATAGCACTAAATGTTTTTGATGAGATTGTATAACAAGATGGTGTTGTTGAGATTGTATAAAACTAGCTGGTTATTGATTGCTTCAAGTAGTAGAACAACCTACCCTTACTGTGATTGGAATTGAAGGCATCAATGGACATGAGTGAATGTACATTCTTCTTATTGGCTGCAATTAATTAATTTGTTTGTTCAGGATAATTTGTTTTAGTTTACAGTTTGATTGTTTGTTTAGTTTAAGCTCTGTGGTATTCAAAGTAGTAATCAAACAAAATGATTTTGTATGATTCACCAGTTATACATCAGACACATTTACAAACTTCTTATGTGTGATGATCACAAGATTGTATATCATGCCCCTTAATTTCTACATCGTATTATATAATATTCGTGTGTTAGTGCTATTTATTTGAAAACTAGATGGTGATCGGGATTTTTCTGTAACACTTTTAACTTTTTCAAGTGGAAGGGTACCTAAACGGTCTACGGATCACGGACAAGGAAACAAAGATCAAGATGGCTTCAATGTTTTCCAAGAATACAACTGCGTTTACGGCTGAGCAGATTAAATCATGATCGAACACCCCTGCTGTTATTTGTTTGTCTCTACCGAAAAGATCTCAAGTTCATGTATTTTGTTCTTCACCTTATGAAATAAAGATCCCTTCATTTCTTGTCATTTAGGTTTTTTGTTATAAACATGGATTTAGGAATTTGGGTTCCTAATGACCCTTTTTACAATATCACATCAGTATTGGTTTTATACGTAATAATTGAATTTAACTTGTTTTCGTCGCCGGAGTTATCAACATCTGAATATGACGATATTCTAGGAGTTTACGCCATTTGATTCATGCTTAAGCTTTATTATGGTCATAGCCATTCTCCTGGTTGTTTGACTGCGTGATATTTTGTTTATAAATTATGTAATGATGCTATAAGACCGACCGTAGTGGGCTGCTCCACATATACTTTATTTCATTGGCTGATCAAAAAGGTGGTCAGAAAACACTCTTCTCCAGCGTGAAAACGCCCATTTTTAACCCATAACGCCCCCGGGGGCGGTGTGCGGGGTGTTATGGGGCGTGGTGGATAGGGAAACGCCCAATTTCGCGTACCACTACACATGGTCTATGAATAAATGTTTTGAAAGATAAAGTGCTTCATATATGTTTATTGTTTTTTACATGTTTATGAGAGTTGTTAAGCATGTGATGTCTTAGAGGTTAATTATTTAAAAGTTTATGAAAATTTTGTTTACATTATTAACAATAGTAGGAATGGGTGGTGGTTCGTATCAATTGGGATACCCGCTGCAACGCGCGGGCATACCCACTAGTACTTTATAAAAGAGGAGTGATGTACCATATTGGAATTTTGACATGGGTACAATTTTTAAAGCAACAAGTATAAGAGAATAAAGCTTATTTCATAAAGGTATTATAGGGATATTGGGGACAATTAAGACACTTATAGGGTTAGTAGAGTAATTTTATCTTTTGTTTTTAGTTAAAAGCTAAAATATCATTCCTATAGTACCCCTAACTCCCTTCACCTTCCCTCTTAGACCATATGAAGAGCTCTCCTAATCAATTATTCATTTATTGTGTTTTATTTATATTAATCATTCATAACAAGTTCTATTTCATTCCAAGAAGAAACTTCCATTGATAGTATGGAGAGTTTTATCTTCATACACATCTAAATTCCTTTCATATGCAATTTCATTGTTAATGGTGACTAAAGAGCCGATTAGAACAAGTTCCTTGCGCACAAGAAGATTTTGTTAGTAAACATAGTGGTTATAAATCAGAGGTAACCTTTTCTTAAACTCAATTCTACTCATATCTTTATATTTTATATAAATCAATTTTATACACTATATGTGGTTTATTTCTTATTTTGACTTGTGAATTGTAGGTCTGTGGACTCAAATGGTCTTAAGTCTTATTTCTTATTTTTATATTTTTTTTTCAAGAACACAAATTTGGTTTCTTTCTTTAAGAAAACACATGTGGATAATAGATCCTTTACGGTTCGTTCTAACAAAAAAGTTTGGCTGATAACTATGGTTTTGAATAACGACAGCGTCAGATCACCGAGTCAAGATACTTCGGTTTGAAGCAATTTTATGTTTGGAAAGGTTTTTTCAAGATCTTTAGCTTCAAATAATATGGATGACACGAGGGGTGAGAAAAGTAACCGCCATAACCGATAATATAACCATAACCGAAATAATCGAACCGATTTTAACCGATAACCAACATAACCAATGGTTATCGTTATTAAATTTCTTTAACCGGCCGATCACTTATGGTTATGGTTATCAAGCTTTGGTTAACAGATATAACCGAACCGAATTTGTAATGTTAACTTTATGTGATAGATTTATATTTTACATTAACTATGTAGAGGTTTTTACTATAATAAAAGTATGTTATTAACAAAATGATCTTGATGAAATGCTCTTTTTTGTGACGAATTAAAATTATAATCAAAGGCTAATGTTTTTTTTTGTTAATATCTTATGAAAAGGGATGACACATTGGAAGTATAACTAGAAAATGTAGTCTTTTCCTTGTACAAAATAGCACAAACTAAGTCCAACATTGTAGGTTTCGGTTTTTTAGACCCCTTGACTTTAATTTTATACTTTACCCTAAAGTTAGTATTAGTTTATTTTTTTGGTTAATAACTGAAATAACTATAACCGAATTCATAACCAAGTAACCATAACTGAAGTTTGGTTATGGATATGGTTAGGATTTTTTTGTAAAAACCGAACCAAACCAAACCAAACCAAACCGACCCATGCACACTCCTAGATGACACAAGACAAAAATACCCGCAGCAACGCGCGGGCAATCCTACTAGTCAATTATAAAACATATCCAGTTTTTCCCACATTTGAATGGCAGTTTTGCGCATAAGTGAAACTCTGAAAAATACGACACAATCTTCACTACTTCTAGATAGGCAGTTGCTAAGGCTAAATCGATAGCATACACCTTTTTTTTTTTGGCATAGATGACCTAGTAACCCACACGACACAATTTTTTTTGAACTACCAACAAATCATTTCCGAGCACTGTTGAAGTACTCATTGAACAAAGAAGTACTCCGAGATTAACCCGGGTCCACTAGTAATTTCACACCAGTTCCTGGGGAAAACACGTCGCCTGAAGGCCCACTGCGGCAAAACCCAGCCCACCAGCGACATTTTGGTGCCGGTAGGACTCGAACTCACCACCTCCCATAAGGAAAGCAAGGAGCCAAGGAGGGTGTCACTCCACCATAAGGGGATTGGCCCCACACGACACAATTCAATTAAAAATCCTCTAATTAGGGTGTGGTAAGTGGGCGTGGGGCACCCACTCAAGCCACAAACACCATCCCCTCAGTGGACGTTGCCCTTTTGGCTTAGGGTTTTTCACGAGCTTGGGATGTGTCTGTAACACCCCAACCGATGGCGGAAACATCGAGGTGTCACGTAGTGACGATTGTTCAATAGCTCATGGACTAAAGTGTAAATTTGAATACATTGATTTAAATAATTTATTACATTGAAATGAAATACAACAACTCTAACTGCCAACTAAATTGAAATACAATGAATCAAAATCTAAATATAAATCCGAAAGCTTAAAGAATGCATCTCAAAACAACCTGAAACATGTACAAAACATTTTGGTCAATACAAAAATTGTATTGGTGAGCATACCCTGTTTAAATAAATATAGTAGAAAAGTGTTTAGCAATTCATGTGTCGTATACTGTTTGCAATTATGTAATAAGTGGTATCCGGGTCAAATCAACCCTAAGAGAAGTAAGCAGATATATATAGTATGCGCTAGTAGTAAAGTAATACATAGCAATGACGAGGACTCTCAACAGAGTCACAAGGGTATAAACCATAGTACTATTCATTGAAATGCCAGGCCGCCCAGCGGTTAATGATTTGACAGGTCATAGATACAAGAAATGACATAAGCAAACACACATGAGAATTGCATTTAGTAAAAGAAATAGAAACTTAATAGTAAGTACATGAGTCACCCCAAAATAGTAAGACAGTAAAAAGGAGAAAGATATACTCACAGTTTGCGAAAGCGAGCAAAATCCAACTTAAGCGGTCGTGAGCTAAGTAATGAGAATTCCGAGGAATTCAACCTATAATGTGTAAGCATACTAATAAAGAAATGTCTAAAAAGTCTAAGGTAACTAGGGTCTAAGGCATTAGGGTTTGCTAAGTCGATTTGGGGAAGTAGTGTTTTTATGATAAGTCGCGTTAATGTAAAAGTTGTATGTCACAAATAATATATGAAAGGTTGTAAATGTGGTAAAAAAAATATAATTATTACCAATTGAGTATTTAGTTAAAAATATGTTTAAATAATTAAGACAAAATAATTTAGTTAATTACTTTAACTAATTATTGTAAATACAATAATCATAAATATTGAAATAAATAGTTACGAGTTATTTAAAGATCCATAATGATAATAAAGACTTTCAATCATAAGACATTTCTATTTTATAAGAAAAATATTTATAAAATAGATGTTTAAATAGTGTAAATAAATGTTTAATTATATCTAATTAAACATAAATAATGTTAATATTACAAGACACGACTCAAAAATACTATTTTTTATAGAAATTGGATGCTTTCTTATGTAATTTAATGAAAAATAATTCACTCATAATTTTTATAAACTTATTTATATTTAAAACTGATTTAACGAGATTAAATCATGTTTAAACGATTAAAAAATAATAAAAATAATAAAAATAAATGTTTTTCTGAACCAATAATTTTTATTTCAGTTCATAATCATTAGAAATAATTTATCACAAATTTTGAGATTAAAATCATGAAAAATGAATTTTTAATCAATTAAATATGATTAAAACAATTTAATTCAATAAAAATATAAAAATAAAACATTTTTCAGAAACTAAAAGTGTGGAACATTTCTTTATGGTATCAAGAAGCTACACCTAAATTTTTATAATTTTTGGAGAAAAAATGGATTTATTATGATTATTCTAAGTTTATATGTAAATAATTATTAATTTATCTCAAATAAAGTAAAAGAGAAAGAATGAAAAAGAGGAAAACAAAAAAAACGTGGGCATCTGGATTCGAACCCAGACCCACTGATTTCAGAAACACACATCTCCACCACTACACTATAAGAAATTATGTTGTAATATAAGATTAGAAATAATATTTATTCAATACTAGGAGATCATCTTCTTCCCCAAATCATCCTACATAAACCCTAACCCTACTAACCAACATTAATAACCCGATTCAGAGCACAATATTGCTCTGTAATTGAGGGCTTTAGTTCGGAAACTATCAACAAGAAAAACGGCATCAAAATCTAACCTTACAACGAACGATTTGATGCCCAAAAACAAAGGTACATGTTCGCAATTTTAAGCGCCGATTAGAAGCATTCCTGGACATGTTTACGCTTGGTTTTTTGTGGGTTTAAGAACTTAAAAGGTGCAGAAATAATAAGGAAAAGTTGATTTATACATTTGTTTAATGAATACAAGCATGCGACTGGTTTTTATAACCCGATCGGTTACATCCTTTCAACTCAATTAAAGCTTCATAAAACTAGTTAATAACTCGCTTGAATGATTGAAATGCACTGGGTAACGTTGGAGAAACGTTTTGCATTAATTATTAGGATTAAAGATGCATTAAAAGTGAGTGTTTGGGACTCGCCGGAAAATTACTCCGGTGGCCGGATCTGGGCCGGAAAAGCGTGAGGTAGAGGGAGGGAAGGAAAAAGAATTTTAAACTTTCATTGTTTGGCAAATTTGGTCCCTCATGTTTAAACCTTGTTAGTTTGGTTATGGTTTGGTTTACTTTTCTACATAAAACTTAACCAAGTTACACTAATTTAACCCAAAAAAAAAGTTTCACAAACTTTTTAAAACTTGAAAATTTTACAATATCCATTCCGGATGACGGTTCAACATACTTGTTTGATAAAAACGTATACTCGATCCGTAATAAATATAAATGATAATTAAATTTTTTTTTACTCTAAAATAATTTTTGAAAACGACAAAACTTACCGGAACTGAAATGCAAATATTTGAAGGACCATTATTGACAACTAATTGTAAGACGAGGGTGACGGATGTCACAGTCTCCCCTACTTTAGAAAATTTCGTCTCGAAATTTCCTTCAAGTGGAGGTTTCTATGAAACAAAAGGCGTGTCAAAAATCAAGTAGGTTTTAAAAATCACATCGTTCATGTTTTGATAAATTTAAAATAGTTGTCTAATACCCAAAGTAAAATTTCAAAATTTTTGACAGTTAATCCAAAATTAGATAGATGAAAGTTTAAACGAGAAAAGTTTTGGGAATATGTAACGGTGAAGGCAATGACACTAATGGAGGTAGTCTCCCCTACTTTAGAAAGGTTTCTGACTAAATCTTATTAGAGTATGCAACAAGAATTCAATTAATCAAGGTTTTAGTTCTCTGTGTGGGTGATCAAGAGAAAGACTCTAGGAGGACGAATTGAAGCTCACGTAAGAACGTTCCTATCGAAAATGCTAGCTATTAGTCTACTGTTCTAATGAAGAGATAAGTATAAGTAATGGGTAGGTTCTTGGTCAGACTCCTAGTCCGCTCCCGCAGTATCGTTTGTGCTTATATATAGGGTGTACCGCAGCTGACCCACCACACTCCCGATACTTTGGATTCGTACTAATTGACTACCAATAGCCTAAGTAGAATCACACACCACCCTCATGTACCTGTAAGCCCATGATTGCGTTCCGGACCGTAATCATCGATTTACCTTACACTAGGTTGTTATGCTTTTCCATAACCCTAACATGAAATAAATGTGTGCAACCACTATGTAATAGCCACTGTAATGAAATAATGTCTAATCATGTCATGGTTAGAGGTCCTTCCCTTTTCGGGTTTTCCCTTTAACCGTAATGTGAATAAAATGTAAGTGTAAGACATGGTTAGAGGTTCTTCCCTTTCGAGTTCACCCTTAACCGGTAGTTTCTGTTTACATCGTTGGCTTTAAACACTTATATTGATAGACTCTGAGATTTACACCGTTCCCCTCGGATTAAAGAAATACTCTAATCCGAGTCGTACGTGGGCACTGGCTTAGATCTCATACGAGTTATCAACTAGTATGTTCATTGACCATGATGATGAACAAAATAATGTAATGTATATCAGGGTTTTGCTCAAAAACAGGAAAGAAAATATGCATACCAAATATGCGTTCAAGTAAGTAAATAAGTATAGCATAAACTTCTGACTGAAAGGATAATATAACATAAATCAAGTAAATCGCACAATTGCACAAAATGGAAGTAAACAAGTTGTATTAATGCAAATAGTTAATGTGAAAGTAGTCACAAATAACATGTTAGAAATAACTATGAATAAAAATGGTGCAAGAATAAAATAATGAAATTTACGGCAAGTGAGAGTGCACAGAATAGGTGTAATCTAGTAATTTTACATATATGTATTATAAAATAAAAGACATTTACCAACATTCTGATAAGAGGATATGTCCATTGTTTAAACCAAAAGTTTTGCGACTGAAAGAGTACAAGTGTAAAAGGTAAATTTTCGCAGTTTACTCGACTTTGTGATATTGTTGAAAGAATAGTTGTGATGCATGAGAATAAATTTTTTTTTAGAAATCGAAGTGTGTTTTAGATTCAAAACAGGTTCATTTGCAAAATCTTCGTAAATACACATTTTCATGTGTTTACGAGAAGTCGAGTTTGGAAAAAAATGTTATAAGGCTTATTATTAGTTGCAAATTTCTCCCGAAAATATATATTGGATACGTCATATGAAAACAAAAGATTTACATTTGGTCTTTAAAATATGCAATACAAGTTTGTAAGATGCAAAATGAAACCATTTCATGAACTATGTGTAATTCTAATGTGCTTTAAAAGACCATGATTTAAAATGACGTGAATGATAAGATTAAAGTATGTAATAGATTACCAACATTTAAGAAAATTCATAATCAACGAGATGTAGAAATAGATCCTTGAGATGTGGATTTCACTCCTAACTCAAAGATGTATTTCAAAATTGAAAGCGATTGTGGAATGAAACCAATCACTAAGTTAAGGATGTCACTCCCAACTTAGTGGTTAAGTTTCTTTTTGAAGGAAATACTCTTTGAGGTGTGGGTGTCACTCCTATCTCAAAGATATATTCCTAAGATGAATAACCTATAGGGGAGTGAAACTAATCACCAAGGTATGGATACCACTCCTAACTTGATGATATCGTTTCGTTTGTGAAATACGAGTGTCTTCTTCGCCAAGAAAAATATCGAAAGAATAACAAGAAATAATCATAACGAAAATATCTTGAAAGAAAATAATAGGAAATAAGAGAAATATAAACGAGAGGACTCGTGAAAGTAAACTTAGTTATAGACTAGGCTAAAAGGCATTCTAATAACCTAATTCCCTATAACCATGGCTCTGATACCAATCTGTAACACCCCAACCGATGGCGGAAACATCGAGGTGTCACGTAGTGACGATTGTTCAATAGCTCATGGACTAAAGTGTAAATTTGAATACATTGATTTAAATAATTTATTACATTGAAATGAAATACAACAACTCTAACTGCCAACTAAATTGAAATACAATGAATCAAAATCTAAATATAAATCCGAAAGCTTAAAGAATGCATCTCAAAACATCCTGAAACATGTACAAAACATTTTGGTCAATACAAAAATTGTATTGGTGAGCATACCCTGTTTAAATAAATATAGTAGAAAAGTGTTTAGCAATTCATGTGTCGTATACTGTTTGCAATTATGTAATAAGTGGTATCCGGGTCAAATCAACCCTAAGAGAAGTAAGCAGATATATATAGTATGCGCTAGTAGTAAAGTAATACATAGCAATGACGAGGACTCTCAACAGAGTCACAAGGGTATAAACCATAGTACTATTCATTGAAATGCCAGGCCGCCCAGCGGTTAATGATTTGACAGGTCATAGATACAAGAAATGACATAAGCAAACACACATGAGAATTGCATTTAGTAAAAGAAATAGAAACTTAATAGTAAGTACATGAGTCACCCCAAAATAGTAAGACAGTAAAAAGGGGAAAGATATACTCACAGTTTGCGAAAGCGAGCAAAATCCAACTTAAGCGGTCGTGAGCTAAGTAATGAGAATTCCGAGGAATTCAACCTATAATGTGTAAGCATACTAATAAAGAAATGTCTAAAAAGTCTAAGGTAACTAGGGTCTAAGGCATTAGGGTTTGCTAAGTCGATTTGGGGAAGTAGTGTTTTTATGATAAGTCGCGTTAATGTAAAAGTTGTATGTCACAAATAATATATGAAAGGTTGTAAATGTGGTAAAAAAAATATAATTATTACCAATTGAGTATTTAGTTAAAAATATGTTTAAATAATTAAGACAAAATAATTTAGTTAATTACTTTAACTAATTATTGTAAATACAATAATCATAAATATTGAAATAAATAGTTACGAGTTATTTAAAGATCCATAATGATAATAAAGACTTTCAATCATAAGACATTTCTATTTTATAAGAAAAATATTTATAAAATAGATGTTTAAATAGTGTAAATAAATGTTTAATTATATCTAATTAAACATAAATAATGTTAATATTACAAGACACGACTCAAAAATACTATTTTTTATAGAAATTGGATGCTTTCTTATGTAATTTAATGAAAAATAATTCACTCATAATTTTTATAAACTTATTTATATTTAAAACTGATTTAACGAGATTAAATCATGTTTAAACGATTAAAAAATAATAAAAATAATAAAAATAAATGTTTTTCTGAACCAATAATTTTTATTTCAGTTCATAATCATTAGAAATAATTTATCACAAATTTTGAGATTAAAATCATGAAAAATGAATTTTTAATCAATTAAATATGATTAAAACAATTTAATTCAATAAAAATATAAAAATAAAACATTTTTCAGAAACTAAAAGTGTGGAACATTTCTTTATGGTATCAAGAAGCTACACCTAAATTTTTATAATTTTTGGAGAAAAAATGGATTTATTATGATTATTCTAAGTTTATATGTAAATAATTATTAATTTATCTCAAATAAAGTAAAAGAGAAAGAATGAAAAAGAGGAAAACAAAAAAAACGTGGGCATCTGGATTCGAACCCAGACCCACTGATTTCAGAAACACACATCTCCACCACTACACTATAAGAAATTATGTTGTAATATAAGATTAGAAATAATATTTATTCAATACTAGGAGATCATCTTCTTCCCCAAATCATCCTACATAAACCCTAACCCTACTAACCAACATTAATAACCCGATTCAGAGCACAATATTGCTCTGTAATTGAGGGCTTTAGTTCGGAAACTATCAACAAGAAAAACGGCATCAAAATCTAACCTTACAACGAACGATTTGATGCCCAAAAACAAAGGTACATGTTCGCAATTTTAAGCGCCGATTAGAAGCATTCCTGGACATGTTTACGCTTGGTTTTTTGTGGGTTTAAGAACTTAAAAGGTGCAGAAATAATAAGGAAAAGTTGATTTATACATTTGTTTAATGAATACAAGCATGCGACTGGTTTTTATAACCCGATCGGTTACATCCTTTCAACTCAATTAAAGCTTCATAAAACTAGTTAATAACTCGCTTGAATGATTGAAATGCACTGGGTAACGTTGGAGAAACGTTTTGCATTAATTATTAGGATTAAAGATGCATTAAAAGTGAGTGTTTGGGACTCGCCGGAAAATTACTCCGGTGGCCGGATCTGGGCCGGAAAAGCGTGAGGTAGAGGGAGGGAAGGAAAAAGAATTTTAAACTTTCATTGTTTGGCAAATTTGGTCCCTCATGTTTAAACCTTGTTAGTTTGGTTATGGTTTGGTTTACTTTTCTACATAAAACTTAACCAAGTTACACTAATTTAACCCAAAAAAAAAGTTTCACAAACTTTTTAAAACTTGAAAATTTTACAATATCCATTCCGGATGACGGTTCAACATACTTGTTTGATAAAAACGTATACTCGATCCGTAATAAATATAAATGATAATTAAATTTTTTTTTACTCTAAAATAATTTTTGAAAACGACAAAACTTACCGGAACTGAAATGCAAATATTTGAAGGACCATTATTGACAACTAATTGTAAGACGAGGGTGACGGATGTCACAGTCTATTACAATTGTGATTAGCCGATTTAAAATAAAAATAAAAATTATACACACAAACTTATTCAAAACCCAAGCCCGAAACTCAAGCCCCTCCACTCCCCAAACAAAGCCCTTTCAAACCCAAACCCCTCCACTGCCACGTAGGGATGAACAAATGGTACTCGGTACCGAACCAGTACTGTATCGGTACCGAATTCCCAGTACCGAATCAATTTCAGTACCACTTCCGGTACCCACAGTTTTTGTTTTTCGGTACCGGTACCGGTATTTACCGATTTTTACATTCAAATACCGGTGCCGTACCGGTACCCATTTTTGAGGAATTTCGGTACCGGTACTATGCTCATCCCTACTTCCACGTGTCAACTTATGCCCTCAACCCACACCCCTCTGCTCCCATCAGTCTCAGAAAGCTTTTGTGTATTGAGAAGTTTTACCCCACGCATTAGAAGTTTTTGAAAAGAAAACGCATTGTAGTTTCTTATTAGTCCACATACTCCCATGGCCCTATAACTCCACCACTCATTTTCTTATTATTTTTTTTTTCTATTTTGATTTTGTTACTTTTTAGCCCTGTAGTTTTTATCTTTATAAGTTTACCCCCAATTTTTTTATATTTTCACCTTTGATCCCCTATATTTTTTATCTTTTACAAATTTTTGGTTTTACGTTTTGGACTAAATTTGCAAGCTAACATGTCGCAACGTGCGTATGTGGTTCAACGTCTTTACGTCTGTTTTTCCTGTTTAATGGCCCCGTCGCAACTCGCATGTCCTAGACCTATGTGGTTATTTTTTCTAGGTTTTATGTGTCCGTCTAATTTGTGCGCATTAATACGCTAGAAAAGGCGTGTGTGGTTAAACATTTTAGAGTAGACTCATAGTGGACTAATTCATAAATTGAATCAAATAATTGTTTTATTTCAAAGAGTCTAACTCTTTCACTTTAAGGCGAATGATTAGATATTTTTTTCTAAACAAAACCTAATGGCTAGATAAAATTGGCAAAATAAAAGAATTTTATACCCATGCAAAATCCATTTGATGAACATAGTTTAGATGTTTGAAAAGGATTAAAGACTTCACGGCTTTATAAAAGTAGTAATTAAGTTTTATTATTACGGTGTTTGGCAAATAATGATTAATATTTAAGATTGGACCAGGATGAGGTCTAACCTATTAGGCCTAATGCATATGACGGGAAAAAAACTATCACCAAAGTGTCCCTTCCGCAACGTGCGTTGGACAACATCTAGTATATAATCAATTTCAAATATGAATAAAAGTGAGAGATAAACAAACGGTAGCCGAACCCTAGTCAGATCACTGATCACCCAAAACAATAAACTAGCAAAACATAAAAGTTTGAAGAAACAAATTTCTTAACTATTGTCCCCATTGAAAGGCTTATACAACACATGTTTGCAATGGAGTATCAGGCTATCCTTAAATATCAGCTTATGATTCTCCTTTTTCCTGTGGATGAGCCTTGCTTTGTTTGTAAAAAGGCTTGTTTAGATAAATTGGTGAGAATACGGTCCACTGTAAGGAGTTAGCGGAATTCAAATACCAGCACGAATGGGTTAAGGATGTCCTGTGGGACGTGCTTAGGCAAGCTGGGATCTCCACTAGGACAGAGGCTCTTGTGAACTTCTTGACTGAGAAACCTGGTTTGTGCTAGGATATCTCCCCTGGTAGGACTTTGAGAAACTTGGTTTGTGCAGGGGCAAAGCGGTTTTGAAGGCAAAGTCCAAGAAGGTTGCTAAGCACGAAACAACTTGTTTTGAGAATCAACATGTGTGCACTTTGCCTTCGATATATTTGGATCTCTCGCCCCAAGGCAATTCGTTTTATGAATCAAGTGCAAAAGTTCTTTCACAGTAATTCCCCGACTTCAAGGAACCAATGGTTTATTTTTAGCAGGATAGGTTTTGCAATCCAAAACCTATTATTCTTCTCTAATTTGTTATGGTTCCCTATTAATATTTAATACAAAAAAAAAAATATTATCTAACTTCGAGCATTCACAACTCGTCCCTCATTTTTTTGTGAGGGTGTCCCCCAAATTATATGGGGTGGGTATGAAGGGTTGTGAGTAAAGAAAAATGGGGAATCTACGTTGATCGGTATAATTTGGGTTATTTGGGAATTTTTTGGGGAAAACAGGAAACTATATTTATTTTTTAATATTTATTGAAAGTGGTTGTGGGTGGAGGAGAGAGAAACTGTAATGATTTTTAATATAATATGTGGTTGTGTTTGGTTGTGAGGAAATGGGGAATGGGGAACGGGCTGTGAATGCTCCTCCATATTAAAATCTATACAAATGGATAGGCATATGGCAAGTAAACAAGTTTTGGTTTTCCTCTTGGCCTCTTTCGTTCCTTGTGCAAATAGAATGCGCCGACTCGGACTAGTTTTACAAGATTATGAATCACTTTCGAGCTTGGACCCATTTTGGTCCTTCGGTCTTTCCGGATTGGACCAAGATGGATTGTTTATTGGGCTAAAATCATGGGCTAGAAGATGCTGGCTGCAATCGTGGGCTAGGGACTATGGGGCTTGAACCCATCCAAGTCTTTTGGGTTAAGGACCGCATCTTCAAAACTTTGTTTTATTTTTCCGGAGTGTTGAATATCGTGAAGATGCTTAAGTTGATTTCTGGTATACTTAACTAGCTTTTATCCCGGAAGCATTCCGGGGTTGAAAAATATAACAATTCTAATAATACTAATACTAATAGTAATAATTAGTACCCTTGTAATTAAATAAATAAAAAAATAACCTTACTATAAGGTGACACCATGTGTTGCAGTGTTGTGCGATTCTTTCTCCTAGCTTCTCTTGATGAAGTATACCTATGCATCTTTAAAAGAGTAAAATTCCAATGAAAGCATGGCGATTGGGCTGAATTTCAACATCGTAGGTTCCTGGTTTAAAAGAAAAAACATTATTAATGAATAACCTGAACACTTTATGTTTTTTTTCCTGTATGAACGAAACCCACAAAAAATAGTCGGTTTTTTTTTCTCCGTCTTTTATATAGCACTATGGTACTCGTTGTAAAGATAATAAAACGCTCGTTAATTTGGTGTAATTTTTTTCTTTAAAAAATCTCGTATATAAAAGATATTAACGTTTAAAAATTATGGGAGGAAACATAAGAGAGAGAAATTTAAATTTGTTTTTTTCTAAAATAACTCAATTTAAATTTAGTAGATTAAGTTTTATATTATTTTTTTTATTTGCCACATGGCATGACACATGACACACTCAAGGAGGAGAATGCCTCCTTGAATGCCATGTCATTAAAATGACTTTCTTAGGCCTTCATTGAATGACAACTCATCAACCTTCAATTCTTTTATTATAAGTTATAAATTTAGTTTATATTTTTTTGGGATAAACAAATCCATTACAATATGTTCTAAATTTGACCGGTTACAATTAAAATCAGATAACAACATTTTCGAGAAGTAGAACGTGATGATGATATAGGAGCGAAAATTACAAATGAAAATAAAATAAACCTTAATCGTGCTAATAATTTTGGTAATAACGATGAAAATATTTTCTTCAAAAAAAACGACTCAACTGGAAAAAAAGAACTTCCATCTCTGTAGCGTACTCAAGCAACCAGAACAAAGGTTAATCTCTACTACATTATAAAGAGTGAGCAATGGGCAAACATGTCCAACTTGGTAAAGTTAAGATGGGATGTGAAAAGTCATATGCTTCAACCCTCAAATGTCATATAAATCTTCCCCAAATTACCCTTCAATGCATTAAGATACTTGTACCATGTAGTAAAGATAAATAAAGGTTTACTACAAGCTTCAAATAATTATATTCAGCAAATATTAGTTTTACATTTTCTTTCTTTCTTTAAAATTGCATATGTTTATATAAATATACAGTGCCGTTCATCGTGAGAATTGCTGAAACAAATTACTTTATCTTTGCAGAGAGTTAATGGTGGTACGAAGTGACGCACACACAACACCAAGTAGTACGGTACGTTTTGATTTTCTGTTGATAAGGTTTTTTTATTTTAATTATTTAATAAGAACGACAAGGTGCGACCGAGGACGCTGAAAAGAGTAATCATGTTGTAACGAATCTGGCAAAACATCGACACAATCCGAAAGTGGATTGTATCTGCAAGTTCATCTTCCATTTTAAACTTGATTTGTTTATTAAAATAAATGTCTTGTTGATACTTCTTTACTTCTCTGCTTACTTGTTTATACTGATATCGAATGGTTGTGTTTTGGTTTATCTACTCTGTTTTGGTTTCTATGCTCATATTTGGTTTTGAGTTCATGCTTGACAATACGTATCCATACAGTGGTTTGGTCTAAATTTGTGAAAAATTATATAGAAATATTTGGGAATAAAAATTATCTATGCTCATATTTGATTTTGAGAACAGTGCTGATGACTGAATTTTGATGATCAAAGAAGTTCATTTTCATATATAGTGAAATCTTTTTTTATACTTGGGTGTCCTGTGTACACATCATCTCTTAGATGTTGGAAGTTAAGGACATATGGTTGGACAATTTACATAGTGTGTCATGAAAAGTTATAAGAACGTATATGTTGGATGTAAAAAATATAGTTTCTTTTCAAAGTTTAAACAATGAAGAGAAATTGATTAATTTCATATACATCGTTTCGCATTCAAAGACAATTACGTTTTTACACTTTTCCTACAGCTTGGTGGGCTAACACGGCTACGCTTGTGCATTGTTCAAAAAAAAAAATATTTATCTTAACCGTCCCGCAGCAACGCGCGGGTTTCCCACTAGTAGTGTTTAAAAGAACGAAATAAACAATACAATTATACAAAGTATTCGAATCATTATTTACAATAAAACTCGGTGTATTATACGGGTTGAATAAATGTAATTTAAAATATTAAATAATAAAAAAGTTACATATTTAAAAACTCGTATATTGCACGGGTTGAATAAATATGTATATTATACGTGTTGAACAAAATATAGTGTAGTCGGTTAACATAAACAAACAGCAATATACGTTTTTGAAAAATATGAACTATGATGTAGTATTTATTTACTATAATATTTACTTTGATTTTATTTAATATTAGGTCAGATGTTAGGGTCTGTTTGGTATGGGGTAATGGAATGGATGAAGGAATGGAATGGACGAGGTAATGGAATGTACAAGGTAATGGAATGGATCATTACGATTCCATGTCTTGTTTGGTTGCCATGTGGGAATGAAACAAAACATTACTTTGTGTTGTTGGATAGGCAGGAAAAGACGAAGAAATAAAATCGGTGGTTAGTGGTGGTGGTGGTCAGTGGCAGTGATAGTGGGTGGTGATATATGGCGGTAGCGGCGGTGGTGGGCGGCGGTGGCGGCGGCGGTGGCGACGGTGGAAGGTGGAGGTGGATAGCCGTGATGGTGGGTGGGCGACGATGGTGAGTAATGGTGGTGGTTGGTGGTGGTGATGGTAGGTGGTGGTGTGTGGCGGTGGCGGTGGCGTAAAGTGGATGGCGATGGTGGATGGTGACGACGACGATGATGGGTGGCGGAAATGGTGGCGATTGGTAAAGGTGGATGGCGGTGATGGTGGGTGGGTAACGATGGCGAGTAGTGGCGGTGGTGGGTGGTGGTGATGGAAGGTGGTGGTGTGTGGCGGTGGGTTGTGTTGGATGGCGGAGGTGGTAGGTGGGTGACGTTGATTGGTGGCGGCAGTGGTGGTGGGTGGGTGAAGGTGGCGGTGGTGGTTGGTGGCGGCGGGACGGTGGTGGGTGGTGACGACGGTGGTGGGTGGTGGCGGCAACGGTGGTGGGTAGTGACAATGGTGGTGGGTTATGGTGTTGTTAGTAAAGGGTGAATGAGGGAGGAATGAAAAAAAAAACATGGGGGGTGGATGGAATGGTTTTGAGGGAATGGAATGCCTTGTGGAATGGGTGATTCCATTCCTTTAACCAACCAAACACACTATTTTTCATTACCTTGTAAGGATCCATTCCATTCCATCATACCAAACGCTACCTTATAGTTTGTTATTTGTTATTAGGTTAGAAAATTAAATATTACACGAAGGCCAGGGGAACGAAAGCATGCTGATTATCCTTACTGCCCGTGCCAAAAACCGCACCGCTTCCGGTGCCAAGGAACCGAACATGTCGAAGGCCAGGGGATCGAAAGCATGCTGATTATCCTCACATGCTTTAGCATGCTTTTCCACTTTCTTGGATTCAGCTCTCATGACCACTTGCCAGACCACAAACCCAGTATCTCGAAGCCCAACAAGGGGGACACACCGGTAAGATCAACGCATGCATGTTTCCCACCTTCCTATCCAAACACTAAGACGTCTGTTAGGCGCAAGGTGGACCTACCCTCCGCGGGGTCTGTGAGAAAATTAATTGGCGCCTCTTTTCTCGCAGAGACCCCCGCTCTTCTAAGGATGTCCGCCAAGGCGTCCCGGACAAAATCATGCCGATATTTAAATCCGGGCAATTCCTTACAATGTAACGCATGTTCCCCATACTTATCAAGGCATGCTTTGCGGCAAACCGGGCAATTTTCGTTATTGGGGAAAATGGGTATCATCAACCGGTATTTAAGGATTGCCCTGTACTCCACTGCCGACATTTGTTGCCCCAAACCTTCGATAGGTAAAACAGTAAGGAAGTCCTGGGCGTGAGGCTTTTGCAAGCATTCTAAGAGGGTGTTTGGGATTACGTTTTGAATCTGATTTTTAGATTATTGCGTTTTGATAACGCAGATAATCAGTTTTTTAGGCTATCAAAACGCAATAACCTATAAGCAGCTCCACCCATGCTTTTCCAAAACGTGTAATCTGTTTTGAATAATCAATCCCAAACACCCCCTAAAACAGCCTTCTGACGCATGCACAGACGGAAATCCTCCGAACTTTATGTTAGGGGGGACGGGGCGCCACCCACGCTGGTAGTAGTCTCGTGAACCGTTTTGCTGGTTATGTTTACCATGCTGTTACCGGTTGGTTTGTTGGTTTTTATAAAATGCAAAATTTTCAATTTACCCCGTGTGTTTTAGTGTTTTTTAATTTTACCGTTTGTTTCATATGTTTACCGTTTAAATAAATCAAAAACATAAATAAAAGACATTTCATTAAAACATAAAAATTAAAAATACATAAAACAAAGAAAAAAAAACTTAAGGTTGGCGCAACAAGCGCCATGCCTCAACATTGTCGAATTGTTGGCCGTAAAGAGTCTCATACTCATAGTTTGTGAAGCCGGTAGCCAACTCGTCATCGATGTCCGGATCGTCCCTCACCGTTTGCTCGTAGAGGGTAGTCCACCTCGCACACTTGATATTGAGATCCTCCCACTTGAATTGGAGGTCTCCGATGGTCTTGATGGTGTTGGTGCCCACGTGTTGGATGAAGTCGCCCAAAACACGTGTTGGTCCCCCGTAGTTCTTGAATTTCGAGGTCGTTTGTGGCGTCCTTGTGGCAAAACCACAAGGGTCATTTCTTCCTCTTCGGTCCACGGGTTCATTTTTTGTGTGTTTGGTTTTTTAAACCGTGGTAAGTTGTGGCTTTTAACCCCACGGTTTGATCACTTTATATACAACGACGGTAGCACTGTTAAATTTAATTCACTGACCGTTTAGTTGAGTCAATTCAAATTAGTCGACGGTTTCCAAGATAAAAAATTAAATTTGGCTGACCGTTTGGTGGGACGGTTGAAATAGTAGAAATAAATGTAAAAAACCGTGTAAAATGTAAAAAATAAAAAGTTTGGGTATTTAAATGGAAATAAATAAAAGAATCAGTGGAGTGCTGTCTACAAAAACGTGTTTCAATGAAGTAAATCAGTAAAGTAATGTGGCAAAACATGATTGGTTAAAATCAGTTAAGTGAAAAAAAGAATTACTGAGCACCTCTTTCACCCTTAAAATTTTAAGAATCAAATTTCAAAAACCTTTTGAATACGGTATAAAAAGAAGTTAGAAAGAGTAAGAAGCATCTTTTAATAATTACAAGGATAGCCTAGTTAATTGAGGGCCTAAAGTTTTCTATGGAAGGCTTGGGTTCAATTCTCACTAGCTACATTTGGAGGACATTGGTGGATGGGAAATGAGGGATGACCCGGCCATTGGCTTGGGTTTGAGTCCTGATCCCGACCGGTTTTACCGACTATTTCACCGTCGTGCCTTTGGGCGGGTGAGTGGTCGGGTTTTCCCGGGAATTGGTGGCAATTGGTGGCCCGGGTACTCTCGAGTACCTGATTCGCCAAAAGGGTGCCCGAGAGTGCTCGGAATTGATTCGTTGACCGTTCAAAAAAAAACAAGGATGAGCATATGATGCATATCGGTATGGCCAAAAGTGCCTAAAAGAGTTAGAAACAATCATTTGGCAAAATCTCATGATGGTGTTCTCCTATTTATCATCCTCAAGTTCCAAAAAAAATAAAAAGTAAGTAAAAAAGAAGAGTAGTTTGCAACTTTGCATCTCTAGGAGTCTAGGTGTTATTCAAGCTTCTTGATTTGAATGGCCTCATTTGCATGATTGCATAACATGTTCCACCCCTGTCACATTTGTTAAAAATACAATTTTGATTATATGTTATTTTATCAGAAAACAAAGTTTAAGAACATTCTTTCTTTGATTTTTTTTTTCCTTCTCTAGTTTATACCTAAGAAGCCTTTAAAACGTTTTAATTTAACTTTTTTTTTGAAATAAAAGTCGAATTTTTCATTAAAAATAAAGGATAAATTACATAAGGACAGTAGGTAGGCGGGCAACAAGCTGCGCCGTCACTCATTTCTAAATATAAAATCCTAATCTGCTAAAAACAAACACCCGCCCTTGAGGAGTGGAAAAATTGTTGTGTACTACCCGCTGAACCTGAGCCAAAAACCGCACCGCTTCCGGTGCAAAAGAACCGAACGTTAAGATTGTATATTTATGAGAAAGTATACTATAAAAGGAACCTTAACATAAAAAAGGTAAGAAAAATTTTGGGCTTTTGATCAAAATAAATTAATGGATGAGATTAAAATGAGAAAAGTATACGTTGAATTTCTAAAAGAGAAGGAGAATGACAAAACCCACAATTGTTGAGTTCCACTCCCATTTTTTAAACGTCCATAACTTTTTCATACGACATTGTTTTTCTAAAAAAATATAACATAAAAAAGAAGTTTTTTATCCTCTTTCATTTGCATACCCTATTGCTATATTTAAAAAAAAAATTGTTGGGTTGATAACTTGCGTTTTATCATGATACAATTTGTGTTTTTTTGTCAGATTTAACTAACATCTTTTTATCAGGTATAATTTGCGTTTAATCATATATAACTTGTGTTTTATCATGTATAACTTGCGTTTTTTTCAGATATAACTTGCATTTTTTTATCATGTATAACTTGAGTTTTATCAGGTACAACTTGCGCTTTGTCGAACTTGGGTCTTTGAGTTGTTAAACGAAGAAAGAAAGCAGCTGGTCTAAATGACCAGTTGGTTGATTATCTGACCTGGAAAATTATAAACTAATTCAATTAATACCAACCTAGACTTGTGCCAATAATCACACAAATAACCCATCATAACAATGATCAATCCAAGATTTGTCTTAGCGGTTTTAAAACCTAAACCTAATCGACTAATCTGGTGGAAATAATTGGATTATAACACACCAGTAGTGAGGAAAAAGTGAAGAACATAGCACGAGCAAACAGGTAACGCAAGCTATCAACCCAGCAATTTTTTTTTAAAATATGGCAAATGGCAATAGGGTATGCAAATGAAAGAGGATAAAAAGCTTGTTTTTGCGGTGTATTTTTTTTAAATAATGTCGTATGAAAAAAGTTATTAACGTTTTAAAAATGAGGGTGAAACTTGAAAAAGTCAACAATTATGGTGATGGACAATAATACCATTTTTTGTTAGGGACATGTGTCAGCCTCTTGTTCCTTTTTACCCTTCTCACGTTAAGCTTTTTTTTACGTTAGCCCCTCCCTATATTTATACTTCAAATTTCTCAGGCTGGCAATGTAATTATTTGTTTTTCGTCAACTAATATTGTTGAGTGTTTGAAGAACAGCAAAAACACACACTTAAGGGTTGTTTGGTAGTCTTTAATGATTATATTAAGAGTTTATATCTGAATCAGTTAGCATTAAGTGTGTTTGATTCACTAGAAGGGAACCTCTGAATTAGACAACAATGCTCTTACCCACTAAGTTTCAAAATGATATGAATGGAAAATTATCACTTATTCACATGTGTTCATATATCTCCATCGGCCACTCACGCCCACCACCACATCGACATACTCTTACTGGCCCAACACTTACCAGTTTGGAGTCTCTTACACAATCATACCTCTTACTGGCTCACCATTTTATAGCGTAGATGTTGTCAAACAACCTCTTAATATATGTTGAAAAGGGATGATGTCAAGGATGGTCAATAGGCCTGTAAATGAACCGAACGTTCATGAACTGTTTGTGAACTGTTCGGCGAAAAGTTCGTTTATGTTTGTTTATTTAGATAAATGAACAAACACGAACACAATTTTTTGTTCATTTAATTAAACGAACGAACATGAACACACGTTTTGTTCGTTCATTTATGTTCATGAACGTTCGTTTATGTTTGTTCATTTATGTTCGTTTATGTTCGTTTATTTTTGTTCGTTTAATTAAACTTTACTTTATTTTTATTATTTATTTCCTTTGGTTAAGTAACCTTAATTCATATTATATTATATACAATAAATTTGACATGTTCTAAAATTTAATCCTAACCCTAACATTCTAAAGATATCAGCCGCTCTTCACAGTTCACAGCCTCACCTCCTTTCTTATCCACACTCCACAACCCTACTAATTTAGATTTTATTTTGGTTGCATCGTGATGTATTAGACTTGGTTGAATTGTGATGAATCATTATTAAACTTGTTTTTGTTTGTGTTCATTAATGTTCGTTTATGTTCATTTGTATTCGTTTATGTTCATGAACTGTTTGTTTAGGTTTTAATTGAACGAACATAAACCTCATGGACAACATGTGTGGATTTCCTATGACACCTAGACCTACAACAACACAGCAGCAACACGTTCCGATGAATCCATGGGCTGTAGCATTTCAGAAGACGAAAACTTAGTCATCTCAACCGATTAACTACCTTGCCATGAGTAGTTCTATACCACAATCTGTTGCTCAACCTCCACAGCAATCAGTGAATGACTATTGGGGCGTTGCAGCAGCAGCGGTACATTCTCAGACTACTAATGCTATTTACACACTAATCAATGATTTATCCTCAGGCAGTGGAAATCGTCCTCCGAAATTGATGGAAATGGCAGAGTACAACCAATGGCAAAAGAAGTTCAAGATTCATCTTGAGGGCATGTGTATGGAAGGAACTGAAGCTTGGCAGATGATTGCGAAAGGGTATGCTGCTCCATGTCTTGAGAATTCAGGAGAACCTATTCCACTTGAACGTTTATCTGAAGATGAGAAGAAAAAGTTCGCAGTAGAGAAGAAAGCTTTCTCACAACTATCTCAAGCTTTGACTACAGATCTACTACATCAGTTTGGATCGTGTACTACATCTAAACAGCTATGGGATATGTTGAAGAAAAGACATGATGGTAACGAGAAAACAAGAAGATTGAGGGTGGAGGAGCTAAAGAAAGAGTTTGAAAACTTTAGCTATGTCGGGAATGAAACTTTAAAGGAGCTTATTCCAAGATACTGTCATCTGTTAACCGAGTTGTCAAACTATGATATCAAGATTCCGATGTCAGAGTTGGTAGACAAGTTTGCTGATTCACTACCACCATATTGGAATCAACACATTGAAGTTTTGAAAGAAAAAGATGCATATCAGTATTGGACAATCAATGAGCTCATTCAGAAGTTGGGTAAGTATGTGAAGATGAATGAAGTGAAGAAAAGTTCATCAAAACCTAAACTTGAACCGGTGTTGAGCAAAGAGTAGAAAACAGCTCGCCGGATTAAACTGATGAACATAACACTTGATTATCAACGACAACAATCCAAGCTATAGTCGAAGGGGAGTTTGTAGATGCACGAAATGCGACTAATGCTTTGGATTGTCAATATAAGTCTTTTTGTTGATTACGTGAGGTCGAAGGAAGCAAATACATAGGTCGAATGAAGATTATAATGGTCGAAGGTAGAAGACTGAAGACAGATAGTTTGTTCAAGCCATGTTATAGGTTGAAGGTACACATTCGACCTAGTCGTGAGGTCGAATGTGCAGTAGTATATAAGCTTGAAGTTTTTATTTTGTTTGTAACTTTTGTCATTTGGTCAAGTGTGTTTTGTGTTTATTCTCTCTAGAGTTCAGGAAGGTTCTAGTATTGTGTTATTTCATTATAAACCAACAATCTATATCATTTTGTATACAATCTAGGGTTTCCGCACTTGGATTGTTCAACTTGTATGATCATATAGTTATTTTTATCAAAACCGATTCATCTTCAGTGTTTGACAAGAATAACATACTAAATATTGTTTAGATTCAAAAGTAGATATGATAAAGACTACATAGAGTAAAAAATAGAGATAATAATCAATACCTCATTATAAGTGGCGAATTCAGGAATGATTTTTAGGGGTATATTTCGTAGACTTTTACTGATTTTCATTAATTTTTTTTTAACTTTTTTCCAATAAAATTTTCAATTTTTTCCAAACCGAGAGGTTCCTGCGAACCCAGGAACCCCCGAATCCGTCACTGCGATTGTTAGTTGTTCATATTGGACCTTATGGCTATCTTCATACAATTGTATTGCACTATTGATTTATGTATGGGTCATAACTACGTTGCACTTATATGATGGTTCACGTGGCATAAGCAAATAGCTTCATCCTTTTGTATAACATTTGTATAGCATTGAGAGATGATTTATTTATGTTATTGTTGATATTTAACATATACAACTACCCATCATATGTGTCATCCGGGTACGAAAAAAACAAACAAAGAACTATTCATCAAGTTCTTATTTCAATATATAGGATAAAGGATAATGTATCGTATTACGAGATCATATTGGATCCAAGAATTATGACATCTAATAGTTAGCAATAGGTATTAACAATGATCCACACTTAAAAAAAATTATAGAGGGTTAGAATTAAATACACTGTTAAAGAAAAATAGGAAGTCGTAGAAAAGAGTATCAAACGGATCCCGATTGAACTCATTTAAACGGCATTGGAACCGTCTTATCAAACCCTACGATTTTAGTTTTTAGGTTTCAGTTTCTTTGGATTTTTAACTTGTAGTTTTAGAATTTACGATATATCATTGTGTCTTTTTCTTATTTTCATCATTGTATCATTTTTGCGATTCATTGTGTCTTTTTTCTTTAGTATTGTATTATAATTTTCGGCATTGTGTTATATTTTGTGGCTCATTGTGTCATATTTTGTGATCTATTGTGTTTTTTGTATCTTTTTCACCATTTTCATTTTTATTACATTATGTAAAATAACTTGACCCATATCATGGGGGTAGCTTTTAAGGGGCGGGAGGGGCGGTCGACCCCCCCCCCCCCCCCGAATTTTCGCTCAGAAGTTTCGATTATATAGTATTCGTATAGAAATTTTTTAGTATATACGGTTTCGACCCCCCGGTGACTTTCGATCCCCGAAGTCTCAGGTCAAGCTTCGCAACTGATCCATAATATAAATATCTAAGAACCTAAAATCTGATAGTTCCACTAAAATACTCTAAAATAAATCACTAAAACGATAGAAGTGTCGGAAAATCTTTATAACTAAAAGTGGGCGCAAAGTTCCATAGAAACGAGTAATGGTTTTGGGGCATAATTCAAAGCTTCAAACGTGCTTCCCCCTAATTGATTAAAGCTCAAGCATAAGTATTTAATGTACTTTACTACAACATCACCACGGCATGCATGCACCCTCTCCAAATCAAGAATAATTAGGAATCATGGATTCTTTGAGTCATACTAAAGTATAATCAATATTATATCAACATGTAATACGTACTTTATTCTTAAAATATATAATGTGTGTGTGTCTATATATATTTTTCAATAAGTTAAATGCTTTAGAAATTAATTTATTTTTAAATCATTTATCATTTTAGTTAATGTATTAGTTTCTCTTAAACATAGTAACAACAGTCAATTGATTGTGATATACTTTTGGAACTTTAGATATCTATAAACTTATTTCTTATGATGATCAAAATAACATTTCAAGCCATATATTCAAACTCTTAGTTTGAGTTATTAAACAAAACCTAAGTATTTTGTATTTTAATATAATAAAAAGCATGGAGTAGATCAAATATTTTTTTTTTTCTTTTAGGGCGACTCAAATGCATGTGAACTTTTGAAGATTTGAAGTGATTAGTTTAAGTTTTCCCATAAAAGGGTGTCCAGTTGCCAAAATGACAACCTGATCCGTACATTTGATGTGATTAACTTAGCCCCCGGCCTCCCCAATTTAAAAAATAAAGTTAACTATTTTGTTAGAATAAAAAAATTCTTTAACTGTGTTATACTATGAGATTTAAACCTAAAACCTTTAAACTATGTGGTTTTAAAAGGATTGTCTTTGTCAAACACCAATAGGCCACCAAACTTATTAGAAAATAAAGTTAACTACTGACCAGTCTTCTTATGCTTGAAGATAAATTTTGGAATTAAGGTCATGTGTAGTGGATGGGGGTTATAGGACGTTATAGGGATTAAAATATTAAAAAGTAATATAAGAGAGGTTACGGGGCGTTATGGGAAAAGAGGGTGTAGTGGGTGAGGGGTGTTATGAGGATTAAAATATTATTATTTGATTGGATGTGTTATTATTTGATTGGGTGTAGAAGAAGAGGGTATAAAACTAATTAAAAAATAATAATATAAAATGGATTTGGAAAATATAACGCCCGTTGTATATAAACCCCCCCCCCCCCCACATAAGGCCCCATAACGCCTAAGGGGGCGGTGTTGGAAGCGTTATGGGGCGTTATAATCCCCATATAGCTCCACAACTAAGTAGAAAGAAAAATAAATCTCTTTCACAAGTGTATACACTATTTCAGTGTGTGAAAATTAAAAAAGACGCAAGTTACTAGAGATTAAAGTATTAAAAGCTTGAGTTAAGTTAAGATACTAAATAAGTTCAAGCCTAAAGTGGAACTCATATGATAAACTAGTTTTTATCCCGGAAGCGTCCCGGGTTGAAATATCTATGAATAATAATAAAATATATTATTATTATTATTATTTCAAACAAATCTCTGCCATAAGTTATCATATTCAAATATTAAAAAAACAAATCTCTGTGCCGGGTATAAGTCTAGTGTCATTACAAATGAATTCGAAGGTTTGTAATCGATCATTCTAAAAAGAACTAACATGAAATAAGAAAAAAAAGTTAATTATTGAAATATCGAACGCATTAGTCTAAGGGTTATGTGATGCGTTAAAAAAATTCATGGGTATATGAACGGGTATATAGTTCGGGTATTTGGGTATGTTGTTTCGGGTAATCGGGTCAGATATCACCTAATCCCATACCCGACCCAAACCCACAATATTTTTTAAACTAATCCCAAACCCGACACAATACCTGTCGGGTTACAAAAAATAGTCATTTTTTTCTCCGTTTTTATATAGCACTATGGTACTCTTTGGAAAGATAATAAAACGCTCGTTAATTTGGTGTAATTTTTTTCTTTTAAAAATCTCGTATATAAAAGATATTAACGTTTAAAAGTTATGAGAGGAAACATGAGAGAAAAAATAATAAAGTTTTAATATTTAGATTTAATATATTAGGTATTTAATAGATTAGGTTAAAGATTATAATAGATTAGGTTAAATCATATTTAATTCTTTTTTTTAATTGGTTTACACTTGCCACATCACATCCTACGTGGCATCTCTCAAAGAAGAGATTGCACTCTTTTTTTTAATTGGTTTACACTTGCCACATCACATCCTATGTGGCATCTCTCAAAGAAGAGATTGCATAAGATTATGACATGTATGATTAATCCCTTTGCAATATATATATATATATATATATATATATATATATATATATATATATATATATTGATTGCTTGGACACAAGCTATTTAAGTTTTAAGAACCTACTTCCATAGTATTAATTTACAAGTTTTTGTAGAGTTGTAATCTATGCTTTAAGACTTTTTTTTTTTTTAAATGTTTTTTCAGTTTTAACTTAAAACGTTGCATCTTTAATAATTTTACACTTTGATTTTGATATGTGCTACTTTTAACCTTAAACTTTTTATATTTTGCAATTTGCCCAATCACTTTATTACTTGCAACTTTGAACCCCATACGTTTCACATTTTGCAAATTATTCATTTTACGTTTCGTTCTAAATTTTCTTAGTTAACATGCCACAACGTGTGTGTTGACAGGCCCGCCCCGGCGCGATGATTTTTACCCATATGATAGGTTCGTCATAACATACGAGTCCTATATCAACTTAGTTATTTTTTTCTATTTTCTACCTTTCGGTCTAGTTTCTTCGCATAAATACACATCAACTGGAGTGCTTGGTTCAATGATTTTAAGTTTGTGATGGAGAACAATTCAACTTGATTATTCTCATTGGTATGTCAACCTTATATAATATAAAGGGAGATCTCCACTAATTATGGAGAGATAATTACAATAAATTACATTGCTAATTTACTATATATATCACATGTTATTAGTTTGCATTTTGTTCAGTGTTAGTGGTCGCTAACGATGGTGGGACATTGATACTGTTTGGCACAATTTTACGCCCCGTCGCAACGCGGGGGACTTGATATGAGTTATTTATATAAATAAAACACTTCATTATTAACACAATGAATATTATTATTATACATAATATTATACATTATATTATTATTATACCTAATATTATCTAACTAATAAGTTTTATTTCCCTTTTTTTCTACACAACTAGTGTTTAGGTTCCCGCGCTTCGCTGCGGGGTGTCCGATTTGTCGAAGGTTTAGTGGGCGTTAGAGACAACATTATGTAGCTATTATTTGCGCTAAGTAATAAAAAAAGTTCTTTTATTTGTGCTAAGTAATAAAAAAAGTTCTTTTAGGTCGTGGTTACACACGCATTGCTGTATGATACTGTTTGAAGATAAATGCTTTATTGCTAATCTAACTCCATTTTCAATAGATTTTTTACTGTCATGTTGAGAAAACTACAAAAACGAATACAGTATCGGTTGCAATATTAAGACAGTATTGGTTCAGTTCTCCACGACAAAGAAAAATATCACTAAACCTGTATCGAACCATTACCTGCTAATTTATTTTCATTTTCAATGGATTTTATACTATGAGTTGAGAAAACCATAAAAGCGATTGTTGCATATTAACGAATGAACACTATTAAAGTATCTCCTCTTTAGTAGTACTTGAAGTAATAATAAACTATTTCTAAAATTGAGGGGTTATATCCTACAATTTAGTTTTGATTATATAACAAAATCCAAACGACATAAATTAAGGCCCAATAACAATAAATATGTATATTGTCTTAGACCCACTGTAGTGGAAACGCTATATGGCGTGAAAAGAAAAAATAGTGCCCCCCACACCGTTACGGGGGCGCTATGTGTAACACCCCAACCGATGGCGGAAACATCGGGATGTCACGTATTGATGATTGTTCAGTAGCTCATGGTAAATAATAAGTTTCAATAATTAATTAAATAAATTACATACATTGTTCTAAAATAATTTGTACATCAAATGAGAAACACTAAATACAAATCTTCAAGCATTAACTCTAATATTCAAGCAAGCAATAACCTGAAATATGTTAAGTTAGAAAGATGGGGGAGGGGGGTCAACTATAAATAGTTGGTGAGAATACATAGGTTTGCATATAGTTGAAAACAATATGTTGTATAGAAATCATAGTTGAAGTATAAAAATGAGCAATGATAGAATATGAGTCTGACATGTAACAATGCGTCTTTTGTACAATCAAACCTTGTGTCGACTGAGACCTAACTCGCAAGTTAGTAAAAGTGTAACTGTTATCGATCATCCCTGAATTTATGCGGGGGGGGGGGGGGGGGGTGGGGGTGGGTTTGTCAGACCTATAGCGCTATAATCTAAACAGACGGCTTGATCAATGTTAATGATTGTACTGTGTCTTTTTGTTACAGTCAAATGATAGAATGAGTAAATGATAGTGTATAAAATGTTTATAATTGAATCACAAGTTTCAACAATGTAAGAATGATAGTATATAAAATGTTTAAACATGTTTCACCCCAAAATGTAAAACAGAAAAAAGGGGCTATGTAAACTCACCTTAGGTGCATAATGAGTTCGTGCGTTTTATTGAGCGTGCAAACACTTAGTAATAATACCTTGGAAAACTCGAAACTAGCTAGAGGAGATAACGACGGATGAAAACTTTAGTATATGGGAGATGGGATAATAATTTTTTTTTTTTTTTTTTTTTTTTTGAATGGTATAAAGAGTTGAATGGTAGGCTAGTGTATTTATAGTGTAAAATTTGAAGTTGTAATTAGGGACTACTTTGACTAGGCTAGAATTTAGGAACAACTTTGATTTGACTAGAAGACCATATTTACTAACACTTTGACTTGACTAGGAGACCATATTTACTAACACTTTGACTTGACTTGACTAGGAGACTACGTTTGACTTTTCAGGTTTGACTAAGGGACCTTGAAAGGGTTTAAGTTTAATTGGTTTTAATTAACATCACAAAACACCAAATGGTGTAGTGGTTTGTGTGGTGTGGTTATGGTTTAGCCCTCCAGGGACTCGGGTTCGAATCCTGGCACAGGCAAACACATTTTTTTTAACGTTTTTAAATCAGAATTTTTAATACAATCCAATTTAGTATTGATTATACGTCATTATTTAAACAAAAAAAATTAACAAAATGGATGGTAAAGATACTGTAAACATGAATCAGATGAATAAACGAGGGAGTTCTATATATATATATATATATATATATATATATATATAAAGAAAATTTGTGTGATGTTACAGTCTCCCTTACTTTTAGGAACTTCGTCCCGAAGTTTATTTTTAGGAAGAAACATTTAAATAGTGTTGAGGATAGTTAGGGTGACTATGGTTCAGAGTAGGGTAAAAGTTTAAGGAATGTATAAGATAACCATAAATGCTAGATGGACTACCAAATAACTAGGGTTTGTTATTGGTCTGACCCTACAGTATCCCTTTCCACGTATCATTAGTGTTTTTATATATAGGGTGTACCGCAGCTAACCCATCACACCTCTGATACTTCGAAAACATACGGGGTATCTCCCAAAACCTTAATAGAATTTCACACTACCTTAATGTACCTGTAAATTCATGATTACGTTCCGGACCGCAATCACCAATTTACCTTACATTAGGGTTTTGTGTCCTTCTATGACTCTAAACACACATGTAAGTAATGCAAAATAGCCTTGTGATTGAATTGTATACAATGTATCCAAAAATAAGTCCAACTGTTGAGCAGGAAAAAGACCTCTACCAGTCAGTGAGTAAGAACCTCTACCGATTGTTGAGCAGATGCGATAGCCTCTACCAGTCGTTGAGCAGGTTGTAGGGCCTCTACCGACTGTTGAGCAGGCATGATGACCTCTACCAATCGTTGAGTAGGTTATTTGGTACTCTACTAACTGTTGAGCAAGTACTTCATCCTCTATCAGTTGTTTGATTAAGTGTACCAATTATTACACACATGAATTGCAAATTGATAATATGTACATGTAAGCAATCAAGTATCAAGTATAGCATGCGAGTTGTAATAGAGTTGCCCTAGACAAGGTTAATGACTCTAGGTGTGTCTATAGCAAATAGTTTATATTCCATGAATTCTAGTTTTAAATGTTCAAATATGGTAGATAGTCGAATCCACATGTATAACTAAGGATTAAGTTTGATGCAACACACAATCAAGTTTCAATAGTTTGGTTATCATGGGTAACTAGCTCATGTGTGAGAAGGTGAAGGATATGAATTTAGTTCTTGAGAGGATGATGAAAAATCTTGAAGCAGAATCAAGGTTGTGAGAGATAGTGAATGGGAAGATAGTTGATAAAGAGTTTATTTTATAGTAAGGAGATTATGTAGCAGTGTAAATTTTGGGGTTTGGATCAAAGGTTATAATCAAGTGTATAAGAAAACATGATTGTGGTATATGCCAAATATTGTAAAAATTTGAACAAGTTGAAAATGTGTGAGTGTCGATGGAGAATTTACAGACTAGATATTATTCCTATGGATAAAAAAAAAGAATCTTATTTTCAAAATTGGTTTTATACATAAAGCAAAAGTTGTTAAATAGTACAAGCTAAGTGGGCTTTGATTAAAATATTCCCGTTAGTTGGAGATTTCAAACATGACATTAGGTTTTGAAGATCAAGGTTCTATTAAGTGATTTTTAATAGTTTAAAGCATTATATAGAAAATTGTTTGTTACGTCAATAAATAAACAATTGAATTTAAGTTCGAGGACATCTTTTGACAAAAAAATATGTACTTTGTAAAGTTACTAGGTAATGAAAATACAACAGGATTTAGAAATCTTTAGTTTGTGCTAAGGTATGAGGTTATAGTTTTTAAAAATAAGTAACATGTGGAGAAATGAAATAATATGATTTGGGTAGGGTGTTGAATATTTAAAAAGTGGCTAAGATGGTAAGGTGAAGTGTGATTGTGAAATCCATAGATGGTTATGAAATGAGATTGATTTAAGCTGTAAAATTTTGAGATTTTAGAGCTTAGTTTAAGGAAAGTGAGTGTAATCATTTATTCATTAATTAAAACGAATAAACGAAAAAGTTGACTTATCAAAACTTCTAGATTCTAATAACATAGTGAAGAGATGCTTTAGCCTATAAGTGAACACTCATCCCGAGAATTCCCATGTAGGCATCCGGGTCCCTCGTCTGATTGGGATTTATGCGCAATGCCAGTCCTAGACAGAAAACTCAGAATACAGGCGTTCACCCTTCCAGATTGCACGTGTTCGTTATTAAAATCTAGAACTTCGACGAGATCTTCAAGGTGGTTCAGGCTAAACCTGAGGATTTGTCCTATTAGTCTAAGAGTAGATCTTGTGATGGAGAACAATCTTCTTGTAGGGACTTAAGTAGGGATAAGAAGTAGGAGGGAGATAGAGAATAGAAACAAGTAGTGTTGCAAGTAAAAGGAGCAAGTACTGATTATAATCCTATGGTTATAGACTAGATTATTTTTCTAATAACCTAATTCCCTATAACCATGGCTCTGATACCAATCTGTAACACCCCAACCGATGGCGGAAACATCGGGATGTCACGTATTGATGATTGTTCAGTAGCTCATGGTAAATAATAAGTTTCAATACTTAATTAAATAAATTACATACATTGTTCTAAAATAATTTGTACATCAAATGAGAAACACTAAATACAAATCTTCAAGCATTAACTCTAATCTTCAAGCAAGCTATAACCTGAAACATGTTAAGTTGGAAAGATGGGGGGGTCAACTATAAATAGTTGGTGAGAATACATAGGTTTGCATATAGTTGAAAACAATATGTTGTATAGAAATCATAGTTGAAGTATAATAATGAGCAATGATAGAATATGAGTCTGACATGTAACAATGTGTCTTTTGTACAATCAAACCTTGTGTCGACTGAGACCTAACTCGCAAGTTAGTAAAAGTGTAACTGTTATCGATCATCCCTGAATTTATGCGGGGGGGGGGGGGGGGGGGTTTGTCAGACCTATAGCGCTATAATCTAAACAGGTGGCTTGATCAATGTTAATGATTGTACTGTGTCTTTTTGTTACAGTCAAATGATAGAATGAGTAAATGATAGTGTATAAAATGTTTATAATTGAATCACAAGTTTCAACAATGTAAGAATGATAGTATATAAAATGTTTAAACATGTTTCACCCCAAAATGTAAAACAGAAAAAGGGGCTATGTAAACTCACCTTAGGTGCATAATGAGTTCGTGCGTTTTATTGAGCGTGCAAACACTTAGTAATAATACCTTGGAAAACTCGAAACTAGCTAGAGGAGATAATGACGGATGAAAACTTTAGTATATGGGAGATGGGATAATAATGTTTTTTTTTTTGAATGGTATAAAGAGTTGAATGGTAGGCTAGTGTATTTATAGTGTAAAATTTGGAGTTGTAATTAGGAACTACTTTGACTAGGCTAGAATTTAGGAACAACTTTGACTTGACTAGAAGACCATATTTACTAACACTTTGACTTGACTAGGAGACCATATTTACTAACACTTTGACTTGACTTGACTAGGAGACTACGTTTGACTTTTCAGGTTTGACTAAGGGACCTTGAAAGGGTTTAAGTTTAATTTATTTTAATTAACATCACAAAACACCAAATGGTGTAGTGGTTTGTGTGGTGTGGTTAAGGTTTAGCCCTCCAGGGACTCGGGTTCGAATCCTGGCACAGGCAAACACATTTTTTTTAACGTTTTTAAATCAGAATTTTTAATACAATCCAATTTAGTATTGATTATACGTCATTATTTAAACAAAAAAAATTAACAAAATGGATGGTAAAGATACTGTAAACATGAATCGGATAAATAAACGAGGGAGTTATATATATATATATACATATATATATAAAGAAAATTTGTGTGATGTTACAGTATGTTTGAAAAAGGTGGTCAGGCGTTAAATAAATAACGTCGGGTGACACATCCACCAACCAATTACTCGAGGACATGTGGACGAGGGGGGGGGGGGGTCTGGTTTTTTTTTTCTTCTAAATTAGTGCCTCTCAATTTTTTTCCCCCACTACACTTCCTTTTTCACTTCAAGCCCAATGCTGACTCAGCTGCCACGTGGACAATCAGAATCAGGGGCGTTATATTTAACACCCTCCATTACACATGGTCTTAGGCACAACCAAACTTAAAATATAAAAAGGATTTAAAATAATAGACACAAAAAGGCAAACCTAAAATACAAAAAGGAATTAAAAAACGTATGTCAAAAGTGGGAGCCTAGTTTCGAACTTGCATGTTTTCTTTGTGGAAGGGTTGCGCCAACCATTGAGCAAACTTTTTTTTAGTTGTTAATTATCCGATCAAAAACATATATAATAACAAAAGATATCATAAAATACAAAAAAGAAAAGTGGCATCCACTTAGTGGCCTGGTGCATTTTAGTGTATAGACACTATTAAAACGTCAATGTTTTAATATTGTATATAGGGGTGGGTTATTCTACAAAGACTATAAAAAATGAGAAGAGTGAAAAACCACTAAAAATGACATGTGTCTAAAGGATTAAACAAATGGGAGGGGTAATTTTGTCAAAAACATATGCACATGCAAGTCACATGTCATTTCCACCTTTATTTTTAAATGTCCGTAACTTTTTTATACGTCATCTTTTTTTTTAAAAAAAGAGTTAATAGCCATTTTCGTCCCTGAGGTTTGGGTCAGTTTGCCACTCCAGTATAAAAGTTTTTTTTTTTTGCAATTCCTTCCCTGAGGTTTGGATTTTTTTTGCCAAATTCGTCCTTTTCACTAACTCAGTTAAAAAAGCTCGTTAAGATCAGGGGTATTTTTGTCTTTTTACTTACAATTTAAAATTTTAATTAAAATCTTACCATAATATTAATTATGGTAAAAAAGAAACCAGAAACTTCCATTGGGTCGTAAAAAGTGAAACACAAACATTACATAGAAGCTACACCTATGTGTTTGGCTTCCAAAGGATCTCTCCATGCCTATCTTACACAACCTGTAATCTGTCTTCAACAATCAACACTTCAAACCATTTTAAACCTCACACCTCCCTCTATATCACAAAACTTGGTTACCCGCAACTTTTCCTTCTTAATGTCCCCCTCGGAGTCGGTCTCTGACTAAAATAATCCAGATTGATTTCTGATGTAAACAACGTTCATTATTAACACGGTGAACAATTAAAACTAAACAAGTATTGTGAGTAACAGGAGAAGGAGGACGACGACGGTGACTGTGGTGGTGACAGGTGGCAGAGGACCAGGTTCCAACTAGGGTTTTGATTAGGGGTTGAAGATGATGGTTGTTCAGGGGTTGTTGGGTTACAGGAGCGACAGAGAGGGTACAATACAGTGGGGGTGGTGGGAGTTGGGATTGGGGTGGTGGATATGATGGAGGTGGTGGTTAGGGTTTTAACCTTTGGGGGAAAATGGGAAGAAGATAACTGAGGTTGTTTTTTTTTAATTAAAATACTCATAAGATGAAAAGTCTAAATTGTCCCTCATTAAGCAGGTAAAAAGGCAAAAATACCCCTGACACTAACGAGCTTTTTTAACTGGGTTAGTGATAAGGACAAATTTGGCAACAAAATCCAAACATCAGGGAAGGAATTGCAAAAAAAAAAAACTTTTGTACTGGAGTGGCAAACTGGCCCAAACCTCAGGGACAAAAATGGCTATTAACTCTTTTTAAAATTATACCATAAAATTGAGCGTCTTTTTATCTTTAATATGAGTACCATATTGTTATACTTTTAAAAAAAAATCAAAACCCACTTACGTGAGACACAATGGAGTGTAAAACACAATGAACACCAATTAAATATAGGGTATAAAATATAATCAAGAGTCTAGTAAAACACAATGGACGACATACTAAAGACATAATGAATAGAAGACTAAAACACAATGAATACTTTTGAAAAAAAAAATTTGAAAATTCAGTTACGTAAGACACAATGGATGACATATTAAAGACACAATGAACAGAAAAACTAAAACACAATGAATACTTTTGAAAAAAAGTCAAAAACCCAATTGTGTAAAACACAATGGACGACATAATAAGGACACAATGAACAAAAGATTAAAACACAATGAATACTTTTGGAAAAAAGTTGAAAACCCAGTTGCGTAAGACACAATGGAGATAACGTAAAACATAATGATTACCAATTAAATATGCAATGAACAATATGGTATAAAACACAATGAACAGTCTAATAAAACACAATTGACGACACAATGAACAGAAGACTAAAACACAATGAATAATAGACTTAAACACAATGAATAACATAAAAACACAATGTACACCTAATTACAAAACTCATTTGCGTAAAACACGATGAAAAACATACTAAAAACACAATGGACAAAGTTAAATCATGTGTAGACTAAAAAAACATAAATAGCATATTTATAAAGCACACATGCATACTATAACACAATGAACGAGCAGAAGACACAACGGAGAAGAAAACCCATTTAGGACGATTTTTTTTTCAATTTTAATGTAGCAATGTGGTACTCATATTAAAGATAAAAAACGCTCGTTAATATGGTGAAATTTTTTTGAAAAAAAAAATGTCGTATGGAAAAGTTATAGACGTTTTAAAATGATGGGGGGAATTGACATGTGCATTGCATGTGGAGAGAGAAAGTCAACAAATGTGGTTTTCCTTTTATGCCTGTGACAACCTGCACCCTTCCCTTTTCATAAATGTGCATAATTGGTCCCTCAACTATTTCAAAATTTCATTTTTAACCCTCCTATTTTAATAGGACCAAAAGTCACAATTTAATAAAACTTATAATTTTTATAAGTAAAAGTATTGCACGTTTTATACTCACATCTACACCCGAGCACGTATGTTTCAGACCTTGATGCTCAAAACCCTTAATTTTCGGTCCTAAGACAACTTAGAAACCGAAGGAAACAAGTCCGGAACTTAAAATTGATTAAATTAGAAAATTTGATTTTTTTTAGTTCTCGCGGTCCGCAAAGACAGTCAAACAGTCAAAGTCCGAGTCAAAGTCCTAGTCAAAGTCCCGGTCAAAGTCCCGGTCAAAGTCCTAGTCAAAGTCTTAGTCAAACAGTCAAAGTCTTAGTCAAATAGTCATTTCATCATGAAACCTTACTTTATGGTGTTGACCAATTTTAATGGCTAATTAAATCCAAAACTAGTATAAAAACCCACCTATGACCCATTACACTGGGCACCTCAAAAATCGATTGTTTCAATCTGATTAAACTTTCCCTCATACCTTTCTTCTATAGTCTATTACTTCTACAATTGAAGCTTTGATTATAAGCTCTTGTAATTGGCGAATTGGAAGCTTGATATTATTTCTTTTTCGGTTTTTATTTCTTCAAATTGGACTAGCTACGTTGTTGAGTCTTTGGGATTCGCCTCACATACATTCACAACGCTTAGAGGATAATTCAGCTTAGCGAATGTGAGTATATCTTTCCCCTTTTTCATGTTTACACTTTTGGGGTGACTCATGTACGCTTATTACTTCACTCACTTAATCATGCTTTAGTCTATATTCACAATCGCAATTATTGTATGTGTTTTACTTGTCGATCGCTGATAGTGTGTACTTATGACCTTAATCATTAACCCGGTGTGGGCCTAGCATAGCAATAAATAGTACTTGACTATTGTTATGTGTAAACTACTTGCTTTGTTGCATACTATATATAATTATACTATTGGGCGACTACTATACATATCTATGTTACCTTATTAAGGAGGAGGTATGGCTACAAAAGTAATTTTACACCTATTTTAAGATGGGATATCAAGAGTCACATGTGTAATCTCTAAATTTTTAACATCTTTGTTCCATTTATACCCTTGTGTACCACCTTTAATACCAATTGTACAAAGTAACAATGCAACTCATAATTCACATGGGAAGATGCAAATGCTGGTTCTGTCTGGCTACTTTAAGACGCTGGAGGTTACACAACATTGATAAGCATTGATGGTAGGCTTCAAAGATAGTTGTGGTGTTTGGACTCTTCATGTTACCTCATGGCCGGTTAAACCATTTAAGAAGCCAATTAAACCAGAAATTGAGTGCAGTCATCCTAACAATTTGCATAAATCATCAATTCTCCCTGGCTTCTGGTTCAGTTTGACAACACACAAAAACCATAACCACCAACGAAACGCCGCCGCTCGCCTTCACTCGCCCGATCCTAGGAACTACGCCATAGCCGCTGCAATCTTTTGTATTCATTAATAGATTCAATTTCATTATATTCCCACTACCCCGGACTCGAACACGATAGTCTTCTAGAAACATTGTTCGATGAAACAAAAAAAGGTGAGGCGCCAAGGTGAAGTTAAAGCCCTTTAGAATTTCCATGGAATTGTCTATATTGAATCTGCATGAGTTTCAGATTATCAAATCATTTAATTTTGTTGGTCATTCGCGCTTTAATTATAACAAAAGTTTTCTTTTCTATCATCACAGCTTATTGAAGAAGAAGAAGAAGACGACGACGAAGAAGAAATTGATGTTCTGGTGAAAAAGAACCATCTAATAGAACAACAAAGATGGATTTAGATAAGACCCCAGCTGATGTGTCTACGACAATTGAAAACGTTGTAAACATGCAGGATGCTTTTGGGCTGATAATGGTGTTCTAGATACAAGAGCTACTCCTACTCAGATGGAGACTTATGCAAAGGTTAGTAAAATATATCCTGTATACTTCGTAATTATGAAAAATGCTATAGGTTGCAAGTTCTTTATTGATGCCATTCAAATTTTTAGTTGTGGTGGTTAAATTCTCTGATGGTGACTAATATTATTTGTGGTGGCTAAGTTATCTAAGTGACTAACCATTTACCAGTCAAGCGATTAACTAAGAATTTGATATTTAGTGGTGGTTAATGGTTTGGGTGGTCAACAGGTTTGGAAAAAACTTTACCATAAGTCTTTCGATTTGGTGGTGGTTAATGGTGTAACACCCCAACCGATGACGGAAACATCGGGATGTCACGTATTGATGATTGTTCAGTAGCTCATGGTGAATAATAAATTCCATTGAATAATTTAAATGAATTACATACAATTGTTCTAGAATTTTGTACATCAAATTGAATAAAACTATACACATATCTTCAAGCATCAATTCAAATCTTCAAGCAAATAGAACTTGAAACATGTTAAGTTGAAAAGGTTTTGGGTCAACAAAAGTTGGTGAGAATTACATAGGTTTTTGATAATTGAATAAAAATGTTGTGCAATTCATGTGTCATGTCAATCTAGTCCATATGTGAGAACATACTAGAAATAAATCGAGTGCATAACCAACCCTGATGACTGTTATAATATGATACATCCCATACGCTCATGGTCCACTTGAATATGTTATACGATAACAAACACCCACGCTACCTTTGTAGGAGGCACGTATCCGGGTGGGATTGTCAGTCCAATAGATCTATCAATGTATACCGCCGGCTTGTACGGAGTTAATGATTATGCTAGAATGGTGCTTACTCTAATCATGCTCAAGACATAATGCAACATAGAAAACACATAGACACATTGATGATTGAATTGCATAAAATGATGTTGTAACATGTTTCACCCCAAAAATGGTGATAAATAGAAAAGGGGCTATGTAAAACTCACCTTAGCAAAATGTTATGTCTCGTAAAAAAAATTGAATAATGTGTTGTGAATGTATGCGAGGCGAATCCCAAAGACTCAACAACGTAGCTAGTCCAAATTGAAGAAAACGAAAAAGAAAGAATATCAAGCTTCCAATTCGCCGATTACAAGAGCTTATAATCAAAGCTTCAATTGTAGAAGTAATAGACTATAGAAGAAAGGTATGAGGGAAAGTTTAATCGGATTGAAACAATCGATTTAGAGGTGCAAAGTATAATGGGTCATAGGTGGTTTTTATACTAGTTTTGGAGTCAATTAGCCATTAAAATTGGTCAACACCATAAAGTAAGGTTTTATGATGAATTGACTATTTGACTAAGACTTTGACTGTTTGACTAAGACTTTGACTAGGACTTTGACTATTTGACTCAAGGCTTTATTTAAAAAAAAAATCTTGTATGTGAAAAAAAAAAGAATTTAGAATCATATTATTATTATTATTATTATTATTATTATTTATATACATTTATGTATGTATATAAGTTGTGAGTTAGGATAAATAAAGACTTAGGCACACTTGCATAATATTAATGATAAAGGTGTAATAAAAAATATATATATATATATATAAGGGCTTTTTATGTATTAAAATTTTGGGGAAAATTTTGCGATGTTACAAATGGTTTGGTTTTTAAATATTAAAAAAACAATTCAATTTACTTACGTTTATTGTTTATAGAACGCCAATGTAGAATACTTATTGAATCAAGATGTTGCATCACCATGGAAAAAAATGTGGACTTGACAACAAAGGTCGCCGGCTGTTGATGCTCTGTTAGTGAATCATGGTTATATTTGATGTAATTCTTAATGTTTTACTATGTGGTTATTTGGTTGCTACATGAGTACATGGCACAGTTTTCCGGCATATCCCGACTTATATACGAGTGACTTTAGTACGGTAACATTTCACGACTTTAATATGAATGCATGTATCGGTCGAACTTCCATTACAATATCCAAATGCCCCGCAACGTGCGCGGGTGTAATTTCTAAAGGTTTCATCAAGATCCAGTTCTACTTTAGTATATATATGACTGCTTGCGTTATGTTATGTTTTGTTTTGTATGCTGCTATGGAGCATGTGGTTTTAGTGTTTTGAGACAATTAGTCTCAATGTTGGAATTTAATAGTTGGTGCTAAAATTTGACATTCATATAACATCCAAAATCTAAATACAGATGTCATCATTCTTAGGTTTCGTGGATACAATACCCCTTACGAAATTCATGACCCGCCGCAACGCGCGGGCTACCCACTAGTATACTAGATATCCCATTATTCTTAGATATCATTTCTACTCTAAGGCTTAATTTTAGGTGACATTTGTACATAGCTTGAACACTAAATTGTAGACAGTATAACACGTGAATTGCGAAACTCTTTTTCTACTATATTTATTCAAACAGGGTATGCTCACCAATACATTTTGTATTGACAAAATTATTTTCGTACATGTTTCAGGTTGTTATGAGATCACTGTTAAGCTTTTGGAACTTAGACTTAGATTTGAGATTTACTAAATTTTATTTTAGATTGTTAGTTCTTAAACGTTTTATTCTTGTAATTTCATTTCAATGTAATAAATTACTTAGTCAATGTATCAATATTTACATTTCTAGTCCATGAGCTATTGAACAATCGTTACCTCGTGACACCTTGATGTTTCCGCCATCGGTTGGGGTGTTACAATGCCCTTCCTCTAATTTAGTATTTATTTTTTTTAATCTCAACCTTTCAAATATATGATCAATGGATCACAATCCTTCTCACCCTTGATCTTAACCCATTGTATATAATTAACCCATAGAAAAGGTCTTCGCAGCTTTTGAAGCCAACTTATCACTGTTTCTGACTCCTACAAAGGGAAAAGTAATAAACGGGAAACACATCCATCCATAGTGGTGGAGTGGTTTTTGTTTCACCTATGTGATCAAAGGTTCAATCTCCACTTCCAACATTTATGGTTTGGTATTCGGGTGAAGATCGAATACGGGTGGTGCCAGTTCGAATCTGACGGACGACGAGGTTTTACCGAGTTCTATAACACTGTCGTGCCTTCGGGCGGGTGGGGCTCGGGTTTCCGCGCATCGGGAGAAGGCGGGGGCTGCTGGAGGCCGAGTAGTCGATTCTTGGGCACGGAGCCCCGCAAGGGTGGTTGCCACACAGCTGTTCGCCGATCAAAAAATTAAAATAAACGGGAAGCACATCACGAGTGGACTTTATTAATGTTACCTGACCACCTATGGAAAGTGTCTTTGTTGAAGCGTCTTTTTTTCCACTGAGAGAGTCATGTTTCAAAGATGTCTAAGATTGGTATATGTAAAAAAAAAAAAAAAAGCCTTTGAGAGATCCGTTACATTACATACTAGACTTTTGCCTGCGTTTACACGCGGTTCACCAACGTACAATTATTTTGAGTGGTAAGACGTAAAAAAAAGTAATAGAAATATTTTATTAAAATGTAAAAGAAGGCAACACACATTTTAGTCAAATATCACTAAATATTTCTTTATACACCGATTTTTGTGTTTTAGTCTTCACCTTTCCATCATACGTAACCTCGGGCCGTTACACAAGTCATTTTGTTGATAAATGTTTTCAACAACATAACTGGAACAACGATCTCTAGTGCTAATCAAAGTTTAGGAAATATACAAATTTTTAAACAATTAAGGACACAACGAAAATATAAATATTCCTGTGAACAGTTATTAGCATTTAAAATTTGAGACATAATACAATGCAAACACACAAATTATTTAAATGAAATTTGTCTAAAAAAACCAAACAAACCATAAACAAAACAAAATTATCCAAAACAACCCAAATAAGCATAAAAAAAAAACCAAATTGTCCAAAAAACCAAACCAAGCATAAATGTTTAAAGAAATTGTTCATTGTTCCTGTTTCTCAACCTTAGGAACCAAAAGGGGGATCTCAGGTGATTTCTTTGCAGCTTTTGTTGTAGATTCGCTTGCATCATCATCAAGGTCATACACTTTGTCCAAGCTACGCTTCACTTCCTCATCATCACGTACAACACCAACTCTAGAAGATGACTCTGGAGTAGTGTTATCTCCAACATAATCCTACAATATTAAATGAAATGTAAAAATTGTTAGAATAAACTACATTAATAACTTAATTAGAATATATGATTAAATAAGTCAAAGAACAACCTTCAAACACAATGCATTCTGTGTTGAAGAGTCATCTATATCAATGTTTTCAAAAACAATTTGATCGAGCTGAAAAAAAAAATAAGCATGTAATACTTCAAAGGAAACGTTGATAATAAAAACAAAAAAAAATAATAAGAACAATAATAAACATGTACTAATTATTCATAAGAGTAATAATAAAGGAATATTTCAATGATAATAATAACCTGAATGTCAGGGAACTTTTGTTCCAGCGAAGCAACTATTGAAGAATCATCGGTAAGTTTGCGTATACCATAACCATCCAGATGCTTATCAATGTTAAATTGCCCAATTTTAATCTTGAATGCAAACTTTTTATCTTCAAATGAAGCAAATTCAGCAGGAGTTATTTTGTCTTCAACACAAACCTACATAAATTTTTTCATAAGTAACATTAGGTATAATAAAATATATTGTTTAAGGTAGAAAAAAATGAATTACCTGCTTGGATTTTTCCAGCGGCTGCATCGCTGACATGCCCAACATTTTTTTCGCTTCTCGATCAAACAATGTGAGTGATGTTATTCCAGTACAATCTTGTACCCTTATTGGAATTCTAAACCTAAAGGAAGTAATAACAACAAATTATTTACTAAATAATATTGTAAAATTTTAACTTATGTTTATGAAAAATAATTCTTACACAGGATCAGCAGATACAATATGCTTGGGACAGTCATTGTTGGTGCAAACCAAAACCTGTTTAAATGAATTAACATCTTTTTCATCTTCATCATCAGGTAACATCAGAGTTGGCTCAACCTTGCGATTACATCCCTCACAACCTAGGTAATATCAATCATCGTTGGCATCCACACCCTTCACTGTACCAACAACAATGACTTGTTTGTTGACCTGCAAAATAAAATAATATTAATGTCAACATTTAATAAAAAATAATTCCACACAAAATGACTATTAGTATACATTAAAATACATAAGTGATAATCTTTTGAATGGAATATAAACATTCATATTAGATTATTGTAAGTCGAAATTGATGTACATCTGTTATTAACGGAAAATCACGAATACTGCTGAAATGGGTCTTGTTCAGAAATTCATCTGCCAAATTCATGCTTCCAAAAGATCCGAGAGATCGTTGAGCAGAAGATGATTCAACAGATATCAACTTTTCAATATAACTGTAAATAAAAATAAATAAAAAGATTTATATATTTTTTAAAAAAATAACAATAAATACATAATAGAAATAACAACATAAGTATATTACCTTTTCTTAAAAGCCCGAATTTCCTCAATGTCTTCATTAATAAATAGTCGAGTGATATAGAAGCCATTTTGAACGCTGACATTGCCTTTAAATATAAAAAATAATTAAAATGTATAAATAACCATAAAAGTAAAAATATTTACTGTATTAAAAAAACTTAATATATGACAAACCTTTGTAATTGTTAAAACTTCCGAATTGAACAATCAGGACAACATGAACTTCATCTTCATTTTGCTTGATGTACCTAAACATCTGCTCACTATAGTCATCCCACAAAGAACAACTGATTTTGATCCATCTGCATATAAACATAATGTTGGTTAAAATGAAACTATCTTTTGTGTAACAATTTATTGATCATATAATATAAGAAAAAAAAAGCAGAAATCATTATCGAATAATAAAAGATGATTTTTAAAGATGAAACACATACTCTAAATCAATCAACATAAGGGTCATCTTGTTTTTCAAACCGGCTTTTGTTTCGGTCGGTTCTGGTGGAGTCCATTCATCAACATAGCCAATGAAATCTAAAAAAAAAAATTATTAATTTATACAAATACATTATTAAAAAATCTAAAGAGTAATACAAATAATATTGTGATTAAACAAACCAATTCTTTGTTCCTGAGGAAGATGTGACACCCGGCAAATTCTGGTTAACAACGTTGTCTAGATGAAAGTCTACCTTAGCGAGTCACGCGTATATTGTACTTAACTGGGTTAGTTAAGTCGGGTTATAGCTCGGGAACTATTGGTTTAGTCTAGAGGATCATTGGATGTTGGTCTAGAGGTTCATTAGATGTCGGTCCTTAACCAAGGGTACAAACGGTGACGATCGGTAGGATCGTCAGGGCATACGGAACATACGAGTCTCGAGTCCCGGGAATTGGTGAACGAGTGTAAATATGTGTATTTACTTGTGTTATGTGTTTACAATCATTATGTGACTTGTCGGTACATTAATATGTGTTAACATATGTTAAAACGGGGTTTAACGCGCAAAACACACGAGATTAACCCCTACAGGCGATTAGGAAGCCTAATCGCCCATAGGGGAGGCGAGTAGGCAACATCAGGGGCGATTGGTGGCTAATCGCGTGAAGGTATAGGCGATTAGGCCTAATCGCGTGAACCTTCATGCGATTAGCATTCCTAATCGCGTATAGGAGCTGCACAATCGCTAGTAACGTGCTGGACGACTAGAAACGCCTATAAATACAATGCTTAACCTCCTAAACTTCCTAATATCAACCCTAGTCGTCCCATAACCGCCCCAAACACATAAACAACCTCTGGAAGGCGATTTTGATCAAAAACACAAGGTTTCAAGGTCTAACCATCATTCTTTCATAATCCTAAGGTTTGATTCTCATCCATAACACTTTGTAAACGTTTTTAATCAATCCCTAATGGTCCAGACCTGTTCTTAAACGAAAAAGCTTTCTGAAAATCGTCAATAAGGGTTGTTAATCGGATTATAACTTATATGCATGCATTATGAGTGTGTATGATTAGAAAGCTAGGGTTTTTATGATTCATGATGATTGATTGATATGTTATTTGGTTAGATCAGAATTGATATTGATAGTATGATGATAGAAATCTGATTAATTGATTATTAGGGTTATTGTTATGCATGTTAGTATGATGATTGCATGCTATGTGTATATGTTTGGATTACTTGGTTGCATGCAGGACTGATTATACGAGGTTAAACGAAGGATTTTGGTTGAAACATGTTTAGGATAGTGTTTGGAATGATATTGGGTAGTTACACACGTTCTGGATCTGATTTGGAGCGTTAAACGCGCGAAAAAAACCGGAACAGCAAGGTTACAGGCGAGTAGCCTTGCTAATCGCTTGTGTTAGGGGCGAGTAGGCCCCACTCGCATGACATTAGGGGCGATTAGGCCCCACTCGCGTGACACAGGGGCGAGTAGCCCCAATCGCGTGACACAGGGGCGAGTAGCCCCAATCGCGTGACTTAAGGGGCGATTAGCCCTGATCGCGTGACATTTCATGCGATTAGCCTCCCTAATCGCGTGTACTGCTGCTGTAAGTGTATATTAGCATTCCGAGACCCGATTTGACATATAGTAACATGCTAGGAACCCCGTAACATGTCTAATAACTTGGTAACATATATTTGGATGTATTTCGGTGATACGTGAACTATGTGCTATAACTTGTTGTGCGTTAACGTATGTTAAGTGTACTTGCGTTATTGTATGTTTTGGAGCGTAAACATAACACGGGGAGTCTCGGGTCACCAATGGGATGTCGAGTCTTGTACTTTGGGTCGGTTAAACAGTCACGGTGTTTTCAAACGAACTTGGTTATGGTCTGGACATCTAGGGACTAATTAGCCTGCGGGTTATTAGTCTAAGTACTTGTAACTGTCGTATGTTAGGTCGCCGCTTTACGGGACTAGCATAGCAGCTGAGTTTACTCGGGTTAAGGAGTAACGGAACTTAAGGTGAGTTTACGGCCCCTCTTTTAAACTGGTTTTATACTTTCGGGGGAGAAAACATGTGTTAAAACTATATTTGGTAACTACTGTCATACTATGGGTTTCTATTGTGTACTACACGATCTTTGGAAGTCCCGGGGGAACCATGAATGTGCGGGTTTGCACAACGGGGAAATGTGAATAGCGCTATTGGGAGTGACCAACCCCGCTCGTCGACTTGGAGGGTCGGCGGGTGCATATTGTCTCAAACAGGAACAACTGGTACTTTTCGGGCACAACATCTGGTATTCGAGTTAGTAATGGTTTTCCAATCGTGGTAGTAACAAAACGTACGCCTAGCTAGCGTATACTGGTTTTCTATTTGTTATAGTATGGACAGGTGGACTTGGTACTTGGATACAAAACCTGTAAACTCACCAGCATTTTTGTGCTGACGTAAACTTTTACATGTTTTCTCAGGTCGCTAAGGTAGCACGACTGGACTAGGGCGCACGCGTCTGCACGGCGTCTATGTTAGGGTTGCATGGTCTTTTGAACATTGAACATTGGTTTATTAATTTGGATAATGTTTTGAATAAGCTTCCGCTGTAAACGGGATTTTAAACTATGTTTTGAAATTGCATTTATTTTCATTTAGACTTGTTTATTGTGATCGTTGGTTTGGATCCTGGTTTGTCATGCGCCTCGCGGTAAAACTCCGCAAGTGGATTTTGAGGGTGTGACAGATTGGTATCAGAGCCAATGGTTATAGTGAACTAGGACTGCATGTAGAGTCTAGTCTATAGCCGAGTCGCACACACTAGACGATCACATGGTACTAAACAATATGGTGATTTACGTATGGTCTTGTCGGGGTGTCTCTAAATCGTTGGTCTTTCTACGTTACATCATCCGTTCTATCTTAGGTTGGATTACTTATTATCTAGGCAGTGTAGTCTATTGGAGTAACTCGTGTACTCTTGAGATTTGTCCAAGGCTCGGACATCTCCCTTTCGCACTCCAATAGAAACACTTGTCATAAACTACCGTAGTATTACGGTGTGTAGCTAAGAGTCTATGTTCGGTGATTTGATCTTTGAACTAGGAGAACACTGGAAGGACCATGTAGAGCGTTTTATCATTTTGGGTGCACACAAAATCATAAAACGAAATGCATGGAAGCCCTAGTGAGCTCTGGGTTTGAGGGGATAGTCCTGGATTGGATCTGGCTTTGATCTTGTGAACATTAGTGGTTATCTTTAACTGCGAAACTAAATTTTCTCGTTCTTTCTGCCAGAATCATGTCTGGAGTGCGTGGAGGACGTGGAGGTGGTCGCAATGGTGGACGTGGTGGTGGCCGTGGTGGTGCTGGTGGTCGTGGTGGAGGTATTAACCTATCACAGGCTGATCTGAACAATTTGCTCCAAGCTGCCTTTCAGTTAGGGCACAACGGTGGTGGTAAGTTGTTTTATCCGTTTTCTTTGCCTCATTGGTGAACCTTGTGTACGTTATTCGTGGTTTCTCATACGTTTCATTACAGGTCGTCCTGTTGACCCACCCCCACCCATGTGCACCTACAAGATGTTCCGAGACTGCAAGCCCCAGGAATTCTCTGGCACTGAGGGTGCGGTCAGTTTGCTTAGGTGGTTGGAGAAAGTGGAGTCGGTATTTCTGATGTGTAACTGTCTCCCAGAAGATCGGGTGAAGTATTCTGCTGCGTTGTTTCAGGACGTGGCATTGACTTGGTGGAATGGCATCACCCAGAACATGGGTATTGGGGAGGCATATGCTATGCCATGGGAGAATTTTGTGCAGTTGCTGAAGCGGGAGTATTGCCCGAGGGAAGAGGTACAGAAGCTGGAGCATGAGGTGTGGAACCTCAAGATGACTGGATCGGAAATTGAGAAGTATACTGTGAGGCGGAATGAGTTGGCAGTGCTGTGTCCCGATCTGCACGTGCCAGAATATCGTAGGATTGAACATTATGTCTCAGGGTTAGTGCCGGAAATTGCAGGGTTGGTGGCTGCTGGAAATCATCCTACTTATGCGGAGGTAGTTCGATCGGCCCATAGGATGACTAACTTAAAGGTGAATGAGGGGATTTTGCCTGCGAAAGGTTCGACTGTTAAGGCTCCAGAGACCAACAAGCGCAAGTGGGAAACCGACGGGAAAGGATCTGGGTCAGTACAGCAGGGTAAAAGGTTTGATAATGGGGGTTCATCTTCTTCGGGTAACAAGCAGGGTGGTTATGCGGGAAAACTGCCCAAATGCAACAAGTGTGGACGCCATCACCAAGGGAACTGCGACAGTAACCGTTGTCACCGCTGCCAGCGAACAGGGCATTATGCTAAGGATTGTCGGGCTACACTTCCATCGACTCAGGCTCCGACTAACAGTTCAGCTCCGACTACTCAGGGGACTACAGGGAAACAAGGATGCTACAACTGTGGTGACACTGGGCATTACAAGAAGGATTGCCCAAAACTGAAGCAGGGTGGAAACAACGGGAATGGTAACAACGGGGGCGGCGGCAGAAATGCACGTGCCTTCGTCATTGGAGCTGCTGAGGCTAGGCAGGACCCTGACACAGTCACCGGTACGTTTCTTCTCAATAATCGTTCTGTTAGCGTGTTATTTGATTCTGGTGCCGACAAGAGTTTTGTATCCATGGATGTTAGTCGACTGCTAGATGTAGTACCCGTACCATTAGAGACCAAGTATATTATTGAGTTAGCTGACGGTAAAACGATTGAAGCTACTAGTGTTCTTCGGGAGTGTCAGTTAGAGTTGTCGGGTTTATCGTTTCCCATCGACCTTATGCCGGTACCTTTGGGTAGTTTTGACGTTGTGGTAGGAATGGATTGGTTATCTTTGTATCGCGCGGAGATTGTTTGTTACGATAAGGTTATTCGGATTCCTCTCCCTGATGGAGAATTCCTTTCTGTGTACGGTATCAAGGGTGGTGTTCCGCTAAACATCATCTCTAGCATGAAAGCCCTTAAGTGTCTTCGAAAGGGTTATCCAGCCGTTTTGGCGCTTTTATCTGTTTCCACTAGTGATGAGAAGAAGATTGATGACATTCCGGTGGTACGCGAGTTTTCTGATGTTTTTCCCGATGATTTATCTGGTCTTCCTCCTCATCGTCAAGTCGAGTTCGGTATTGATCTTGTACCAGGGGCTGCTCCTATTGCTCGGGCCCCCTATCGTCTTGCACCTCCCGAGATGCAGGAATTGTCCAGTCAGTTACAGGAACTCTTGGACAAGGGTTTCATCCGGCCAAGTTCTTCCCCTTGGGGAGCCCCGATTTTATTTGTTAAGAAGAAGGATGGGAGTTTCCGATTGTGTGTGGACTACAGAGAACTGAACAAATTGACCGTCAAGAACCGTTATCCTCTTCCACGTATTGATGATCTGTTCGACCAGCTTCAGGGTTCTAGTTATTATTCCAAGATCGATTTGAGGTCCGGTTATCACCAGCTGCGCGTCAGGGAGGCTGACGTTGCAAAGACTGCTTTTCGAACACGTTATGGCCATTTCGAATTCTTGGTCATGCCCTTCGGTCTTACGAACGCACCGGCGGTTTTCATGGACTTGATGAACCGCGTCTGTAAACCATATCTGGATAAGTTCGTCATTGTGTTTATTGATGACATTCTGATCTACTCCAAGAACGAGACCGAACACGGGGAACATCTGCGGTTAGTTTTGGAACTTTTGCGATGGGAGCAACTTTACGCCAAGTTCTCAAAGTGTGACTTTTGGTTACGCGAAGTCCAATTCCTAGGACATGTGGTTAATGAACTAGGGATTCATGTCGATCCTGCTAAAATCGAAGCGATCAAGGACTGGGGAGCACCAAAGACGCCAACTGAGGTGCGGCAATTCCTAGGCCTTGCGGGCTACTATCGTCGTTTCATTCAGGGGTTCTCGAAGATTGCTCAACCCCTCACCACTCTCACTCAGAAGGATAGGAAGTTCGACTGGGGTGAATCACAAGAGTCAGCGTTTGAAGAACTGAAGTCCAAACTGTGTTCTGCTTCTATTTTGTCTTTACCTGAGGGTCCTGATGATTTTGTTGTTTACTGTGATGCTTCCATTCATGGACTCGGTTGCGTGTTGATGCAACGTGAGAAAGTGATTGCGTATGCTTCTCGTCAACTCAAAGTGCACGAGAAGAACTACACGACTCATGACTTGGAATTGGGTGCCGTGATATTCGCGTTGAAAATTTGGAGACATTACTTGTACGGTACCAAATGCACCATCTACACCGATCACAAGAGTCTCCAACACATTTTCGACCAACAACACTTGAACATACGGCAGCGTCGTTGGATCGAACTTTTGAACGACTATGATTGTGCTATTAAGTACCATCCTGGCAAGGCGAATGTTGTAGCAGACGCCTTGAGCAGGAAGGAATCTACTAAACCTCGTCGCGTTCGGGCGTTGCAACTCACTATCCATTCGTCGTTACCTGATCAACTCCGTTCTGCCCAGTTAGAAGCTTTGAAGGAGGAAAACCTTAAAGCTGAAACTATGCACGGTGCCGACAAGCACCTAGAGCGAAGGCCTGATGGCTTGCACTATTTCGCAGAACGCATATGGGTTCCTTTATTCGGGGGACTACGGGAGCTTGTTCTTGATGAGGCTCATAAGTCCCGGTATTCTATTCATCCTGGTGGCCAAACATGAGGTCAGACATAGCCTCATACGTGAGCAAATGCTTGACCTGTGCTAAGGTCAAGGTGGAATACCAGAAACCGTCGGGTCTCCTGCAACAACCTGAAATTCCGGAATGGAAATGGGAACGGATTACTATGGATTTTGTCACACAACTTCCTAAGTCACCAAGCGGGAACGACAAGATATGGGTGATTGTCGATCGGTTGACGAAATCAGCTCATTTTCTTGCTATTAAGGAGACCGACACCATGGATCGTTTGGCTCGTCTTTACTTGAAAGAAGTTGTTTCTAAGCACAGGGTACCAGTTTCTATTATCTCGGATCGTGACTCCCATTTTACTTCTCACTTTTGGAAGTCTTTGCACAAGGCTTTGGGTACCCAACTAGACATGAGTACGGCTTACCATCCACAGACTGACGGTCAGAGTGAGCGTACGATTCAAACTTTGGAAGACATGCTGCGGGCATGTGTGATCGATTTTGGCAAGGGTTGGGAAGCTCATCTGCCGTTGGTAGAATTCTCGTACAATAACAGTTATCACACGAGCATCAAGGCTGCTCCGTTCGAAGCACTGTACGGACGGAAATGCCGTTCTCCTCTTTGTTGGGCTGAAGTGGGTGAGAGTCAACTCACTGGGCCTGAACTAGTGTACGAAACTTCGGAAAAGATCGTACAGATTCGTAATCGGTTGGCGGCGGCACGGGACCGGCAAAAGAGTTATGCTGATCAGCGTCGCAAACCACTGGAGTTCCAAGTCAATGACAAGGTACTTCTAAAAGTCTCACCGTGGAAGGGCGTCATACGCTTTGGGAAGCGTGGCAAACTCAATCCGCGATATGTCGGCCCATTTACGATCCTGGAACGGATTGGGCCGGTGGCATATCGACTTGATCTACCGACGGAGCTCGGTAACGTACATAACGTCTTTCACGTGTCAAACTTGAAGAAGTGTCTGGCTGACGAGTCTCTCATCGTTCCACTAGAAGAGATCAAGGTTGATGATCGTCTTCGGATTGTGGAAGAACCTGTGGAGATCCTTGATTACAAGATTCGTAGCCTGCGTCACAGCAAGATTCGTATCGTTAAGGTTCGGTGGAACTCGAACCGGGGACCGGAATATACGTGGGAACGGGAGGATCAGATGAAGTCTAAGTATCCTCATCTTTTTCCTAAGGAAGCGTTCGAGTCGAGGCATGTCTCTTTGGCAGCTGAATGAATCTCGGGTCGAGATTCCTTTTAACGTGGGGATGATGTGACAACTCGGGTAAATCTCTCTTATGGTTTCTATCTTTTGTTTGTTTCCTTCGTTATTCTTTTGTTCTTTTGGTACTTGTGCAATTTTCGGGACGAAAATTCTTTTAACGTGGGGATGATGTGACACCCGGCAAATTCTGGTTAACAACGTTGTCTAGATGAAAGTCTACCTTAGCGAGTCACGCGTATATTGTACTTAACTGGGTTAGTTAAGTCGGGTTATAGCTCGGGAACTATTGGTTTAGTCTAGAGGATCATTGGATGTTGGTCTAGAGGTTCATTAGATGTCGGTCCTTAACCAAGGGTACAAACGGTGACGATCGGTAGGATCGTCAGGGCATACGGAACATACGAGTCTCGAGTCCCGGGAATTGGTGAACGAGTGTAAATATGTGTATTTACTTGTGTTATGTGTTTACAATCATTATGTGACTTGTCGGTACATTAATATGTGTTAACATATGTTAAAACGGGGTTTAACGCGCAAAACACACGAGATTAACCCCTACAGGCGATTAGGAAGCCTAATCGCCCATAGGGGAGGCGAGTAGGCAACATCAGGGGCGATTGGTGGCTAATCGCGTGAAGGTATAGGCGATTAGGCCTAATCGCGTGAACCTTCATGCGATTAGCATTCCTAATCGCGTATAGGAGCTGCACAATCGCTAGTAACGTGCTGGACGACTAGAAACGCCTATAAATACAATGCTTAACCTCCTAAACTTCCTAATATCAACCCTAGTCGTCCCATAACCGCCCCAAACACATAAACAACCTCTGGAAGGCGATTTTGATCAAAAACACAAGGTTTCAAGGTCTAACCATCATTCTTTCATAATCCTAAGGTTTGATTCTCATCCATAACACTTTGTAAACGTTTTTAATCAATCCCTAATGGTCCAGACCTGTTCTTAAACGAAAAAGCTTTCTGAAAATCGTCAATAAGGGTTGTTAATCGGATTATAACTTATATGCATGCATTATGAGTGTGTATGATTAGAAAGCTAGGGTTTTTATGATTCATGATGATTGATTGATATGTTATTTGGTTAGATCAGAATTGATATTGATAGTATGATGATAGAAATCTGATTAATTGATTATTAGGGTTATTGTTATGCATGTTAGTATGATGATTGCATGCTATGTGTATATGTTTGGATTACTTGGTTGCATGCAGGACTGATTATACGAGGTTAAACGAAGGATTTTGGTTGAAACATGTTTAGGATAGTGTTTGGAATGATATTGGGTAGTTACACACGTTCTGGATCTGATTTGGAGCGTTAAACGCGCGAAAAAAACCGGAACAGCAAGGTTACAGGCGAGTAGCCTTGCTAATCGCCTGTGTTAGGGGCGAGTAGGCCCCACTCGCATGACATTAGGGGCGATTAGGCCCCACTCGCGTGACACAGGGGCGAGTAGCCCCAATCGCGTGACACAGGGGCGAGTAGCCCCAATCGCGTGACTTAAGGGGCGATTAGCCCTGATCGCGTGACATTTCATGCGATTAGCCTCCCTAATCGCGTGTACTGCTGCTGTAAGTGTATATTAGCATTCCGAGACCCGATTTGACATATAGTAACATGCTAGGAACCCCGTAACATGTCTAATAACTTGGTAACATATATTTGGATGTATTTCGGTGATACGTGAACTATGTGCTATAACTTGTTGTGCGTTAACGTATGTTAAGTGTACTTGCGTTATTGTATGTTTTGGAGCGTAAACATAACACGGGGAGTCTCGGGTCACCAATGGGATGTCGAGTCTTGTACTTTGGGTCGGTTAAACAGTCACGGTGTTTTCAAACGAACTTGGTTATGGTCTGGACATCTAGGGACTAATTAGCCTGCGGGTTATTAGTCTAAGTACTTGTAACTGTCGTATGTTAGGTCGCCGCTTTACGGGACTAGCATAGCAGCTGAGTTTACTCGGGTTAAGGAGTAACGGAACTTAAGGTGAGTTTACGGCCCCTCTTTTAAACTGGTTTTATACTTTCGGGGGAGAAAACATGTGTTAAAACTATATTTGGTAACTACTGTCATACTATGGGTTTCTATTGTGTACTACACGATCTTTGGAAGTCCCGGGGGAACCATGAATGTGCGGGTTTGCACAACGGGGAAATGTGAATAGCGCTATTGGGAGTGACCAACCCCGCTCGTCGACTTGGAGGGTCGGCGGGTGCATATTGTCTCAAACAGGAACAACTGGTACTTTTCGGGCACAACATCTGGTATTCGAGTTAGTAATGGTTTTCCAATCGTGGTAGTAACAAAACGTACGCCTAGCTAGCGTATACTGGTTTTCTATTTGTTATAGTATGGACAGGTGGACTTGGTACTTGGATACAAAACCTGTAAACTCACCAGCATTTTTGTGCTGACGTAAACTTTTACATGTTTTCTCAGGTCGCTAAGGTAGCACGACTGGACTAGGGCGCACGCGTCTGCACGGCGTCTATGTTAGGGTTGCATGGTCTTTTGAACATTGAACATTGGTTTATTAATTTGGATAATGTTTTGAATAAGCTTCCGCTGTAAACGGGATTTTAAACTATGTTTTGAAATTGCATTTATTTTCATTTAGACTTGTTTATTGTGATCGTTGGTTTGGATCCTGGTTTGTCATGCGCCTCGCGGTAAAACTCCGCAAGTGGATTTTGAGGGTGTGACAGGTTGCCACTCTTAATTGACTCAAAAGAAGAAAAATTAAAACCATACTGACTTCCTTCAAACCTGGTACATTTCGTAATGCTTGTTTCAAAAAGTAAACGAAAGAATATCGTTTTTATCAAAATGTTTAGTAGATTTGTTTTCAGCCAATTGGGAGTTATAGATATAGTAAGCTTGATTTTCACGTAAAAATTTTTCATGTTTTTTCATGTATCTACTCCACACAATAGCTTGCATTTTGGAGCCCTGTTTAAAAATTAAAACGAAACAAAATAAAGTTAATCAGAATTATTATTAACAATAATATGTTAACAACATAAATGAAAAAATCAATACGTTAAACACTAACCTGTTCATCCATCAGAACCATATCTAAACAAAGAGTTTCTGCAAGATTCTTTTGGTTTGGTCGCTTCCAAATCCTAAGCACCTTAACTTTGATTGTATATTGAGACATCCTCCAATTGATGTCATTCAAAAACGTAATATTGTTCGGATCCATAAAGCTGCAAGTTAATAGAATGTAAGTACTAAAACATTACATGCATAAAAAAATAACTGAATGATTATGTAAAAGTTGATAAACATACCAGATAGAGTTGAAGGAAATAGTTATACTATACTCCACTTACAGAATCTGTATTTATAATCTAAATTGCAAGATTTATTTATGTAAAGCAATTAATAATATTAAAAAGGAAATTATAAAATGGAAATCAGAATTAATTTAAATTTACATGTTGCTATAATTAAAAAATCGATTTTTTTATTTAAATTACATACCACTTTAAAATATAAAGCTATCAAAAATAAAGATTTAAAAATACCTAAAATAAACGTAAACATATATAAAATTTAATTAACATATTTATATAATTAGTATAATCGATTTTTTTAATATATACGATTTTTAACAAATTCCAAAAATTAAGTTTATTGTTTGTTTATAAAACATAAAGATTTCAAATGCGTGTAAAACAATTACTTTTAGCGGTCTTAATTTGATTGTTAGTCTAAATCTATTGACTTGTTAACGGTGAAAAAATTATTTTATTGTTTGTTTATATGTAATGTTTTTAAAAAGTAAAACCATAACAAAAAATGAAATTTGTTAAAGAAGTCAACCATTCTTGATAGTATAAATAAATTTGAAACAATGTTATAGTTATGAACAAAAATATAACAAATTGATGTTTAAAAAAGTTGTTGAATGTTTTATTAGAAAATTTAAAGGTTTTAAATTTACCAAAGAATTGTTTAATTGTTTCTTTTTAAAACTTAAATCTAGCAAATTTACTTTGCATGTTTGTTAAATTTAGTTGAAAGAATTGTTAAGTGTTTGTTTTTAAAAATTGGATGCTTGGGTGTAAAACGAATTGTTTAAGTATACCTAATTTACCTTAAATATAATAGTTAAATTTGTTTCATTTTTACTAATAATGGAATTTTTGTTTTAAACAAAAAACAATCTACAAAATTTACATTTAATAAGAAGTCAAGAAGGTTGCAAAAAAAAAAAGGAATATGTTTTGAATTTTTTAAATGAAAACCGTTTAATCTTATTGTGTTTTAATTAGATGTATAGATTGTTAAGTGTTTGTTTTTTAAATTTGGATGCTTTGGTCAAAAAAGAATTCTTTAAGTATACGAAATTTACCTATAATATAATTGTTAAATTTAGTTGATTTTTACTAATAATGGAATTTTAAGTAAAATGAAAAACCAATCTACTACAATTACATTTAATAAAAAGTCAAACATTGCCTAAAGTAAAAAAAACGAATATGTTTTGACTTTTTAGATTGAAAACTGTTTAATCTTATTGAATGATTTGAATTTACCAATTTTTGGTAAATTCAACCCTTTATTATTTAAAAAAAAGTCAAACGGTTGCCTTTTTTTAAAAAAAAAACGAATATGTTTTGAATTTTAAGATTCAAAACCATTTAATCTTATTGAATGATTTCAATTTACGAAATTTTGGTAAACTCAAACCTTTATTATTTTAAAAAAGTCAAACCGTTGCCTAAAGTAAAAAAAAAAAAAAGAATATGTTTTGAATTTTAAGATTGAAAACCGTTTAATCTTATTGAATGATTTCAATTTACCAAAAATTTAATCAAATTCAAACCTTTATTATTTAAAAAAAGTCAAACCGTTGCCTAAAGTAAAAAAAAAAAAAAAGAATATGTTTTGAATTTTAAGATTGAAAACCGTTTAATCTTATTGAATGATTTCAATTTACCAAAAATTGAGTCAAATTCAAATCTTTATTATTTAAAAAAAGTCAAACCGACATTTTTATTTCATATTATTAAAGTTTTTCAATTTACCAAAAATTGAATATATTTTGGTTGGTAATTTATTTTATTAAACATTATTTATTGATAAAAACCCCAACATATAACATTCAAAGATATAACCAAGTTTGTAACATAAAATGCAAAATATAATATTTGTTTACTAATAAAGATAACCCAAAATAATAGTAATTGTAAACACAAAACAACTAAAGATTCACGAAGACTACATCAGTAGTAAACGTGCAAAATTTTGTGATTACAAACGATTAAACATGTCCAAAAGTTACCCAGCTAAAGTTTTTATCAAACCTAAACAACATCAACAACTAAAGCAACCGTGTTACCATTACCAACCATCAATTATGTTCAAAACTTACCCACCAAAAATATTATCAGTATACCAACGAAAACCACCAAAAACCCAACTAATTCCCATCACCCTTAACAACATGAGTAAGCTTGAACACACCTTGATTCTGGAAAAACAGGAAATGCATTTCATCACCAGGCTGGAGTTCCTTATCATTGGCAAAAGTGTGACACCCGGCATGTTTGGGTCAACATTTTATAAACACATAAGTCTACCTTAGCGAAAAACGTTTATTAAACATACTTGACGGGGTCAGTGGAGTCGGAACACAGTCCGTATTGTCCAGTCCAGGGTCCAATGATTCGGGAGATCATTGGGTTAGTCACACACACACACACACACGATACGAGTCCCGTTGTTGGTGAATTACATAAACTAATTAAGTGTATGTGTAGACTAATTGTTGTATGGTGGATTATATGCTTAGATGTGTTTAAATGATGTATAGATAATCATCCATGCTTAAATATGTTAAACATAGACTAAGGTTGCATGCTCGTATGTTAGGGTGCGTTAAAATGCGTTAAACACGACAAATTGGAAAACTAGAAAAACTTGAGTCCTGGTTCGACCAATCGAATGGGCGAACCTGGACAATACTCCTCGTTCGACCCTTGTAAATGGGGCGAACCTGGGATATGGAATTTAAAGAATTTCATTCGACCAAGTCAGGGTACGTTCGACCCTGTGAAAGGGTCGAAGGAGGGTACATTCGCCCAGGTAAAAGGGGCGAATGTGGACATAGTATAAATACCACACTTTGTCATTTTTCACCATTTCACAAACCCTAAACGCCTCAAAACACTCTCTAGCAACTTTAAACATTGGGGAAGGAGTTTTTGCCCTTGTTTTCTATAATCTAACCTACAAACATCTTCTACACAAAGATCTAAGGTGTGTTCTTCATTCTAAATCATTTTTAAAGCATTTCAATTCGTTTTCATTAAACCCCAAGAGTCCAGATCTGATTCAAACATGTTTTCATGAATAAAAACCTTCCTAATATCTTTCTAAACAAAACCTATTCATAAACAATGAGTTTTCATACAAAATAACATGTGTTAATGGTGTTTTATGTGATGTTATGCATTGTTTGATGATTGATTGCTGTATAGATGTTACGACAATGATCTAGGACTGTTATTGATGATGATTTATGATTGAGATAGGTTACAATTGATTATTGATGATGTTATGTTCATTTTGGGGATTTTGGGTTAGATCTAGGGCTTGTTCATGATGATAGTGATAAGGATATGATTGGGGGGTTTATTGTTCATGATAATCTGAGTATATTAAGTTGATTATTGATTGATTTCATAAAGTTTCCTAATTGGGTAAAGATTGCATGCGTTTGATGTGACATCTCCATAATTTGCTATTTCGGGTAACTTGTAAAACGGACGGATTTCGGGATAAAATTGGTAGGGTTATGTAGGAATATATTAATGATAGTTGACTGCTGTGATTGGTAATGTTTCGTGATGTTTTCGGACCGTTTAGATGCATTTTGGTGCGTTTTATGAAATGCTGATAAAAACGGGCGAACGTGGAATAAAATTGGTTCGAATGGGCGAACGTGGAATAAAAAAACGGGCGAACGTGGAAAAACGGGCGAACGTGGGAAAAACGGGCGAACGTGGGAAAAACGGGCGAACGTGGCTCAAACGGGCGAACGTGGAACAAAATGTGGGAAAAACGGGCGAACGTGGCTCAAACGGGCGAACGTGGAAATGGGAAAAACCACATTCGACCATCTGATGTCCGGAATGAGATTTTTGATGCAAACTAAGTGTTTTGTGCTTGAAACTTATGTGTTAAACTTATGTGCATGACTAATTGATGTAATGGGTCACCAACGGGATGTCGGGTCGGTCTGGGATGTCCGGTTAACGTTTAAACACACTTTTTAACACACGTAGTCAAGATCTGGACAATCGGGGACTAGTTAGCCTTCGGGTTAATAGTCATCACACTTATGTAAACTCATTGATAGGTTGTCATTAGTTGGGATTATCATACACGTGTTGGAATTCTAGTTATCAGAAGACGCACTCTAAGGCGAGTTTCACGGCCCCTCTTTTATACTCTTTTCTCTCGGGGGAGAAGCATGCCACACGTTTTAGCAATGCAACGTTTATGATTCGAAAACGCAACTCTTATGAAACTTACCACTTTTGGAAACATAACGCTTTTGAAACGCAACGCTTTTGAAACACGACGCTTTTGAAACACAACACTTTTGAAACGCAACGCTTTTAGAAACATGACGCCTTTTGGGAATGTGACTCTTTTAAGAAACGTGACACGTTTGGCACTTGGCATATTTAAACATTGGCACTTGACACTTTTAAACATTGATGTTTGGCATTTGACACTTGACGCTTGGCGCTTATTTACTATACGACGAAACCTAAGTCCCTATTGAAACCATGAATGTGCGGGGCACAACGGGGGAAATGTGGATAGATCTATCGGGTGTGACGAACCCCACCTGACGGCTGGGAGCCGGGCGGGTGCATATTGTCTCTACTTGACACTTGACACTTGACACATGGGTAGCAACTTGAGCAACGTTTGTCAGTAATGGTTTTAGCAACATAGTCGTAGTAGTAAGGGGACGTTTGTTATCTACTTGGAACTTTTGCACACTTGGAACTTTATGAGGAATTGCTTTACACATGAAAACGTTTACGAACTTAAAACCTGTGAACTCACCAGCATTATATGTTGACGTCTTTTTGGCATGTTTTCTCAGGTCGCTAAGGTAGCAGCATTGAGTATAGGCGCACGGAGTCTCACGGCGTCTAGGGATCATATGCATATTTTGTTAAACATTTCAGACTTTGAGTTTTACTTTTAAGTTGTAATAATACATTTTGCTTCCGCTGTGTTAGAACGGTATTGAAACTCAATGGTAGTTTACATTGTTTTCTTATCATATAGATGTCGTTTATTGTGACTGTTGACTTGGATCCTGGTGTGTCACGCGCCTCGCGGTAAAACCCCGCATGTGGAAATTTGAGGGTGTGACAAAAAGCCGACATACCTCTTATGTAGTAACGGGGATATCTTGACTCATCTTCAATCCCAACCGAAACTCCCCAAGTAAATCCCTCCTCATCACGAATTGTCAAAGCCCTCTTCCTATTCAAACGGTTCTCCTTTGCTCATTCCCTGTTCATACGCTACACAAATAATAAAGAATGGAACGTCATAAACTCAATGTTGTGATTGTAATATATAACTAATTTTCTTTCTGCTCATTCATAGCATAGCAAATAAAGTGAAGTAAAGTCTAAAGTATAAAGTATAAAGTAAAATCTAAACTTAGAGAATGATGCCTAATGAAATCATTCAATTTATAACATTCTATTGTATAACATGGTTATAATATTGTCGAACATGATATCTAAAATAGATAGGCTGGAATTCAGTTATAATATTGTCAACAGCCACTACTGTGCACATAAGTTACTTTCCATCTAATTTCGTATAACTATGTGCAACTAATATGGATAAAGTATTGTGTAAAAAATAAATTCTAAAAATAAAGTCTAAACATCTTCGGCACGCCTACATCCTCGCAACTAATACAGATAAACTGAATTATAAACATTTTGAAGATTATTTGCAGAAATAATTGTACTTACAAAGTGCTTATCAACTTTGAAAACTACCGGCACACCTACATCATGGACATCTTCGGACTCATCATCATCCATTGGATCCTCATCATTGTCGTCATCAGAAAGAACAACGACGTCTTCCTCATTATAATAATTATCATCATCCTCTTCACTGTCATCATCGTCCTCCTTATTAACTTCAGCTTTCGAAACATGACCGGGACCAATAGTAAGCTTGTTTTTCAAAAAAAGCGACATAATGTAGTTGGTCTGTAAAATGGATAAAAAGTATTCTTAGTAAAGTATAAAAAGTTATAAAAAGCAAACAATAACAAAAAATTATATAAAGATTTCAAAAATCAATAAATAAAAAGAGAGAAAACCTCATTAATGATTTCGAACACAATTAGATGATCAGTAGTAATTGAAAAAGCTTCCTTAATCATTGGCCATCCTTCAGTGACATAAATAGTACCATCATCAACTGCTAGCTGTATCTAAAAGTGTGCAATTGAATGAGCAGTAACATCAATTGGATCCAATGGAACTGTTCGGTTGAATAATCCATGAAGAACGAAACAACTGATATGCTGGAAAAAAGACAAACAATGTTAACACATATACGATGCTGTTTGTGTTCTTCTTTATTTTTATAATGTAAGATTTAATGGACTTGTTATAAAAAAAATACCAAACGTTTATCAGTTGTAAGTGGATCGCCCAATCTGTAGTAGAAGAAGGTACCAGGTGGACACACAGCATTCTGATGGAAAGTAATCATTCTGAAAGACTTGAGGTTTTCATCATACTGAAAAATAAAGTTACACCTAGATGGGTACTTTAATTCAGTAATCATAGTTCTCCAACCATTGTAGAAGAACCATTTGCCTGCAATGTTTAAAACTTTAATGTCATAGACTTTATCATCCAAGGTTCGGATCTTGGTATTCCCAGAAGGATAACCATACTTGTCGATCCAACCATCACAGTCACTTGGTAACCCCTGAGTACAAAGATTAAAATTATAAGGATATTATAAAATGAGTGTAATATATACATTAAAACCATGATTCATATCTTACCAAACAAACACGGTTGTTATTTTCTGAATTAACCCAAAATCCGTAAACCATTGTAACACGGATGTGTATGCACCTGTACCAATCAACAAAAAATAATTAATAATACATATATTAATGTTTAAATCAAAAAAATACTTACGGTTTCAATAAAATATTTGTATCAGAAAAATACTCATAATCCAGACAGGTTTTTTGCATCTCAAAACCAAGCAGAATCACGAATAAAAAACCTTAATCAATTTCTTCTAATGAATGAAATTAGCTACAATCAAAGCCCCAAATTTGAAAACCTTTCAAGCTCAAATAAAAAAAATCAAGTCTAGTTACAACATTTGAAACACAAACTTGCCAGTATTGTTTTCATAAGAACACAAACCTAAATTAAATAAAAAAATTAAAATTAAAATCAGAAACTCAGTTGAACAAAAAAAATACCTAAATCGATCATTAAAGAACAATCACTCAAACCACTAATCAGTCTTAATAATAATCCAACTATGAATAAAGAACAATCACTCAAACCTTAGTCTTATCAATCGAAGAATAAAAACCCCTAAATCTAAACCTAAAACATAAACCATAAATCAGGATTCTTAATAATAATCCAACGATCAATAAAGAACAATCACTCAAACCTTAGACTTATCAATCGAACAAAAAAACCCCTAAATCTTAATCTAAAACATAAACCCAAAATCATCAATCTTAATAATACTCAAACGATCAATAAAGAAGAATCACTGAAACCTTAGTCTTATCAATCGAACAAAAAAAACCCCTAAATCTTAACCTAAAACATAAACCCTAAATCATCAATCTTAATAATACTCAAACGATCAATAAAGAAGAATCACTGAAACCTTAGTCTTATCAATCGAACATAAAAAACCCCTAAATCTTAACCTAAAATATAAACCCTAAATCATCAATCTTAATAATACTCAAACGATCAATAAAGAAGAATCACTGAAACCTTAGTCTTATCAATCGAAGATAAAAAACCCCTAAATCTTAACCTAAAACATAAACCCTAAATCATCAATCTTAATAAGAATCCAACGATCAACAAAGAACAATCACCCAAACCTTAGTCTTATCAATCGAACAATAAAAACCCCTAAATCTAAAACTAAAACATAAACTCTATAAGATTAATAAAAAAAACAATGAATACAGTCTATACAAACAGAATAGCAAAATCAGTTCCACACAAGACGGAAAAAAAGACAGAAGAACATCGATTAATTGAAAACAGAATGAAAGAGAGATTACCTTCGATTGGAGATGAAAGCAATCGTTGAATCGCCCTGATTAGGGGTTCGGTTTGAAAGGAGGCGACGATGAAAGTGAGATTATGTTATGTTTTGTGTTTTTAATGGCTATTTATATTTTTGTGATTTTTGATTTAAAAAAAACGAATTTTTTATAAACAACCACAAGGTGCCATGTGGCTTAATGAGAGGAGGAGAGAGGATTGCTAGGGGTGTGAGAGATTGACAAGTGTCCAAAATGGGTTTAAAATATTAGATGTATAGATTCCCTATATAACATATAGTAGTATTTAGTTTGTTTTTGTCCAACACTTGTAGCCCAGTTGGTTGAGGGCCTAAAGTTTCTTATGGGAGACTTGGGTTCAATTCCCACTAGCTACATTTGGAGGACATTAGTGGAGGGGAAATGAGGGATGACCCAGCCATTGGCTTGGGTTCGAGCACTGATCCCGACCGGTTTTACCGATTATTTCACTGTCGTGCTTTCGGGCGGGTGAGTGGTCGGGTTTTCCCGGGAATTAGTGGCCCGGGTACTCTCTAGTACTTGATTCGCCAAAAGGGTGCCCAAGAGTACTCTGCGTTCTTGTTCATGTATTAAATAACATTCTAACTTATGTTAACTTATTATATGTAGTTCTAAGAAAACAGAATTTGTCTTGATATAATCTTAATAAATCTTAATAATCCATTGTTAATTTGTTATTGTGTTTTATTAATTTATAAACGTACTAGACTCGATATTTGGACGTACGCTCACACATGATTGATTCCTCAACTTTAACCTTTCACATTTGACCCAAAGTACTCTCTTATATAACAGAGTACACTCCCTTTTCTTAACGTACTAAATAACTAGATTCTCTTCCATGCCTCTTCACTCCTACTAGGGTTTGGAAACATACTTGTACTTGACGAACAAACGTGAAATTTGAAAAGATTCAAGCCTGGTTACCTGAACCATATACATATTTTTCCTAGCCATACACCTACATTTTAGTTTATACTAGTGATGGTGCCCGCGATTCGTTACACGGAGAGAACTTAATTAGCATCAGTTTGGTTTGTTACGGTTTCAACACTCGGTATAGTGACTGAAATAAGAAACTAAAAATATAAGTTTGGTTCATTACCAGTACCGGCATAGCAACCAAAAAAGAAAACCACAGAAGATAAAGTCGCAATATGAGAAAAACGATACCTAGACGTGTTCGCTTAGTTGTGACGATACAAAAAGTGGGTTGTCTAAATGATACACTTTATTCTTAGTTTAATTCGCCACTATCATCCACGCTATATGCCATATATTTTTCTTTTTTGTGTGCAACATTCCTGGTTTCAATACCACAAACTGAAGCTTTCATTCGCATGAAAATTCCAATAAGTGGTTGACCGTCTTGGTTCCATTTCAGTAAACATAAGCTAATTTTTACATCACAAAATGAGTTGATGTGTTCACATCGAAACATGCAAACGGTTTATAATTTTTTTTCTGCAAAATGAGTGGTCGGTTGTCCATAGTCAAAAGCAAGAAGTTCATTTCTTTACTGTATGTGATAGTTGGAGTATATGCTTCGTTTAGTGTTTTGCTAATTCTGTTTTAGCCTAAAATAAGCATGTAAGTGCTTTTCTTATAAACTCTGATCCAGATAAACATAAAAAATGTTAGGCCATAACAAATAGAAGAAATTATGATAACATTAACATTAAAGTAAAACAAATTAGAGTTCATGTTAGAGAAAATAAATGAATATAAAATAGTTATCATTTGACCTGCATATTGACCTGCTAATTGCACAAACTCCTTGCATTGTCCATTTTTGTGTGTGTGTGTGTGTGTTTTTTTTTTTTGGAAGGGGAGGGGGGTTGGTTTGTTTTAATATGTAACTCATTGTAGCACACGTAGTGAGTTTTATTCACATAAACAACAACAACAACCGTACCTAGGAAAATCTCACAAAATAGCGACGCTATTAGTAGGGTCTGGGGAGGGTAAGATGTAGGCAAGCCTTACCCCTATCTTTAGAGATAGAGAGGCTGCTTCCAGAGAGACCCCCGGCTCGAAAAACAAACGCACACTATATATTTATAAAATAAGTATACAAACACAAAACATTAAAAAGTAGTGAATGCATAACATAATATAAAATAATATAACATATATATATATATATAAACATGCATAGAGACCATCCCTAAAAAAACGCCGGCACAAAAGAAGTTTGCTCCTAGTTCCTAAAAATCTTTAACTTTTATCCTAAGCCTCCACGAATTCCTATCTTGGACCATATCCTTAGAGAGGTGCAATTCTAACAAATCTTGCCTAATCCGATCAACCCAAGTCAATTTGGGTCTGCCTCTACTCCTCCTCCCCTCCACCGTGAGGTGTTCCACTCTTCTGACTGGAGCTGTCATGTGTCTCCGCTTTACATGTCCAAACCATCTTAATCTCCCCTTCTTTATCTTATCCGATATATTAGCCACTTCTACCCTCTTCCTAAGAATCTCATTTCTAATCCGGTCTAACCTAGTGTGACCACACATCCACCTCAACATTCTCATCTCTGCCACTTCCATCTTTCGTAACTGTGTCTTTCTGATGGCCCAACAGTCTGTCCCATAAAGCATAGCAGGTCGAACTGCAACCCTATAAAATTTCCCCTTTAATTTAGTTGGGAACCTCTTATCGCACAAAACTCCAGCGGCTGCTCTCCACTTACACCATCCAGCCTTAATGCGATGTGCAACGTCACTATCAATCTCCCCGTCCCTTTGAACAAACGATCCTAAGTACTTAAACTTAGTTACTTGCGGGACCACATGACCTTCAATGGTGATCTGGATGTGATCTTCGTTGTTTGCCCCGCTGAAATCGCAGTGCATGTACTCCGTCTTAGAGCGACTAATCCTTAAACCTTTTCCCTCTAAAGCTAATCGCCATTCTTCTAACCTCATATTCAGACTTTGCTTAGTTTCTGCGATTAATACAATGTCATCAGCAAAAAGCATGCACCACGATAATGTCTCCTGAATGGACTTAGACACCTCATCTAGGATAACCACAAAAAGAAACGGGCTCAACGCGGACCCTTGGTGGAGACCTACCTCGACGGGAAAGAAGTCAGTATCCCCTACAGGCGCACGGACACTAGTTTCAGTCCTATCATACATATCTCTCGTGGTGTCAACATACTTTCTTGGGATCCTTCTAGCCTCCAAGCTATCCCAAATCAGTTTACGAGGTACACTATCATAGGCCTTTTCCAGATCGATGAACACCATATGGAGGTCTCGTTTCTTCTCCCTATACTTTTCCATCAGGCTCCTTAGAATGTATATCGCTTCCGTAGTTGACCTCCCTGGCATGAAGCCAAATTGGTTTACAGTAACATGAGTTTCTCTTCTAATCCTAGTCTCAATTACTCTCTCCCATAATTACATCGTATGACTCAGCAACTTAATTCCTCTGTAATTCCCACAACATTGTGCATCTCTTTTGTTCTTATATATAGGCACAACACACTACTCCTCCACTGATCTGGCATTCTTCCAGATTTAAATATAAGGTTGAAGAACATAGTTAGCCACTGCACTCCTTCATCTCCCAAACACTTCCAAACCTCAATCGGGGTGTTGTCCGGGCCAACTGCCTTAGCCTTTCCCATCTTCCTAAGTGCTGACCTCACCTCTTCCTGTGTGATACGACGACAGTAACAGTGATTCCGTTGTGGCGTTTGGGTAGTTGGGTTGTCGCTTTTCTGGTGGCGAGCCCTCCCGTCATTGAAAAGACCGTAAAAGTACGCTTTCCATCTCAGCTTAATGTCATTGAAAAGACATTGTTTTATATATGGATTTAAGATATTGTTTTATTCACATAAACAATAATTGGAACCCTAGAAATACTTGTAGACTAGAAAGACTTATTTATTGCCTTAAACATAGGGTAATACTTGGCAACGTTGGACTACACTTATTCTATTTCACAAGACTTAATACATTGCTAAGGTGAGTTTACGTAACCTTGTTTATGCAATTCTTTATACTTGAAACTTTATACTTAAGCAATTCTACATACATGTCTAGTTGTAAACTTTAATGCCTCATGACTTAGACAAAGACTATTAGACTTAAACTTCAACTTACATAATCATTAGCTGTGGCTAAGCCGGCGATATACAATGATAGACCTATTGGATTGACAATCCCACCTAGATTCGTTGACCATCTTTTATGGGGAGCGCGGGTGATTGTTATCGTTCCAACGTGATATTAAGGTGAACCGTGGATGACGGGATGGACCTAAACTTGTCGGAGGTTTGATTATGTGCATACTATACTTCATGTATATTTATGTAGACTTAAACTTACGATAGACATATGAATTGCTAAACTTTTATTATTCTTAAACTTTATTGCTTGACATGTCTTATGTATTCTCACCAACTTCTAGTTGACCCCCCCCCCCCATTTTTACAAACTCAACAGGAAATAATGATGCTTGAAGTTTAGAGCTAGCAGGAAGAGATAATTGAAGTTATGTTTTGTTTGGTTGTTTGATGTACTAGAATTTCATTCAAGACTTGTTATGTATTTTCAAATTTTGGATATTTTTCCTTTAAATAAATTTCAATTAAAACTTGAATACAATGTGCTACTGAATACTCATTCTTACGTGACACCTCGATGTTTCCGCCATCGGTTGGGGTGTTACATATTGGTATCAGAGCCATGGTTATAGGGAATTAGGTTATTAGAAAAAAAAAATAATATAGTCTATAACCATAGGATTTTAACCAGTACTTGCTCCTTTTACTTGCAACCCTACTTGTTTCTATTCTCTATCTCCCTCCTACTTCTTATCTCTACTTTAGTCCCTATAAGACGATTATTCTCCATCACTGGATTCACCCTTAGACTAATAGGACGAATTCTCAAGTCCTAACCTGAACTACCTTGAAGATCCCGTCGAAGTTCTAGATTTTAATAACGAAAAAGTGCAATTTGGAAGGGTGAACGCCTGTATTATGAGTTTTCTGTCTAGGAATGGCATTGCGCATAAATCCCAATCAGACGAGGGACCCGGATGCCTACCTGGGAATTCTCGGGATGAGTGTTCACTTATAGGCTAAAGCATGTCTTCACTATGTTATTAGAATTTAGAAGCTTTGATATGTCAATGTTTTCGTTTATTCGTTCTAATTAATGAATAAATGATTACACTCACTTCCCTTAAAACTAAGCTCTAAAATCCCAAAATTTTACAGCCTAAATCAATCCCACTTCATAATCATAAATGGATTTCACAATCACACCTCACCTTACCATCTTAGCCACTTGTTTAAATACTTTCAACACCCTACCCAAATCATGTTATTTCCTTTCTCAACATATTATATATTTTAAAACTATAACCTCATAGCCTGATCTTGACGAGGGGTTCAAAAAAAAAAAAGAAAAAAAAAAGCTTTTTCAACATTTTCAAAATTTTCATCACCTAGTACAACACTAAAGATTTCTAAATATTTTTCAAAATTTTTATCACCTATAAACTACGGAAAAAAAATACAGGTTATTGTCATAAGATGTCCTCAAACTTAATTTCTAAATTCAAATGTCTATTTATTAGCATAACAAACGATTTTCTATATAATGCTTTAATCTATTAAAAATCACTTAATAGAACCTTGATCTTCAAAACCTAATGTCATGTTTAAAATCTCCAACTAATGGGAATATTATAATCAAAGCTCATTTAGTTTGTACTATTTAACGACTTTTTTATGTACTAAACCAATTTTTAAATCCTTCCATCCTCATGAACAAAAAATTTATTCTCCAACTCCCCATGGACCCCTACTTATTTTCAACTATTTCGAAATTTTTACAATATTTGGCATATACCACAATCATGTTTTCTCATACACTTGATTCTAACCTTTGATTCAAGCCCCACAATTTACACTGCTACATAATCTCTTTACTATAAAATAAACTCTTTATCAACTATCTTCACATTCACTATCTCTCACAACCTTGATTCTGCTTCGAGATTATTCATCATCCTCTCAAGAACTAAATTCATATTCTTTACCTTCTTGAACATGAACTTGATCCCAATCATAACCAAACTATTGAAACTTGATTGTGTGTTGCATCAAACTTAATCCTTAGTTATACATGAGGATTCGATTATCTACCATATTTGAACATTTGATACTAGAAGTCATGGAATATAAACTATTTGCTATAGACACACCTAGAGTCATTAACCTTGTCTAGGGCAACTCTATTACAACTCGCATGCTATACTTGATACTTGATTGCTTACATGTACATATTATCAATTTGCAATTCATGTGTGTAATAATTGGTACACTTAATCAAACAACTGATAGAGGATGAAGTACTTGCTCAACAGTTAGTAGAGTACCAAATAACCTACTCAACGATTGGTAGAGGTCATCATGCCTGCTCAACAGTCGGTAGAGTCCCTACAACCTGCTCAACGACTGGTAGAGGCTATCGCACCTGCTCAACAATCGGTAGAGGTTCTTATTCACTGACTGGTAGAAGTCTTTTTCCTGCTCAACAGTTGGACTCTTTTTTGGATACATTGTATACGATTCAATCACAAGGTTATTTTGCATTACTTACATGTGTGTTTAGAGTCATAGAAGGACACAAAACCCTAATGTAAGGTATATTGGTGATTACGGTCCGGAACGTAATCATGAATTTACAGTTACGTTAAGGTAGTGTGAAATTCTATCAAGGTTTTTCGTAGATAACCAATTATAAACTCTAGTTACCTGTTTAGTATTTCTATAGTCAATTAACTCATGCATTTCTTTTTAAGATTCCTAAAACTTAAAGTTTAGTGTTTTGCTAGATTCTTATTCTCCTTGCTATTTTAGATGAACCTAATCCAACTCTTAAAACCCACACCTATCAAACCTCTTACCAAATTATTCGAAACAGTTTATTCTGTTACCTATAAATTCATGTCATGCCTTAACACAAATTTTCCAAACCACAGTTGCCCTAATTTCTACCCAATCACCCTCAACCCGGTGTTTTTTTTATAACTTCAGGACGAAGTTTCAAAAGTAGGGGAGACTGTAACCTCACGAATTTTCCCATTTATTTTGCATTAAAGTATTTCCCGATCCATGATATAAAGTCTAATTTATTTCTAAGTATTCTTATCTTTATCCGTGCACTCTATTTTTCTAAGTTCCTTTTATCATTGTACTTAAAAAAAATCTTCAATCATGACATATGTCCTATCCTAATTCTATTTATAAAATCGTCATTTTATAAGACTGTGTTTTTATTTTCTAATTCAAACTAATGATTTTTTTTTCTTATTTAAAGCTAATCATTTTTCCAATTACATTTATAATCTCAAACAAGGAAGATATAAATTTGTTTCAATATATATATATATATAGGGTAGGGTTCCGGTAAGAAAATTGTTTTGTGTAGGAAGTGTTTTCAACCGTTTGATCTAGAAATTGATGGTTTAGATTAAAAGTTTAGGTTAGTTAATATTATACTAATTATAATTTAATGGTCAGGGGTAGGATGGTCTAATTAGTGTTTTAAAAGAGGGTAGAAAAGTCATTTTGTTTTATATATCTGGTAACCACTCCTTAATTCAAGCAAATTGTGAATATCTCCTATTTTACTTACCCCCCTCTCTCTCTCTCTCTCTCTTTCTCTCTCTCTCTCTCAATATCAACGAAGAGTCCTCTTTTAACTTTTGTATCCTCTTCTTTCTTCTAAACTAATAACAATCAAATAAACCTAATAATTATAGTGTTCTTTTTACAGATCCAACTCGGGGTAAACATAGTACGCAAGGAAAAAAAATAAACACCCAAAAACCGTTCGTAGATCCAGACTTTAATCGAAAAAAAACGAATCAAATGGAGGGAAATCAGACACCAATACACCCTACATCTATCCTCACAGGTACCGATTTAACTGATTATGTTTAATTTTTTTAATAATTAAGTTTTTTTTCGGGTGTTTTATGATGCTTGAGGTTGAGTGTGTTTCAGGAATCATTGTTAGGGGGGAATCGTGTTCTTGAGTAGGTTTTTGTAATAATATTTTAATTTAGAGTTATTAAGTATCTTAAATCGAAGGTCTTGATAAATTGTGTTTTAGATAATTTGTTGATGGTGTTTTTATAGTACTGTTTTAAGTATTGTTTTATTCAGTTTTTTATATTACGAAACATTGTATGTTGTGTTTTCTTGTTATAACATCTAAGTTTTGGGTTTTAGATAATTTTGTAGATGGTGTTTTTATAATAGTGTTTTATTCAGTGTTGTATAATATGAAAACATTATATGTTGTGTTTTCTCGTTATACCATCTAAGTTTTGGGTTTTCGATAATTTTGTAGATGGTGTTTTTATAGTAGTTATTTAAATAGTGTTTATTCAGTGTTTTAAAATATGAAACATTATATGTTGTGTTTTCTCATTATAGCATCTAAGTTTTGATTATGTTTTCTTTGAGATATGGAACTGAGGGATTTGGCGGCAGCTGAAGCAAAACAGAAACTGAATGAGAGACGTTCTTCGGTACATGACAAAGGGCGCCGTATCAAAATACGCTGCTGAAAAAACGAGCGAGGGTACGGAAGCGAACAAAGAAACATGTAAGACGCACATATTTTGTATTTTCTAACTTTTAGATTTTGAAATTGAATTCTGTGATATAAAACTGTTTTTATTAGGTGACGCCACGAAATGGGATATAAGTGATTCACAGTTGGTAAAGTTTGCGGATGAAGTCATGGCCCAATATGAACAAAAAACACCGGAGCCACTTACAAAAGTTTTTGATACTGATCCTGAAACAACAAATGCCACTGAACCAATTGTTGAGATTAAAAAGTTGAAAGTTGATCGGAAAGTCAGTAAGAGGGGTAGGCCGGTGCGACAAAAAAAATTACCCGAAGCGTTAAGGTCACCGTATGTTCGTAGACGGGTGGATTTGGGAGCGATGTATGACCTGGCCGAGTCACGCGTGAGCACTTATGTATTTGCCGCTTGGGCTGACCCGTGGTAAGTTTCTAATGTATATATACCTTTCGTTTATAGTTTCCTGACTTGAAAAAACATGTCCATAATAACATAGGATACCTATCTTCAAAACAACCTAGGATTTGACGATTATGAGGGGCGCACTTGAGTCGGTTACGCCGGGACAATGGCTTCAAGTGGAGGTATTGAGCGCTTGGGCAGCGGTGTTGAACTATGAAGAAAAGTATAGGAGCGATGGGTCACCAAAATGCTTGTTCTGCCCGCCTAACATGTTGGTATGCTTTAAAACACTACCTATAAATATCCTGTTTTAAAACACTACTTTTACGAATCTGTTTTAAAAAACACTACCTTTATTTTTATTTTTTTTGTGTGGCCAGGACCAAGCAGATTATGATGCACCGGTCAGGGTGAGGATAAAACACTTTGAGGAAAACATGGTATCGTGTTTGGAATGGACGGAGAGCAAAATGATCGTTGGGTTCGATCTAATTTTCGTGCCCATTTTACAGTCGAACCATTTCTACCTTATGTGTTTTAACCTCATGACACATGACACACTTGTGATTGATAACATGCAACTAACGGATGGTTTCAAGGCGAGATACAAACTTTGGCCAGAAAAAAATGGTAAAATAAAAATCCCTTATTTGTACCCAATTGTACCCCCATTATTTGAATTTACTTTTATCTACCTGTTTATAGTAACAGACTTTTTTTACCTGACAGCAGCTTTCATTGGTTACCTAAAATCAGTGGGCCACACTAGTGCAAATTGGGTTAAGCAAACAATTCCGTACCGGTTGGACATAGCGTGGGAGACGGTCCATAATGATGTAGACTGTGGTGTTTTCGTAATGAGACACATGGAGACCTACAAGGGTAAGCCACTTAGGGAATGGAATTGCGGCTTTTCTAATGAGTGCAACAAACAAGGTGAATTGTTGGGGACCCAAAAAAGACAACTTAATGAACTAAGGAGGAGGTATGTTGCAAAGATCCTACTAAGTGATGTCAACTTATACAGATCGGATGTTGAGTTAGGAGTGTACGAATATTACCAGTTACCGGATGCCACTAGGAGAGAGTGGGAGAAGACCGCGGTTGATCGAATCCGTGAAAGATTGGGGCCTTCAATGGGAAAAAAAATGACTTTAATTTTGAGATTTGGAAAAATATTGGTTTATCTTTATGTTTTGGATTATGTCGGTTATGTTTTGGATGATGTTACATTGTGTTTTTTGGATATTTGATTTAAGAAAACACTACGGTTAAATTACATATAGTGCAAAAAAAAGGTTCGTTATTATTGCAATTCTCCTTTATAAAAAAGAAGTAAACGAAATCATCTTAAAGACACTACTTGTTCGTATAAAACACTACTTAATTGTATAAAACACTATTTATTCGTATAAAAACACTATGTATTCGTACATTTTAAACAAACATGACCATATAAAACGGTTATAGTTAAGGACTTAGAAATGGCTGTATTACATCTAGATCTTGTTTTGGTATGAAGCCATATAGGTAAGAAACGGTTCTATAAGACACTAGAGACTCATACAAAAATGTTAAAAAACACTAATTATTCGTCTAAAAGTAACACTCATAAAGTTAAAAACGGTTCAATCTGTACTTCTTGCTAAAAACATTAATTGTACTTCTTCACCTATAGTTTAAAAACACTACCGGTAATTAACTGGTGCAAACTTACTTGTTTCGGCTAGATGTTTGTAGTTTAAAAACACTACTCATAACTTTTTTGACAAAATATATTAACAGTAAATAAAAAAAACATGGAATTCGAATATTTTCAGTAAAAAGAATATCAAAGAAGGTAGCAAAAACATGAAACGTGGAAAATAAAACACAAAAAAAGGAAGATCAAATTGCCCCGTTATTTTGTAATTTTAAAACACTACTCGTCCTCATCATCATCAATCCTCTTGTTGGTATGTCAATCCTCTATTAGATGGTAGAAAGTGCCTATCATCTTCTTCAACGAAAGAATGATTATGCTGAGCATTAAAAAAATATACTTCATACAGATTATGTTTCTCCAACTTTATACGAATGCCTGCCTGACATCCTGTCCTTTTCGATGGTGCTTTATGTTAGGACAAAGAGGATTGGTGAAACCACTTTTGTAAACCTTAGTCTAATTCACTTCTGTCATTTTGGCTAAGTATAGAAGTACTGAAGAGAAGACAAGAAACTGCTGATTAGAAGATATGAGAAGTGCTGAAGAAGTAGAAGTTCTGAAGTCCAAACCAGACAAGTTCACTTCAGAAGTACTGAAGACAAAACTACTCTTCAGTAGTTTGTCCTTCATCAGCACTTAGCATCAGATATTTCCCACCGCCTTTTGCATCAGTAGTTTATTGTTTATTATTACTTTTTAGCTGTATTTGTTTCTTTCAATGTTGCAACTTGTGCAACTTGTTTCTGTTGTTTCTGTACTTGCTTTTTGAGCAAGATACATGCATGTAAACGTCTATAAATAGGAGGCTTCAACCTTCTATTTTAGACATTGATTTTTAATAGAAAAATCCTTCAAACACTCTCATTGTTCTATTCCATTTCTGTATTTATTGTGAATCTGTCTAAGTATCTAATTCTCATTTACTGCTTAGATTCATAATAAATACTTTGTCATTTATTAGTTTCAAACATCAAGGGGGAGTAATAACTCTGCCTTAGTGTAAAAAGTGTTGCTTTAACTTATAACATTCCGCTGTGCTTATAATCTGATTTACAAGGACTTGCTAAACACTTAAGTGTCAAGATAGCAAGTTCTTACTTAGCAAAAAGAGCAAACTGATCCAACAATTGGTATCAGAGCATTGGTTTATCTGATCACATATCAATCTAACAAATTGAGAATCAGACACAAAGCTCTTATTGATATTCAATAAAAAGATCAAAAGTTCACTTTTTATCAATATCCATCACTTAAAAGAGTCATCTGACAAATCTATACTCTTTAAAATGGATCCACATAATACTGGTTCTGCCACCAAACCTGCCATGCTTGTGAGAAATGAGTACAACATATGGCAAAAGAGAATGGCACATACCTTGTCACAAACCAACACAGGTTGTTGGAGATCTGTGATATATGGTCCTCACAAACCAGTAAATGTTAATCTTGAAACTAATGTTAAGGTCCCTAAGGACCCTAAAGAATATACAGATGAGGATTTCCTAAAACTTGAGCTAGATGCAAAAGCATTCTCTATGTTGGCAATGGCTCTCCCAAATGAGATATACTCTGGCCTTTTGCATTGTAAAAGTGCCAAAGAACTTTGGGACTGTCTTAAAGAACAGTTTGGAGGAACTGAAGAGGTGATTGCCAACACCAGAGAGATTTTAGCTCAACAATATGAAACATTTGCTTATATTAATGGGGAAACTTTGACTCAACAATTTGAAAGATTCTCCTCATTAATATCTGAGCTAAAGTTAAATGGTCAGACCTATACAACAGTGTCTATGTTACATAGATTTTTAAGGTCTTTACCTGACAAATGGGAAACTTACTCCATTGTTTTAAGATCCTCACCAGATTTTAGCTCCCTCACTCTTACAAAACTCCATGGGAGATTACTTACTTTTGAGAGAGAAATTGATCAAAAGAAGAAATTACAAACATCTGGTAAAACTGCTGATGACTACCTACCAGGTAGTACAGCACTTTTGGGACAAGATTCACCAACTTGTTCCTATGGATCTTATGACAATATTGACATAACCACTGGGATCTCATCAGAAAGATCTTTCCCAGGTTATGACAATAATGACCAAAGTCAAACTGCTGATAATCTATGTTTTATCATGGATGATTTGAAAAATTTTAGCAGTGATGACTTAGAAGAAATGGACATATTACACCAACTGGCCATGCTAAGCATTAAAACTAACAAGTTTTATAAAAGGTCAGGAAGGAAATTTCCAGGATTGACCAGTAATACAAAAATTGGTTTTGACAAATCTAAACTGAGATGTCACAAGTGTCAGAAGTTGGGACACTTTGCTAGAGAATGTAGAAGCTCTAGCTTTAACCAATCACAATCTGGAAATAACTATAACCCCAATTATAATAGGAATAATGGAACTCAAGGGAGTGCTCATTTTGTACAGGCACAAGCTCCTCAACAGCAATATATGCCTCAAGTACAATATGTTCAAGTGCCTGCTCAACAGATGCAGAGCCAACAATCAATCCCTCCCTTTCCAGCTGCTCAACTTCCTCCACAGCCTCAACAACCCTCTCAACAAAGTCTCTTTACCTCAGGGTATGTTGACTGGAGCAGTCTCCCTTATGACACCACAGAGTGCAATCCTGATGCAGACAACAAAGTGTTTGACATCAACTGGGGAGAACCAGACAATGGCAGAAAGAACTTTGCCTTAATGGCATTTGAAGGCTGTACTTCAAAATCTGCATTGTCACAGGTATCAAAAGAATCTTTGACAAAACTTTGCTCAAATTCTTGCAAAGAAACTTTTGCTCTCATAAGAGAGACAAATCTGCACTTACAAGGCAAAGCCAATGATTTAGAAAGAAAATACACACAGATAAAATGTGATTTAGAAAGAAAACTGTGTGCTAAAACAAAAGAAGTTTCTAAATTAACTGACTCTGCTATTGAAACCCAAGCACAAATCAAAATCATGCTAAATGACCTGGGAGATGTCAGACAAGAGCTTGCTGACACCAGGATCACTTGTGAAAAATGGGTGGAATCTTGTAAGGGGTATCAATTATTGCTAAACAAACAAAGTGCTTCAAATGTTAAGTTTGGCATAGGATACCATCATGTTGAAACACCAACAGATTTTTCTCCCAAAACTACTGAAGATGGGAGAAGAATTGTTTCAAATGAAACTTCTGAAGGGAAAGAATGCACATCTTTCCATGAAAACTTTCTAAACAGAAATCCTGGCATTTTTAAAGAAAGTACTTCAGAAGTATTTACAAAATCTGACAACAAGCCATCAGTAGTTTCATCTACATCAGGAGTTGAGACCCTGAAAACTACTGATGAGCAAACTCTTTTCACAAATGTCAGAAATTTGCCTTTAGATCAAAAACAAAAGGCAAAAGAATGTGAAATTTGTGGCCTGTTCAACCACAAAACTGAATTTTGTAGATACAGAAAAGGAATTCAGTTCAATCAAAAATTTAAACAACAGGTTGTGGGAAATCAAATCAGAAATGATTATGAAAGAATCTTTAAACCCAAGAAACAACAACCTGAAAATACCTTTTCTCAGAAAAAGATAAAATCTCAACCAAAATCTTTTTCTCAAAATTCCTTGTCAGTAGTTAGACCAGAATCATCAGCAGTTTCACAAACTGCTGAGATTCAAAATCTAAAGAACATGGTAGAACTACTGATGACCAAGGTTGATGGTGGTCCTAAAAAGGATACCGCCATGGTTCTTAATGAAAAATCCATTGCCAAAAAGACATGGATTTCTCAACCTGGTCAAGAACAAACTGTAACTGTTCTCAAGAGCAAACCCAAAGCCAAACAGGCTTGGGTTCCTAAATCTAACTAATTTGCTTTTATGTGCAGAGAGTTTCCAAGGGCTTAAACAGCATATGGTATGTTGATAGTGGAGGCTCTATGCACATGACTGGATGCAGATACCTGATAAACAACTTTATCAGCCAAAGAGAAGGATCTGTATCCTTTGGGAACAATGCTAAGGGATATGTGCTAGGACATGGCAATGTCTCCTCTGGCAAAATACAGTTTGACAAGGTCAATCTGGTGGAAAACCTTGAATACAACTTGCTGAGTGTGTCACAAATGTGTGATAAAGGATATTCTTCCTTTTTCACAAAGACAGCATGCAAGATCATCTCACCAGAAGGCCAGAAGTTGATAGAGAAGATTATAGAAGATCATACTTTGCTGATTGCCAAAAGATGTGGCAATGTCTATGCAGTGGACATTGAGAAAGACAAAGTATTGAACAACACTGCCTGTTTCTTCTCAAGGGCATCAACTTCAGAAACAGATCTCTGGCACAGGAGACTTGGCCATGTGAACTTTAAAACCATAAATAAAGTCACAAAAATGGGCTTGGTCAGAGGTCTACCTTTGAAAGTATACCAGTGTCAAGAACACTGTGTATCCTGTTTAAAGGGAAAACAGCATAAGTCCTCCTATAAGTCTATTGAAGAATCAAAAACAACTGCATGTCTTCAACTACTCCATATGGACTTATTTGGACCTGTCAAGATTATGAGCCTTGGTAAAAAGAAGTACTGCTTAGTCATCATTGATGACTACTCAAGATTCACATGGGTATTCTTCTTATTTTCCAAGGATGAGGCTGCTGAAATCATCAAGTTCTTCATTATACAAGTAGAGAAACAATATTCTCTATCTGTCAAAACCATTAGAAGTGACAATGGGACAGAGTTCAGGAACAAAACTCTGGATGAATTCTGTTTGTCTAAAGGGATTATTAGACAATACAGTGTTCCCAGAACTCCTGAACAAAATGGTGTAGTAGAAAGGAAGAACAGAACATTGATAGAAGGAGCAAGAACAATGTTAGCTGATTCTGGACTGCCATTGTACTTTTGGGCAGAAGCCGTTAACACATCATGTTATGTTCAGAATAGAGTTCTTGTGGTCAAGAGACATTCCAAGACTGCCTATGAAGTTCTTCATGGCATGAAGCCCCTTATCTCCTTTTTCAGGGCTTTTGGGTGTCAATGTTTCATCTTGAACATCAAGGAATCTATTTCAAAGTTTGCTGCCAAAGTTGACTCAGGTTACTTTCTTGGTTACTCTTCAACTAGAAAAGCCTACAAGGTTTTTAATTCTCACACCAGGATAGTAGAAGAAACATTGAATGTCAAGTTCAATGAGTCAAAACACACTCTTATACCAGCACATCCTGCTGAACTCTTTGACCTTGACAACTTTCACTTTGGACCTGAAAAGACTGTTACTTCTTCCAAACCTACTTATTATGGTGATCAAAGGTTTGAAGATGAGGATCCTACACCATGGACTCCTCAAACAGTCATTAAGTCAACTACAACACCATCAGAAGTTTCTCAAACTTCTGATCAAACAAATACTGAAGGCCAAACTCAAACATCTGCTTCAGCACCTGCAACTACTGAAGAAGCTAAAACTGCTGAACCAGATATTATAGACCTCAGTAGTTTGTTTGAAGAACAAGAGCCACCTACACCTGTCAGTGGTTTACAACAACTGATTGAACACAGAGATCATCCACTTGATCAAATCATGGGTGATATAGCTTCAGGTGTTCTTACCAGAAACCAGCTTTCCAACTTTTGCCTATTTTCAGCCTTTATTTCACAGTTGGAACCAAAGAAGTACCAGGAAGCCCTCAAAGAAAATAATTGGGTGCAAGCTATGCAAGATGAACTGCTTCAGTTCAACAAGCAACAGGTCTGGGAAATCTGTCCCTTACCTCAAAACAAGCAACCAATTGGTACAAGATGGGTTTTCAGGAACAAACAAGATGAAGCTGGTATGATAATCAAGAACAAGGCAAGACTGGTAGTTCAAGGGTACTCTCAAGAAGAGGGAATTGACTATGATGAAACCTTTGCTCCAGTTGCAAGGCTTGAGGCCATCAGGTTATTTCTGGCCTATGCCATTTCCAACAAAATTAAAGTTTATCAAATGGATGTGAAAAGTGCATTTTTGTATGGAAAAATCAAAGAGGAGGTGTATGTCTGTCAGCCACCTGGGTTTGAGGATCCTTCTCATCCTGAGTGGGTGTACAGACTTGACAAAGCTCTTTATGGGCTCAAACAGGCTCCAAGAGCCTGGTATGATACACTCTCCACCTTTTTACTCAAAAATAACTTTACAAGAGGTGCCATTGATAAAACACTTTTCATTAAACATGTTGGAAATCATGTCTTACTTGTTCAAATTTATGTTGATGATATCATTTTTGGTTCAACAAACACAAAACTGTGTGATGATTTTAAGAAACTCATGCAATCAAAATTTGAGATGAGTACCATGGGAGAACTGCAGTACTTTCTAGGACTGCAGATCAAACAACAAGCAAATGGAACTTTTATACATCAATCAAAATATGTTAAAGAATTATTGAACAAATTTTCTTTAAATGACTGTAAATCATGTTCCACTCCCATGACACCAATCACACAAGTTGAACCTGATGATCAAGGAAAACAGGTTGATCAAACCATGTACAGATGCATGATAGGTTCCCTTTTATACTTAACTGCTTCTAGACCAGACATTATGTTTTCAACATGTGTCTGTGCTAGATATCAATCAGCACCAAGGGAATCACACCTTATAGCAGTCAAAAGAATTTTCAGATATCTGAAAGGAACTCCAACACTGGGAATTTGGTATCCTGCTTCAAGCAATACCAAGTTATCAGCTTTTTCAGATAGTGACTATGCAGGGTGTAAGATGACAAGAAAGTCAACATCTGGTGGTTGTCAATTCCTGGGTAACTGTCTAGTGTCATGGCAATCAAAGAAGCAAACATCTGTTGCAACTTTAACTGCTGAAGCTGAATACATTGCAGCTGCAAGTTGTACATCACAGATACAATGGCTCCAATATCAACTTCTTGATTATGGAATCAAAGAGACCAAGACACCTTTGTTTGTAGACAGCAAATCTGCCATTAGCATCATTCAAAATCCGGTACAGTTCTCAAAAACCAAACATATTGAGATCAGGTACCATTTCATAAGAGATTGCTATGAAAAAGGCAAGATTGAGGTGAAGCATGTAGCAACAGCTAGTCAAATAGCTGACATCTTCACTAAGCCCCTTGACACATCAACATTTCAGAAGTTAGTATCCATGCTTGGAATGCTAAATTTGTAAGTGTTTACTTTATTTTTTTTTAAACTTATATGCATATCAGTTAGAATCCAAGTTAACACTTGATTCTACCCAACTCTACATCAAACTTCTACATCAATCACTACTGTTATGCATAAAACATCAAATTTTTTTTTTCCTTTTTCCATCCTTGATTCCATCCTGTTTACCTTTTCCTTCTTTTTTCTGGTTTTCACTTACAAAAGACAAAAGTCTGAAACAAAACTTCTGAAAAACAAAATGAGAACTACTGATTAAACAAAAATCAGTATGAGAGAAACTACCGATGAACAAAAATCATCAGTATGGGGATAATTTTCTGAAAAGGTGTGTAACTTCTGATAAAATAACCTTCAGAAGTTATGAATAAAGTATTTATAAAAACATTTCTCATCAGATGTTAAAACTACTGAAGAGAAAATGGGAACTACTGATGAAGTAATCCTTCATCAGCAGTTTAAGTCAAAAGGGCAAATCTGACTTTTCCCATCATCAGAGGTTTGACCTAATCAGTTTAAAACCTCTGATAAAAAGATTTTTAACCAAAGGCGGTTTTAAAACTTCTAATAAAGAAGATTCAAGCGGTTAAAACTTCTAATAAATACCTTTTCTACACACTTATCCTTTCAAACTCAAAATATCCCTCCCTCTCTCTCAAAAACTCTCTCAATAACCTATACCTGCAAATCCACTGTTCGATCAAAACCCAAACCACATGGCTCTAGTTCTAAAACAGGGACACAATCAAAGGGCCTTCCTTGAAAAACAAGAAGGTTGGTCCCAATACGATGAGATCATTGATCTTGTCGTCAAATCCCAATATTTTACTGCTCTCACAATAAACCCACCAATTCACACTGAAACTCTGAATGAGTTCTGGGCAAATGCTGAGACGGTTACAATGGATGATGAGGTCATTTCCCTCAACTCAAGAATAAAAGGGAAACAACTGACCATCACACCGGCCACACTGGCAACAAGACTGGGTCTGGATGATGTAACTGCCCCTGACCATGTTGCTAACACTGATATTCATCTAACCATGACTGAGTGTGGTTATCAAGGTACTCTCTCCCATGCTACAATATTCAAAAAATATTTTGAACCAAAATACAAGCTTTTGTTTCATTATATTATTATGTGTTTGAGTCCAAAAACAGGGTCTTATGACCAGATGCCCTCCACTTTTCAACCAATATTTCATTCCATTGTGAATGAAACTAAATTCAGGGCATCAAAACTATTTTTCAATGAGTTGGTGTTACATCACAATAATACCAAGAAAAAGTTTTTGTTATACCCAAGGTTCATTATGCAATGCATAATAGGGGAACTGGGTAATGAGGTGCTTGTGGGAAAAATTTCAACTTTAAATCCTTTAACATCACAAGCATACTAAAGGCATAACAAACCGGCTGCCTGGCCAGAAGATGATCAGGGAGAACAACAACAAGTCCCCCTGAAACCCACATCTTCCAAACTCACCCCACCAAAAGCCAAAAAGCCCAAGCCAACAAAAACTGCACCCCACCAACCCAAAAGAAAAGCTGTTCAGGAGGTTGAGATGCCTGAACATGCTCATGAGCATTCTGCTCTTCAAATAGATGAGACTGAAACACCCTCTCAATCTCATCCATCTCAAACCCCACCAAGAGCACCCATAACCGTTTTATTCAAAAGAAAAAGACTTAGAAAAACATATGAAACACACTCTTCTTTTGAAACTGCTGCACAACAACTTTCACCACCTATTGCCCAAACCAAGGTTGTAGAACTCGCTAGGCGCTAGTCGGCCGGTGGGGTGGGGACTAGCGATTAATCGGGATTAGTCAGGATTAATCGGGATTAATCGGATCGAACTTTATATGTATATTTTCACAAATTTATATATATATATTACATGAATTATATACTTATTATGTACAAATTTACAAGTTTGGGGATCAATTGTAAAGTAATAAAGATAGAGGGGGTTAAATATTAAAATAACAAAACTGATTAAACCCTAAAAACCCATATGTCATATAAAAGCTGCCCCTACAAAAACCCTAGCTCCAAAAACCCTAGCTCCAAAGGTGGGTTCGATTTCTGGAAAATAAAGACAAGAACAAGTCCCATCTTTGTTTAAATCAAGGTAAGAACTTATTTAAACTTCTGATTTTGACCCAAGTTTCACCCAAATTAGGTTCCGATTAGACGGATTTTGGCCGATTTTGGGCGATTTGGCCGGCTTGGACCGGCTTGGGCCGATTTCCGACAAATGGAGTGATTAATGCAAAATTAATCAGTAACCCACCGATCACCGATTACTCGGGGACTAGTCGGCGACTAGTCCCGATATTTACAACCTTGGCCCAAACTACTGAACCAACCCCGCAAATTTCTGAACAAGAGGCAATAGAAATTGCCAAACTTCTCTCTGGGCTAAAAGAGAATGTCCCATCTGATCATGTCAGTCCCCTACAACCACAACAAACAGGGGACATAACTACTACATCAGACATGGATGTGGACATCTCTAGCCCTATCCCAAGAGATGAGGGTGGACCAGAGTCTTTAAGCCCAATTTTAGAGACTCTTGGGGCATCTGAGGCTGCTACTACTCAGTTACCACCCAGTGGTGGATCTGAGGATAGAAGTAACATAGCTAAGACCTCAGATGTGGCAACTACTGATGAAGGCTTAATGCCTGAAGTAGGAAATCCTCAGTACCAAGAAAAAGAGGTTCATGAGAGAACTGAGTTGGGCTCAGCTCATGATTTAACTGAGACAGTCCTCATTGAGGGCAACATCAGGGATTCAGATGATTCCATTAGTTTGGATGATGTTTCACACACTCAAACTACTGAATTGACGGCACTTTCTGAAGGTCCTGTTTCAGGGGTATCCAGGCTCAAGAAGCCAGTCACCTCTGCACAGGTTAAAGCCCACTCAATCCCTAAAACCCCTAGAGTGGCATCCTCTGTACAACATGAGGATCTCCCAAAAACACCCCCTTCACAACAAATGCCTACCCAATTCCCTGGGCAAACAAGCATAGACCTGAACCAGCTATGCAGCCCAGAGGGTCCCCTGTACCACATGATGAATACACTCATCAGAAATCACTTCCAAACATATACAGCTGACTTGGAGCTGTCCATCAAGAACCAATTTGGAGTGATCAAGACCAAGATGAACGATCTGTCCAACAAAATAGACTTCAACAGCAAACAGATTGCTCATCTTCAAGGACAATTCTCCCAACCCTCTGCTTCAAGGGTTAAAATTGATGAATCCAAAAAGGGGGAGAAGATCAGGGAACCTAAGGAGTCATTCCAAGCCAGGATAAGGGCAAGAGTGGCCCTCCTTGAAAGAGATCAAAAAGATCAGGCCAGGAAAGAGAAATTGGCCAAACAGTTTGGTGTCTCAATAGAAGAAATTGAAGCAGCAGAGAAAGAAGATGAGACCCAAACATCTGAAGAATCCCTAAGGCACAATGAAGAAACTTCTGATGACAAAACTTCTGATGAAGAATCAGAAAGTACTGAAGACAATCCTTCAGTAGTTGACAAACCATTAGCAGTTGTCAGCACATCAGAAGTTAACACTTCCAAACCTCAAACAACTGAACCTTCCAGAACCACTGCTCCCATTCAACCAACATCTGATCCCATCAGGCCTACAACTGTTACAACAATGACTGTATTAAACCCTTCTCCTATCTCTCAATCAGCTGAACTATTAGAGAAGAGCTTAATTGCAGCCAACAAGAAGGCCAGAGAAGATCAGATCTGGAAATCTCTGGAAGGAAAGGATGATTTGGATTTAAGCCATGAAGAAAAACTTCAGGCTTATGCAGCTGAACTACAAAGGCAGGCTAGCCTTGATGAGATTGCTGAACAAGATAAAAGACAACAACTGGTGTCTTACATTACCAAGAACAGCAAGACTAAAGCCTTTACACTCAAAGGACTCTCTATGCAAGAGCTGACAAGAAGAGCACAATTGCTTGCAGACAAAGTGGCCACAAGCAAAGATGGAAAGGCCAAGAGAGCCCAGATAATAGAAGAGTTAGTAGCAGAAGGATATGGTTCAAAAGCCTCAGTATCCAGATGGAAAGAAGAAAGACTGATGGATACTTATAGAAAATACTTGGCTGCCAAGGCTGCAAATCCTGAGAAGTTTCAAACTGCTGATCCTTCAAGATCAGTAGTTAGAACTTCTGGTGTATCTAGAAGAACTGCTACTCAGAAGAAGAAGGCAGAGGACAATGTCAAAACTGACTTCAAAATGGTACTACTTGAAGGAAGTTCAATAGTCCATTCAGATTTTGACATTGAGGAGAAACCTCTGTTAACACAATTCAGGGATCCTTCCACTTTTGCTTATCAAATACAAAAGACCATCAAAGAAAAGCTGCATACCAGAGTAGTGACTGAACACCATCTCCCAACTGTTCAGATGCCTGATATGCAACAACAACAAGGAAGAGAATCCCACCTGAGGCTATCTGAAACTGAAGACATCCAGCACTCAGGACCATCAACCCAAGGGACAAGTCTGGTTCCCTATTCTTCTGACTTTAACAAGTCAAAGATCCCTATCATCAGATGGTCACTTACTGATAACAACTCAGTACTGTTGACAAGAAGAGACCTCTCAAGCAGGGCTTACAAGAAGATCAGTGATCTGAAGAAACTGTCAACACAAGACCTGCTCATAATTCAACATTTAGAACCACAGAGAGGATCTCTATCTGATGGCCAGTTAAACCAGCTCAAGAACACCATGTACAAAGAGATATGGAAGATTGTTCAAGACAGAAGAAACACATAAGGAATTAGTAAGGTTTTGGCTTCATCAATCTAGGGGGAGATTGTTAGGACAAAGAGGATTGGTGAAACCACTTTTGTAAACCTTAGTCTAATTCACTTCTGTCATTTTGGCTAAGTATAGAAGTACTGAAGAGAAGACAAGAAACTGCTGATTAGAAGATATGAGAAGTGCTGAAGAAGCAGAAGTTCTGAAGTCCAAACCAGACAAGTTCACTTCAGAAGTACTGAAGACAAAACTACTCTTCAGTAGTTTGTCCTTCATCAGCACTTAGCATCAGATATTTCCCACCGCCTTTTGCATCAGTAGTTTATTGTTTATTATTACTTTTTAGCTGTATTTGTTTCTTTCAATGTTGCAACTTGTGCAACTTGTTTCTGTTGTTTCTGTACTTGCTTTTTGAGCAAGATACATGCATGTAAACGTCTATAAATAGGAGGCTTCAACCTTCTATTTTAGACATTGATTTTAATAGAAAAATCCTTCAAACACTCTCATTGTTCTATTCCATTTCTGTATTTATTGTGAATCTGTCTAAGTATCTAATTCTCATTTACTGCTTAGATTCATAATAAATACTTTGTCATTTATTAGTTTCAAACATCAAGGGGGGGTAATAACTCTGCCTTAGTGTAAAAAGTGTTGCTTTAACTTATAACATTCCGCTGTGCTTATAATCTGATTTACAAGGACTTGCTAAACACTTAAGTGTCAAGATAGCAAGTTCTTACTTAGCAAAAAGAGCAAACTGATCCAACACTTTACGTACACCTTTAGATGAAGACTCCTCGTTAGCAGAATCAAACGGCTTCGGTTTTTTATGACCCTCCTTAGAGCATATAAAGTACTTGGTTTGAATGATATCATCCTTTCTAACTACAGTGGCACTTCTAATTGTAAAACCACCTGCATCAGCATACTTCTTATAAAAATTATAACCCTCCTCGACTGTCGCAAACTTCATTCCAAGCTTTGGAATAATTGATTGGTCTACTTCAGGAATGAAATATGATGGACCTGTATTAAAAAAAACGGGGAATGATTCATACTTAAACTATAAATAAACACCACTTTTTTAATTTATAAAAACACACTTAAACAATACACTAAACAATAACAAAATATCAGTAAAAATCCATATTTTAATAACAATACCAGATTGCATGTGTATCATAAAACACTACTGATTCGTATTACGTGTCTACACTAAAATCAACATATTCCTACATGTATAGTATTATATAAAAACACTACTGATAACTGTTTTGATAAAAAAAAACATTACTTGTACGTGCAGATAAAAAACACTACTGGTGATATACTAATTCATATCTGATGAAAAACACTGCAACATTACTTGTACGTATAGACAAAAAACACTACTGGTGATACACTAATTCATATCAGATTAAAAACACTGCTTATACAGTTTTTACTTTAAAACACACATTTAAAAATTCAAAAACCCACATTATAACTAAAAAGTACGAAAATCGTTCAGTAAACAACGACAAAAACATTATAATTCTTAAAACTTCAAACCAATCTATACAATAACAGAATTAAACAAACTTCCTGCACATATATACGATAACATTTTTTTATAACGGTTAAAAACAATCTATAAAATAAAAAAAATCAAAAAAACTTCCTACACAGATGGAATCGATCTATACGGACTTCAAATCTGATTAAAATAAAAAAATGTAGACTTTTTATCAAATCTGAATAAACCTCATACCAATCAAAACCTTAAAATCGACAAAAAAAACGATCTAAAAAAACAAGACTTACCATTCGAAAGATCTTGAAAAACTTCTGCCATGATCGATTAATTGAAAAAAAAAATGAAGAATCGATTAATTGTTGTAGAGATTGAATATTGTGTGGAAGAATTAGTTATTTTAGATAATTGAATTTCATTAAAATCCAGAATTTTGTTGCTTAATTAGTGGGTTTTGATAATTAATATAATGAATAAAAAGTCTATTATGCCCTTGATCTAAATATTTAATCAGATTTGATCCAACGGTTGAAAACACTTCCTACACTTCCTATACAAAACAATTTTCTTACCGGATCCTCTACATATATATATATATATATATATATATATATATATATATATATATACATATATATCAAAGCCTTGAGTCAAGAGTCAAAGTCTTCAACATAATTCTTGGAGTCAAAGTCTTGAGTCAAAGAATTATGTGTAATTATTGAGTCAAAGTATAATTATTGAGTCAAAGTCTAAAGGGGCTTTTATCTCCATCTTTGTTGTGTTTGTATGTGTATATATAGTCTTGTATAGAAATGAAACAAACAAGTTGAACCATAAAGTTTATATCAACCATTTCCTGACCCAACTCTCTATCGATCTCTTGTGGGTTGGCGTGTGCTGGATAAATCCGTCTACAAACCCGTATTGAACTAGCGGTTTCGCAACATCCACCACCGTCGTAAACCACATTCCATACCTTCTTGGTCTCCTCCCTTCTGCTTGTGTCAAACGGACGCAGCTCCGTCCTCCCGACAAGCCACCGGTAACCGACAACCGTCAACTCCAGACCACCGTCCCTTAATGGTCTTAATCTCTGGCGCTCGCCAACACCGCCTCTTCCTCCGGCACTGTGAGTCTTATATTCTTTTTTCTCGATCTCGAGCTTCCTACCAAACACACATATGAAGATGTGTTTGAGGTGCCCTTTGTTCCTAATTTGGTCAAGTTTGGGAAGTTGTTGTTTAAGAAACTAATAATTGGGGCACATGGACTATCATATCTTTTATACTAAATAAACTTCATATCTCAACTTTTCTTTTGCATCTTATTTGAAGTTTAAAACATTTTCTTTTTCTAATAATTATTTAAAATGATAAACCCATATCAAATTATTTAATGTTTGTCATCCAATTAACTATTTTTTTTAGTACTAGTTTAATACTTATAAGTTTTTGTTCAAACTAATTATTTTAATCTATGAAATAAAAAAAACATACCGTTATAAATGGGTCATTGCAATTTACGTAGCATGTAAATCTCTTAATATGAAACTCATTTTAGATAATCATTGTAATTGAAATAATTATCCTAAGCCCTTAAAGGATTAAAATTTAATTATTATTTTTTTCTATAAACGTATACAATTGATTATATATTTTGAACAATTTCCATTAGAACTTGTTTTATCAAACAATTAACTAAAACTTTTTATGATTAGTTTTTTTTATGATTTATGTTACACTCCTTCTATTACGTTTCAAGTAAATTAGGAACCCTAGAAATACTTGTAGACTAGAAAGACTTATTTATTGCCTTAAACATAGGGTAATACTTGGCAACGTTGGACTACACTTATTCTATTTCATAAGACTTAATACTTTGCTAAGGTGAGTTTACGTAACCTTGTTTATGCAATTCTTTATACTTGAAACTTTATACTTAAGCAATTCTACATACATGTCTAGTTGTAAACTTTAATGCCTCATGACTTAGACAAAGACTATTAGACTTAAACTTCAACTTACATAATCATTAGCTGTGGCTAAGCCGGCGATATACAATGATAGATCTATTGGATTGACAATCCCACCTAGATTCGTTGACCATCTTTTATGGGGAGCGCGGGTGATTGTTATCGTTCCAACGTGATATTAAGGTGAACCGTGGATGACGGGATGGACCTAAACTTGTCGGAGGTTTGATTATGTGCATACTATACTTCATGTTTATTTATGTAGACTTAAACTTACGATAGACATATGAATTGCTAAACTTTTATTATTCTTAAACTTAATTGCTTGACATGGCTTATGTATTCTCACCAACTTCTAGTTGACCCCCCCCCCCATTTTTACAAACTCTACAGGAAATAATGATGCTTGAACTCTAGAGCTAGCAGGAAGAGATAATTGAAGTTATGTTTTGTTTGGTTGTTTGATGTACTAGAATTTCATTCAAGACTTGTTATGTATTTTCAAATTTTGGATATTTTTCCTATAAATAAATTTTAATTAAAACTTGAATACCATGTGCTACTGAATACTCATTCTTACGTGACACCTCGATGTTTCCGCCATCGGTTGGGGTGTTACAGTAATAAGAACGCGCAAAAACCTGAAAGACCCTAACCGAATCGATTGAAATCTAACTAAATACTTGCAAGATGTTTTGAAACAAAATGGGGGTCCCACAAGGCCACCTTGGCCGGTTCTAGGGATGCTAGAAGCCACCCTATTGTTGCTTTGCTAAGTATCTAAAATGATTATGTTGTGCATGCTTAAAGATATTTTGATTTTTATAACCTAAAAATACACCATATAAACCATTGAACTCTCATAATATCATCACAAAAACAAACTCAAATCCTTCATTTCTTTGCTGTTGTTAAGCCGTGTCTTTAAGCCCCACCCCACCTTGATTTTCAAGCAAATAACACTTAAAAATCACTTCATTCCTACCCATATTCAAGTGTGTTCAAGTGCTTTGGAGCTTAACCTTGGAATACATACATAACCCCTTCATAATCAAGTGTTTTTTGTGACTTCCCTAGCCTTGTGCTAGTAGTAAGTTTCTTAAAACTTATCTTGTTCAAGTTTTATTTATTTATTTATTTATATGCTTGACTTGCAAGTTGTTTTTGGGGTGCTTTTAACTAAAGTTTTTAAACAAGGTTTTGTGTGTGTTTCTAAAAATGAAATGAGACATTTACAAAGATGGTCATAAACATGAGTTTTAGGATGGTTTGTGATGTTATTTTGTTACAAAAATATTGTATGTTCTAGTATTTTTTTTTTTTTGAAGTTGTTTAGGATGAAAAATATAAAATAACACCTAATACACCTAAAAATGGTTTTGATCATTATATTATGACTAATGGAACCATTTGAACATGAAATATTTGTAACAAAATGTAATGAAGCTAAAATCACAAAAATAAAGTTGTAGACTTTAAAAAAATACAAGTTTGAACAAATGGACTCCAAGACTTAAATCAAACATGTTAGTAGGCTTAATGACCATATGAGACTAATAAAGGTGTTGGATGGTTAAAAGAACACTTATTGTAAATTTTTACATGTTAAAGTTTACTAGTTTTAGTGGAAATTGTCATTTTTATAAGTCTTGGGAATAATATTTGACTTTTGTAAAGTTAGAGGGTTGGAAAGTAACTTTGGAAACTCCATGGGTGTAAAATGTGATTTTGAAAACTTTAGGTTGAAAAATGTAATTTTTGAAAAGTAAAGGTTAATAATGAAAAGTTAGAATCCAAAAGGGGTGTTTTTGTAAAGTAAAGAAACTTATACAAAATATTTTATGAAGATGATATTTTTATAAAAAGTGTTTTACAAAAATATAAGGTTGCTACAAGTGTTGGAAAATACAAACACTAATATCGTTGTAAGAAAAATGGTAACTTAAATGAGATGGGATGTTTTATATAAAAATATGCACTTTTACATATATGGGGATGTACAAGTGTTGTAAGAATTTTTAGGAATAAAACGTCCAAGTTAATATATTTTTCAATATATATATATATATATATATATATATATATATATATATATAGGGGATGGATTAAATAAAAGCCCACCTAAATTGAAGAAACCTTGTAAACTTCATCACACTGTTTTGAAAACCGGACCGGGCTCCGGGGCCTGGACCGGTCCGGTTCGGGTGGTTGGACCATTTCTGCAGCGAACCGGTTTCGGACCGGAAAACCGGCCGGTCGGACCGGAAAACCGGCCGATCGGACCGGAAAACCGGTGGTCGGACCGGTTTTTTTTATTATTTTTTTTATATTTTGGGTTTCGAAGCATTTTTTGGCCCGGTTCGTTGGGCCGGTCGAACCGGTCAGACCGGTTGGATCGGTGAACCGCCTGAGGGTCTGGTTCGACGTCCGGTCCGGTTCTGAAAACCTTGCTTCATCACCACCATCCCTTGTAGTTGATCAATGGTCAAGCTTAAATGTAGATATTATAATCAAACAAGATGACAAAAAAGGTTAGAAGGGTAATTTACACCCTTTTCTCTCTCCATCCAATCAATCATCTCCCTATCTCTTTCTCTCACTAATCTTCTCTCTCCAACATTCTCTCTCATATTTTTTTCTTTACAAAAATAAGATTTTTAATGATTGAAAAAAGTATTTTATTTATTAAAATAAAGCAGAATCAGATCCATATTATTGTTCCAGCACCAGTGCTGTTACGTACGTAAAAACGTCATGACAGTTTCATATTAATTTAAAAAAATGTTGATTTGTTAAGTTTTTATTAGACCATGTTATTTTTTCATTTTATTTTACCAGCACCAGTAATGTTACATACGCAAATAAACGTGTCGCCAGTTCATATTATTTAAAAGTTTAGGCTTATTGATTTTTTTTATTAGACCATGTTTTTTTTTTTGTTTTATTGTACCAGCCACAGAGTTGTTACATACGTAACAAAAGGTCCAAATGATTTTTCTTTTTGACCAGTGTATCTTAGTAACTATTGTACTCATATATAAAATTAAGATTCATTTGACAAAGACGAATTAATATATTACAGTGAATCTGTTGTAGGGTTGTAACATATGTTAAGTAGTGGTGCATTGCATTACTATAAAAAAAAACTTACAATAACCATACTTCTAAAAAAAAGCCATACATCATATTGTTAAAGATTCATCAGCCGACATCATACTGTTAAAGATTCATACACCGCCCTTTAGCATCCAATAACCATGCTTGTCATAAAAAAAGCCAATTCTTCATACGTAATATGTACACCCCGACATCCTCCATTGCAACCAACAGTAGCAGAGGACATCCAATAACCATACTTGGCATAAAAAGCCCATTGTTCCTCCGTATAACCTATACCCTCCCATTCTGCCCTAATACGCCAAGCTTTTTGCGACACTGGTTTCTTCAAATCAGGTTCATATGGTTCTTCATATTCAGCCCCTAGTTCTGATTCGTAATCGGCAACCCATTCAGGTGTGTAAATTACATCATGCAAATCATCCTCCGGTGTCATATAGTCTTCTGGTGGCGGATATTCTTCGAGAAAAACGTAATCAAATGCCGCATTCCAATCGAAATCTTCGTCGCTTACAAACTCATAGTACGCCTGCTCTAAGGGTATAACCGGTTCTAGGGGCGGGTTGACCGGGGCACCAGGGGGAGGGGTTCATGTTCGGCTGCAACAGGGGGGATATCCAGTTCAACGGGTGGGGGTAGTTCAGGTGCAATCACCATGTCCGGTTCATTTTGAGGTAGCTCGTGTGCGATTGGGATGATATGGTGACGGGGCTGAAGAACCTCCCAAGGGGGAGTGATGGGGTTGGAAGTCATGCTATGACTAAAATAGGACCTGTAACATATGTTATAACAGAGGAAATGTTTGACATTTTTAATATGAAACAGAAAAAAAAACCTAATGTAACTTGCGGAAAACAGCTTATTTCATATATATATATAATAAGGAGCCATGACAAAACAGACATTTTATGTTAAACACGAGTGTTACGTGTGTAACAGGCGTTTTTGTCTGCAAACACAGACAAAACTTTGTAGTCTGCAAACATCATACATTTTGACTGCATACAACACACTTTGACTGCAAAAAAAAGATATGCTACACACGTAACACCCTAACTAAACACACAGATGCTATAACTAAACACAGAGAAAACACCTTAACAAAATGTTTCTTTACATGATCAGGAATAAAATTTTTAAACCAGTGAATGCTTTAGGTTGATAGGTTCATACATAAGACAATACAAGTGAAAGATTTAATTTATTTTAAGAATTAAAAAAACAAATTAAATAAAATAAATTATTATGCTCACTAAAAATGATGAGATGACTGTTTTGGAAAAAAAAAACGATCTAACAAGACAATAATGGCTAATAATAACTTGAAACACCATGAATATATAAAAAACTAATAACTTGAAACACCATGACAAAACAGACATTTTCTGTTAAAAACATATTGGTAACAAAAAAACACTCATATATGAGAAAACACAAAACAATACAAGACATGCTGCAAAAAACACGAGTGTTACGTGTGTAACAGCTGTTTTTGTCTGCAAACACAGACAAAGATTTGTAATCTGCAAACATCATACATTTTGACTGCATACAACACATTGTGACTGCAAAAAATGATATGCTACACACGTAAACACCCTAACTAAACACAGCTGACTCATATAACTAAACACAGAGAAACACCTTAACAAATGATTCTTTATAAACAAAAATGATTATTTATAAAGAAATATATAATACCCAATATAGTGATACATTACACGATCATGAAATAAAATCTTTAAACCAGTGAATGTTTTAGGTTGATAGGTTCATACATAGGACAATACAAAGTGAAAGATTTAGATCTTTTTTTAGGAATTAAAAAAAACAAATTAAATAAAATCAATTATTGTGCTTACTAAAAATAATGACGTGAATCTTTTGGAAAAAAAAAAGTAACCATCTAACAAGACAAAAATGGCTAATAATAACTTAAAACACCATGAATATATAAAAAATTAATAACTTGAAACACCATGAATACATGGACATAAAAAAAACAGAGGGCAAATTAGAGATTCATAACCCGGTCGTCTTCTCCGGTTGTCTTCTCCGCCGTCGTGCTTTGTCGCGTTTCCGCCGCCGTCGTATTTAGTTGTCGGCTTTGAGAGAGAGGAGGTGAGAGGACTCGATCTGAACAGAGTTGGATTTGAACAGAGTTGCAGGTTTTCACCGTCGTTTTTAGTCCTCTCCTGTCTGCTGCCGTCGTTTCACCGCCGTCCTTTGTTTGCTCCGACTGTGTAGATTGGTATGTGGGTTGCAAATAGAAGTTGGATCTTAACAGAGTTGCAGGTTTTTGGTTGTAGGGTTTGAGAGAGAGGAGGTGAGAGTACTGGCTTTGAGAGAGAGGAGGTGAAAAAGGGAATTGAGGAAAATCAAATTTTGAAAAAATGGGAGAGAGAGGAATACATATATACTGTCACTTAAAGGGGTTGAAGAAAGAGAAAGAGAGGAAAATGACTAAAATACCCTTTCCCTCAATAAATTAATGTTAAAAATCTTGGTGATGTGAAACAATGAGGGCCACAAGATGGGTTTGTGGGGGTTTCTTCATTTTAGGGGGTTTTTCCTAGATACTTAGCCTATATATATATATATATAGGGGAAATTTAATTTGAGAACACCTATATTTCGTGCGAACCGTGAGAACGGCATCTAAAACCATTCAAATTCCAAATTTCTTTTTACACTTATCTTTATTACTAAAATTCCATCTCAAAAACACAAATTACGCGTAAAAATTCAAACGTATACGAAAATAATTTGTTTTTACACATGTGTAAATTTACTGTTTATACATGTGTAAACTGTTTCATTTACACATGTGTTAAAAGTTAATTTGAAAGTGTTTTTGCAAGAAAAGATGAATTATTTGGAAAGAAAATTCATTTATTAATGTTGTATTTTGATTATAATGAGGTTTGTATTAAAAAAATTTGATTTTGATTGATTTTTTTACTTGTTCTCACGGTTCTCACAATATTTAGCGTTCTCAAGATAACCCTCCCCTATATATATATATATATACATATATATATATATATATATATATATATATATATAATTAAAAGTAGGAAAATGCGTAATCCGGCAAGAAGTATGATTTCCTACAAAATATATATATATATATATATATATAAGTTAAGAAATCGGGAAAGCGGACGTATGTTAATGCGGCGAGCTATCGGACAAAAATGTAAAATGAGCAAAAGTATAAATCGAACGGATAAGTATACAAGTATAACTTCCTACAAGATATGAGTATACGTTATTGCGGCGATTACGGACTAATTATTCCAAGTAAGAAAATAAGAATATATTTTGTGAACAAGATATATGTAAGGATGATAAAGGGTGAAGAATATACATAAACACTCTCCTAAGTGTTGGAAGTAAGATGGGAGAATTTGTAAGAAATAAAATAAGTTAAGTATGTTATTATAAGTATATGTATACTTATGTGAAAAATAAATACTTAACATAAAATGAATCTCGTTCGACAAGATCTTTGTATATTTATTTTTATGGGGAAATAAATATATAATAAAAGTGAGTCGAGTCGGAAGATATAACGAAATATTAATACAAGTTAGTAAATACATATTGATAAATATGTTTAAAGATCATGACGTGTAAGGAAAACGGGCAATGATCGGGGTTCGCGATGACGAAACCAACTAACTTGGAAATTAATAGCAACGGTTATAATATAACTTAAGTGAAACTTGTAACGGGATAAGTCATCACCAACGGACCTAAGACTAGGGTATATTCCTAATTAAACCGTAAGTATAAACGTGGTGTCGGGAGTTGGGGAAAGACAACTTGCCAGTAAGACACGCACTTTGAGACCGGCGCCTTATTAAGTTAGGACACATGTAGCTGGTCTCGCACTGGACTTGGCAAAGACTATTTTCTGATTTCGTGACACGCTTGAGGTGAGTTTTCATGGCCCCTTTTCTGTTTTAATGTTTTTAAACTCGGGGGAAAGATATGTAAGTAAGAAAGTATTAAATGTGCGGTAACATGTGAAAATATGAAATGGTACATAAGATGGGCACATGGGTAACGGTAAAGTCACATGGGATGTGAAGTCTCCGCAGTTAACCGTAACCACTTATACAAAGTGATGTAGCCATAGAATATGGGAATAATACTATTGGTTCTTGACGAGACCCACCCCGGTTGATTAGCGATCAACACAGAAGGAACACGGGGTGCGACGATATTCTAAATTAGTTGTTACCATGTAAACATGCGGGGCAAAGTAAAATAGTCTGGTTTTGGTTACGGGCCTATGAGGATTCCATCGGTATTAGGACTTGCAACCCTAATAGCATATGTAGCACATTTCTTATTTCGTTATGCGCACTAATTTACAAATGAATGTTAATTTATTTGTGTGTCAAAACATGTGAAACTCACCAATATATTTATATATTGACGTTTTCCCTAACATATCTTTCAGGTAACTAAGAACGTGAAGGCGTGCAATGGCTAGGGCGGGCGAAATAAAGACGAGACGTACTTTTGTTAGGGATTTACTAATATTTCCTATGGGATTGGGAAATAGTTGAAAATCCTTATTTTGTTAAAAACTACATTTTGGGACATGTACCTAAACAAAATACTTTCCGCCGTCTAATGAATGCTAATTTTCTAAATTATGTGTTTGTTTAATCTTGGCTATGAAACATTTCTCTTCCGCGTCCACGCCACGTGTTTCCGCCGTTGTCGTGGTGTGACATTTACAATCATTGCCGATATGTGGATACGTGAATTAATGTGTTAAATTAGCAAATAACACGCCAAAAACCAAACAGCCCCATAGGGGACGACTATGATTCATAGTCGTGTAAAAAGGGGGAGACTATGATTCATAGTCGTGTAAAAAGGGGTAGACTATGATTCATAGTCGTTTAAAAAGGGGACTACTATGATTCATAGTCGTGTAAAAAAGGGGAAGACTATGATTCATGGTCGTGTAAAAAGGGGAGACTATGATGCATAGTCGTGTAAAAAGGAGACAACTATGATTCATAGTCGCCTCCTGTAACACCATAGTCGCCTAGAATGTCTAGCACGACTATAACATTTATAAATACCATACATGACTTGCAAAACATCATTTGTGCAACCCTAACTCTCCCTAAAGTGCTCTTTCACCATCCTTAACCTCTGAAACTCGTTTTTGCCCTAAATCTACCATTTCCAAGGGTAAATCATCATTTCCAAGCATCTAAGGTGTGTTATTCATCCTAAGCTCTTGTTAAGTTGTTATTTTGAACACTAAAGGTCTAGACACCGTTTTAATATGTTTTTATCTTCGAAAACCTTTGAAAAACATATTCTAACCTATATCTAAACATCCACATGGGTTTTTGATAAAAAACACAAGCTTGAAATGGTTTTTGATTATCTAAAACATGCAGATTCTTATGTATTCGATATGTTGTTGATGTAAGATAGTTGTTGGGATGATTATCTCAAGTTTTGATGGCTGTTTGATGTGTTTTATACATATTATGAGTTTTGACCCGTTTGAAGGTGTTATAAGGAGTTAGGATGATAAGTGATGATTTGATGATTGATTGTTATTAGGGTTTATGAAATGATGTAGCAACATCATGATGATGTTTAGGATAAGATTATGTGATGAAATATGATTATTTGCCATTTAGGGTAAAGTTTTCATGCAATGATGTGACATATCCATAATATTATCCATTTTAGGAAATATTTGCAATTAACGTGATAAACAGGTGATAAACTGGGGATTACTGATAGAGTTGGGTTGTTTAATGATTCATATCATCAGATAAACAATTATAGACTATTCATGGTAGGTTTCCAGTAGTAGGGACTACGATAACAAGTCTGGTGTTTTATTGTCTTGAAGAACGCAACCTAAGGTGAGTTTCATGGCCCCACTTTTATATATTTTCTCAGGGGGGGGGGGGGGGGGGAGAAACATGCTACACATTTTGGTTACTTAAAGATAATGTTTTACTATTGTTATCATTTGTTTACTATGCGACTCATCTAAATCCCAAGGAAACCACTAATATGGGTATATAGCGGGGAAATGTGGATAGATCTATTAGGCCTGACAAACCGCACCCGGGTCAACTGAAGGTTGGACGGGTAGATATTGTCTCGAACACACAGGGCCTATTGGGGATGACGGTAGTCCGAAAGGTACACACTTATGGAACAACACAGTCAACAATGGTTTCAATCGTAGTAATAACATACTTAACGTTCATATAACATATTAATAACGGATATGATCTTTCTTATGGAACTGTTTTTAGAAAACCTGTGAACTCACTGGCATATCATGTTGACACTTGTAGCATGTTTTCTCAGGTCGCTAAGTTAGCGGAGTTGGATTAGGCGCACGAGGTCTCACGACGCCTAGGTTCATGTGCATGGCTTTTGAACACTTTTCGAACTTATGTTATTTACTATTTTGGGATTGTAAACTTATTTATGCTTCCGCTGTAGTGGGTTGATACTTTTAAACTACATGGTTTGTTACGTATCTTTTACATATAGTTGTCGTTTGTTGTGACCGTTGACTTAGATCCTAATGTATCCCGCGCCTCGCTGTAGAACTCCGCAAGTGAAATTTAAGGGTGTAACATAAGAAATGCGGTTAGGGTGGTGATATGAACTGTAGGCCAGTGGAATTTATGGATGATTTGTAGTCCATCACATCATGCGACCTCTCAACTAGTATAACATGATAAGACTAAATTATAATTTTTGTCTTTTTATATTATCCCAAATTATGAAATTGAATCTTTAGAAATGGCTTTCACTAGTAATGTTTTATTTTAAAAGTATTTATGGATTTCATTCTTTCCATTAAAAACTTTAGTGGAAAGAATGAAAAGAAGAAATTCATATTAATTCTTCAAATAAAAGACTTTGTAAAAGTAAAAAATTTAAACTACCCAGCCCATTATTTGAGCAACATATATCATTTAGTTATTTTTATCATAGTATTGTATATACTTTTAATTATTTAAGTATGATAGGGGGTGCCCACATGATGCGACAAGAAAAATAAACACGAGTAACATTTTAATATTAAAATGTATTAATGTATGACAAATTTAGGGTTATTTAAAAATTGTGGGTATGTTTTAAAAATTGTATTACTTAAACTTTTTAAAACTATGTAAAATATTTAAACAAAAAAACGTATATAAGTTATAGGCTATTTAGGCTTGCTAGCCAACTCGAAATTGATAAGTGAAGCTCAAGCTTATTTATTAACAAACTTATTTTTAGACTCGAGATCAGGCTTGAACTCTTTTAAACTAGACTTGATTCAAACTTTTAGCGAACGGATCTTGCGTAACTAATGAACAGTTCAACTCTTTTACACCCTTATGGAGAAGGAAGCATGGTTCCCAAATATTTTCACCTTGGAAAAAAGAAAATAATATTTTTGTTGCTGATTACAGGTTCCCTAAAGATGATGCTCCTGTACAACGGTGGCGTTAGAGATGGAGTCGGCTACCAAACAATATTATCGAACATCTAGAGTTGAAGGATCTTAATTCTTTGCTTGAACATGTACATTTCACATGTAACAAAGACAAGTGGATTTGGGCCGAAGACTGCTCGGTGCAATTCTCGGGGTCATCAACGAAGACAGTCCTTTTTGATGCATCGGTTTCAAGCTTTCCTTATGTAATGGAGTGGAATAGTTGGGTCCCAAAAAAGTTAAATGTTTTTACGTGGAGAGCTGAAATGGGTCGAATTGCATCGCTAGACGGTTTATCATCCAGGCACATTCTTAGCGGGTCAACTACATGTAAACTTTGTGGCGAAACCGAAGAATCGGCAAAACACCTATTCACTGTGTGTCTTGTAGCAGATCAAATATGGAACCAGATAACCAGTTGGTGTCGCTTATCTCCAATGTTTGCTTTCCCAGTTAAAGATTTATTAGAATTACACAAGCATTTGCATCTTTCAAAGGCAAAAAAGAAATTGATACAAGGGATAATTATAGTAGCATGTTGGTGCATTTGAAAAACACGAAATGAATGTTTATTATCGAATGGTCAAGCAAGTATACAAAAAATCTCCTTCCTCTGGATAAAGAATAGATCACCTTTCAAGTCAATTAAATGGTTAGGTTGGATGCTTTTAAAGGTTTAAACTGAATATTTGATTGTGTATGTTGTTTTTGGCTCTAGCGCTTTGCTAGTTTGCCTCGTTAATGAAAGTCACTGTAAAAAAAAGTAACACTTTAGTCTTTAACAAGTTATTTTCTTAATTCAATTGCTTAGCTAATTGTTCATAAGTTAATTTATCGATAGAAACAATTGTTCTAACAATGTCATATCCAAACTAAAAGTATGAATCTAGTCATTCAAAAATGGTATTATTGTCGGTCACAAGCTCAAGCAAGGGAAGCAAGTTTATATCAAAGAACTTTTAGTTTTTTGAAAATGACCCTAACATTTTAGTTCGTTTTAAGCCTTTAGAAAAAATTAGGGCAACCCCAGGAAAGTCAAATTTTTTTTTGAACGGCAACACACACTATATAACTATATATATATATATATATATATATATATATATATATATATATATAAATATAGGCTAAGTATCCACAAAAAACCCTCTAAAATGAAGAAACCCGGGAAACTCTAACTTTCCGAGCCTTTTATCATCTGAAAAAATTAGGGTATGTAATATACATGTTTTTAAGAGTTTTGAGCCAAAAAAATTAAAAAAGCGCCGAGTGGATATTTTTAAAAAAAATAAATAAGTTTTTTTGTGTAACGTATGTTACACACTTTACAGACATGTAACATATGTAACACAAAAAACTTATTTATTTTTTTTAAAAATATCCACTCGGCGCTTTTTTGTTTTTTTTTGGCTCAAAACTCATAAAACATGTATATTACATACCCTAATTTTTTTAGATGATAAAAAGTTCGGGAAGTCAGAGTTTCCCGGGTTTCTTCAATTTGAGTGGGTTTTTATTTAATCACCCCCTATATATATATATATATATATATATATATATATATATATATGTATAGGAGTGTTTAAATGAGAACACTCATCTTTTGTGAGAACCATGAGAACAAATCTCAACCACTCATTTATTTTCCCTAAATTTTAATGAAAAGGATAGATTTGTAATTGTACCTCCCCACTTCTAATGAGAAAACATACACAGATCGATTAGTCCTTATCTATTCAACCTTCCTGCCTTCCTACCTTCCTAGGGTTTCCATGATTTAATATGTTCATCTATTCATCACATAGTTCAAACGATCATTATTTCTTCATCTGTTCATCGATTCACAATTGCACGATCTTCTGGTTTCAGGTATCTTCGTCACTTCATCAACCCTTTGATTTTCTGTCTGATTTTGTTTTAAATTTGATCAACTTTGTGTATTTTATTAACTCCTTGATTGATTGGATGGATGAATATAGGGTTTAAAGTTGTAATTTAACGAAAATTGTTAGTGATTGTTAAATAAGGGTTTAATAGAATTTAATTTATGGTTTAAAGTTGTATTTTAATGAAAATTAAATTATTATGATGGTGGTACAAACTAGGTTTTCTTTAATATGTTTTCTTGTTATTGTGAATATTATTGTTTCTAGACTTGTGAATTAGATTTCATTTGATTGTGATTCCACGATTTTAACCTAAAACATGTGATAATACATATTAACCAAATATAGATACACACAATGATTTTGTAAATGTGATTGTTCCTGTGTAAATCAGCTTAAAATCAGCTTCAAAAGGTTCCTGTATTGCACATGTTGCAGCTGATTTACACATGTGTACGCTTCTAGTTTTGTTTAATTGTATGTTTTACCCATGTGTAGATTGTTGTTACAGGATTTAATCTTCATCTTGTAAAGCTTGTTTCATATTGAAAAAGTTGTACGTATTTAGATGATAGTTAGTATGTTAGAAGCGAGGATTGTTAGTGGATGATGAGATTGTGACAATTTGCCTCCCTTTGTTTATTAGTAGTGTAGTGATCGTCCATTCTTTTCGTCCTGCATCAAAGGTGGAATCCTTGTGGCGGAGTTGTTATTAGCATTCATCCATTTGAAAAATGATGTTGGTTTCATTATATTTACGTACGATGCATTCAATAATACTTCAAGACTAATGTTGTTGACTTGTCATTGTAATTGCTTGCATCAATTTGTAATTTGATTTACACATGTGTAACTGCTTAAAGACTTTGGGTTTTAGTTTTATTCTTGATGATGCTAAGCCTTTTATATATCAATTTGACGTTTCATTTTTTTTGTTCTTGCTGTGCACATGTATGTTTATTGTTGATGTTAACCATTTTGTATTGATCCTTGTTGTCTGTTTTTTAGATAAAAAGTACTTGATTTTGATTTTCAGGAGTGGGATTGCAATAATATGTTTCACTCATTGGGTGTGTCCATATATTTTATACACACATTGCATAAACCTTTTGTGGTATGGTATTCGTTGAATTGCATGATATGGTTTCTATTTTGGATATCTAAGGTTGTCGCGTAGCATAACTGTTTTGCATTGTTGCCATTGTTTATTTTGTAGCGAAAGTAAGGATCAAGAAAAACAGGTGCAAGTTCTGTGACAAACATGGCTACCATGATTCCCGGAACAATAAAAAATCAACTGATGAAGGTGACAGATGAAGAGAGTCAATCTAATGAAGATAGTCATAGAGAATGAGTTTTTTCTATATAGGTCAAATTATAGTTTGAAGCACGCTTCCATGTATTTTGAATTTATACTTTTGTTCTGACATTAGATTATACGGTTTTCATATATTATTATGCCAATGTTATAAGATTATTATCTGTATGGTTTCTATTCTTATTTATCATTAGATTCCATATATGTAAGTGTCTGTTTTACACATGTGTAAATGTCTTTTGTTCTTATTTATCATGTCTTATACATGTGTAAACTATACATTGATACATATTTTTCTGTTTTACAAATTTCAGCCGAATTTACACATGTGTAAACTGTTCACTTTCATTATTTGTTTCTATTTTACATGTGTGCAGTTGTATTACACATTTACACATGTGTAAATTGTTCACTATCACTTGGTTTTTATGTTTTACATATTTTGCAGCAGAATTACACATGTGTAAACTATTCACTAAGACTTCTTTTGTTTCTAATGTATGTATGTGAAGTTGTATTACACATATATAGGTGTTCATTATCACTTATTTATTTTTGCATTACACGTTTTGCAGTTGATATACACATGTGTAAATTGTTCATTGCCACTTTTTTTTTTCAGTTTTACACATTTACAATTGTATTACACATGTGTAAATTGGTTATATGTAAACCTTCATATTTATGCCTATTCTTTAACCATTTTGATTTACACATGTGTAAATTGTTCACTGCCACTTATTTGTCTTTATTTTACATATGTTTGATTATGTTACGCACGTATAAATTGTTTGCTTTCACTTATTTGCTTCTAACTAATATATGTTTAATTGTATTACACATGTGTATATACTGTCACTTATGTCACACCCTCAAATTTCCACTGCGGGGTTTATACCGCGAGGCGCGTGACATACCAGGACCCCATAGCCATAAGTCATAAGAACGACTCTAAATGCCTAAACCATTTAGTTCGTTATTGAATATCATGTTTAGTGTTTACCAAAAAGTTCAGTTAAGTAGCGGAAGCGTAAACCAAATTTAAACCTTTTTAAAAACTATGCGCAAAACAATGCGCCCAAATTAAAACCATATGAGAGAAAATGTAAAAACATAATATGTAATTTAGGTGTATGCCCAAGACCCCAAATGCAGTGAAGTGTGCAGTGCTTTCTAATCCTGGCACCGGAAGCTAACTACCTGCAAAAGCATGTAAATCGTGGGTCAACAAACAATGTTGGTGAGTTCACAAAGTAAAGTAATTTAATATGCAAAAGCGCTGGTTTTCAAAACCACGTAAGTAAGTAAGTTGTGTTGGTGCCCCGCACCGTGTAACCACTAGTTCATCGCATGTCAAGGGTAGCTAACCCATTCATGATAACTAACCGAATATACCGAACTGCTATGTACTTGTAGCCACATAAGTGTGCCGCATGCCTGACATCATTGTCTATCCACAATGATAAAGTTTCGTTAAGTTATAGTTCACCCCCGCGCTCCCCGAGCCGGTGTGAGGTTTGTAATACCTAATAGCGCTATCAACTAATAACCCGCTTGCCAACCCTGGCAACTCATTCGGTACGTGAGGACTTACAGATGATAGAAATGGTTTAGTTTATCAAGGACACAATTGCGAACTAGCAAAGTAACCGACCCTCATAAGGATCCATGGCATCCCAACCCGGGATGTGTAAGTAGTCCCAAACCGGACTAGAAAATGTTAAGTAAAGTGTCTCATACCTGAGACGCATGCTTTTGAGAAAAAGAGTAGTGAAACTCACCTTAGGTCGCAAGTGAAAAATCCAAATTCCACGAATAGTAACGTGCTACCGACTCCCTATTACAAATGTCACTAGTTGAGTATACATGCGTAACCAACACACCATGTAACTCGTTTATCCGAGACTTTTAAAAGTTCAAAACCGTGTAGTGACACCTAATGACTCTACATGCTCAAGTATGTCCTACGTATCCCGTTGGTGATCATAGAAATTATTATTAGTTTAATACATTAAATACATCTCATACAAGTTACCACACAAGTACATGTCGATTACATACCACATAGAACTCCAAATAGTCGCTTAAAGACCCCGTACACAATCTGTGTTTTTCGGACAGATTGTGCGCTGTGAAAAACAATTTATTTAAAATACGTAACGAATGAATTAGAGTCCCAAAGTTTTACTGAATTTTATTTGGTATTCACTTGATAATACCTATTTTTGTTTTGTCTTAATTCCAAACACAAAAATTATAAACATTCGTACAACACAGCTATGTCCAGAAAATTTCCTCAACAGGTCAGTTTAGTAGGAAAATTCTTAAAAATTGTGTATTCATCCAAACGAGATGAATCCACATGGAAAAGCTCTATTTTTCCAGTATTGACCTACTGTAAAAATTTCATAACCTAACTCCTTGTAAATCTCAAGTTATGACCATTTAAAGTTAGCCCAATTTACAAATCCGAAAATCTGATATGACCCCTAATCAATTAAAATTCCAAAAACGACTCATACGGTGTCCAAATTCGATGGTTTTGCCCATTATGAAAAGCTAAGACCTTGTACATTACAATCATGCAAAGAAATCGTCAAAACAATCGATTTACCAACCCATTACAGCCCCTACAAAACGTTCAACCGAATCTGTCAGAATCTTAAACTTGCATCCCAAGTAATCTACAAACCCTAATTCTTCATAAACATCCCTAATACATGTATAACACCTATAGTACTGATTAAACACCATATTAATCATAGCAAAACACATATATTATCATGTGAAAACCCTAATCATGGCTGCTAGTAACAATCATCATCATCAAATCATCAAGAACATTCAAGAACTCCTATACATACATACATGCGATTCTATATTTATTATTTTTAGGGTTTTTAAAGTTTTTCAATCATTATAATTCATCAAAAATTGTAAGAACGTATACCTTGCGAAAGATTAAACTCCCTAGAGCCTTGAAATCAAACCCGAACTAGCTTGATTAGTGAAAGATTACTTGATTGCTTGAAAACAAAGAGAGAGGGGGGTGGGGGGTTTCGCACGGCGCAAGGGGGGCAAGGGGGTAGGGTTTTTATCTTTTTCCTTGCCTCCTAATTATAAAAGGGCTTGGCTTGTTCCCCAAGCAATTGGTATTAGGGCCCTTCTAGTCCATTAACTTGACCCGTTAACCATGTTCTAGCCCAATACCGGACCCAATATTATTAACCATTCTAAATTGTATAAAAAACCATTGTTTTTATTATTACATAGCATATTATTCATGTTGTGCACGTAATTTGCATAATCTACGCATTACCTTTCAGTTAGGCGATCATTCACAAAAACATGTAATTCACATAAGCACGTACTTCATGTTCACCATAATTCACTTGTATATATTATTGCTATGTATGTCACATAATTCACCAACGTTTGGGATACAGGACTCATGTGTGTGTTTAACAAGGATTTTCCTACTTATAACATATGTTAGCATCTTCTAACATATGTTAAACCTACTTAACTAACCCTAGTTAAGTATCTAGCCATATATGAACATGTAAGTTAACTAGAGTTCAGTAAAAGTATTTAACCTGAAAATGCGGGGTGTCACATCATCCCCAAGTTGAAAAGAATTTCGTCCTGAAATTCAGCAAGTAAACAGTAAAGCCAGCTATAAAAATGTGTGCTTGGTTCCCGGATGTCACGTCATCCCCAAGTTGAAAGGAATTTCGCCCCGAAATTCACTTTGAAAGAGCTGCTTTATGTTCCGCGTTGGATCTATGTACGATTTCAGGTTCAGTAAAGAGGTGTGGGTATTTGAGCCGCATCTGATTTTTGCGCTCCCATGTGTATTCCGGTCCTAGACGGGAATTCCACCGTACCTTAACAATGCGTATAGTACTTTGTCTGAGTTTCTTGACGCCCTGCTCAAGAATCTCCACTGGTTCTTCCACGAACCGTAGCCGATCGTCCACCTGGATCTCCTCCAGTGGCACCATCAGTGTTGTATCCAACAGGCATTTCTTTAGATTCAATGCGATACGTGGGATACATCATGTACCCCACCGAGTTTATTACACGAGTTTAACTTGTAAGTTACCGGACCAATTCTTTCGACAATCTCGAATGGTCCAATGTATCGCGGGTTAACTTCCCCGTTTTTCAAAGCGTATCACCCCTTCCAAGGTGACACCTTTAATAGAATCTTGTCCCCAACCTGGAACTCCAAAAGGTTTCCTACGCTTATCAGCGTAGCTTTTCTGATTTGCACTAACTTCTCAGAAGTTTCATGCATGAGTTCGGGACCTGTTAGTTGGCTATCCCCAACCTCAGTCCAACAGATAGGAGACCTACACTTGCGCCCGTAAAGTGCCTCGAAAGGCGCACACTGTATCGAAGTGTGGTAACTGTTGTTGTAAGAGAATTCGATTAAGGGCAAGTGCTTATCCCAGTTATTACCAAAGTCCACTACACATGCTCGTAGCAGATCCTCTAATGTTTGGATGGTACGTTCACTTTGTCCATCCGTCTGTGGGTGATAGGCTGTGCTCATATCAAGACGAGTTCCTAAAGCATCTTGGAGAGTAGTCCAGAAACGAGAAGTGAATCGCCCATCGCGATCAGATATAATGGAAGTAGGCACCCCATGCCTAGAGACTATCTCCTTGATGTATAGGTTTGCCAGCTTTTCTAACGAATCCGTTTCTTTTATTGCCAGGAAGTGGGCCGATTTGGTTAAACGGTCCACGATAACCCAAATCATGTTATGGCCCGTTGGCGTTCTAGGAAGCTTTGTAATGAAGTCCATGGAAATTCCATCCCATTTCCACATTGGAATCTCTGATTGTTGGAGTAGGCCTGAAGGTTTTTGATATTCAATCTTAACCTTCGCACAAGTCAAGCACTTACTAACATAAGTGGCTATCTCGGCTTTCATGTTTGGCCACCAGTATAGAGTCTTAAGATCTTGATACATCTTGTCCGAACCAGGATGTACCGAATAGCGAGAGGTATGTGCTTCATCGAGCACCAGTTGTCTGAGATCCCCAAATCGTGGTATCCAGACTCGATTCATGAAGTACTGCAGACCGTCTGTTCTCAGTTCTAAGTGCTTATCTGCACCATGTAGGGTCTCAAGCCCGATGTTTTCTTCCTTCAATGCCTCACCCTGGGCTTCACGTATCTTATCAGGAAGGTTAGAGTGAATGGTGAGTTGTAAGGCTCGCACTCTTTTGGGTTTCGTTTCCTTTCGACTAAGGGCATCAGCTACTACGTTAGCTTTCCCTGGATGATACTTGATGGCACAGTCATAATCGTTCAAAAGTTCAACCCAACGACGTTGCCGTATGTTTAGTACTTTTTGGTCAAATATATGCTGAAGGCTCTTGTGGTCAGTGAAAATTGTGCACTTGGTTCCATAGAGGTAGTGCCTCCAAATTTTTGAGAGCGAAAACTACCGCTCCCAGTTCCAAATCATGAGTGGGGTAGTTCTTCTCATGGACCTTCAGTTGTCGCGATGCATATGCAATTACCTTATCACGTTGCATCAGTACGCACCCTAAGCCTTGGATAGACGCATCACAATATACTACAAAGTCCTCTGTACCCTCAGGCAACGATAATATCGGTGCATTGCAAAGTTTGGACTTTAGTAGCTGAAAGGCAGATTCTTGGGCATCTCCCCACTTATACGTAATACCTTTCTGCGTTAGGGCGGTGAGAGGTTGAGCGATCTTAGAAAATCCCTCAATAAACCTGCGATAATATCCCGCGAGACCAAGAAATTGGCGCACTTCAGTAGGGGTCCTAGGAGCCTCCCACTTTTTGATAGCGTCAATCTTGGCTGGGTCCACATGTATTCCTGCCTCGTTGACCACATGCCCAAGGAATTGGACCTCCCGAATCCAAAAATCATATTTAGAAAACTTTGCATACAGCTGCTCATCCCTCAGTAGTTCCAAGATTAACTGCAAGTGCTGCTCGTGCTCCTCTCTGCTCTTGGAATAGATCAATATGTCATCTATGAACACTATGACGAATTTGTCCAAGTAAGGCTTGCACACACGGTTCATTAGATCCATGAACACCGCAGGTGCATTAGTTAGCCCAAATGGCATAACCAAAAACTCATAATGTCCATAACGGGTTCGAAACGCCGTTTTCGCCACATCCTCTTCTCGGACTCTCAGCTGATGGTACCCCGACCTCAAATCAATCTTAGAGTAGAAGCTCGACCCTTGCAGTTGGTCGAACAAATCATCAATACGAGGCAAAGGATATCGGTTCTTAATCGTTACCTTGTTCAACTCCCGATAATCTATGCACATACGAAAGCTCCCATCTTTCTTCTTAACAAACAGAACTGGAGCTCCCCATGGCGAAGAACTGGGTCTAATGAAACCCCTATCCAATAGCTCTTGGAGTTGGGTAGACAGTTCTTGAAGCTCCCCTGGTGCCAAACGGTATGGTGCGCGCGCAACTGGCGCTGCTCCAGGTGCAAGGTCAATCTGAAACTCCACTTGACGAACGGGTGGGAGTCCAGGTAGTTCCTCTGGGAAGACATCTTGGAAGTCTCGGACCACTGGGATGTCCTCAATTCTAGTTTCGGTTTCGGCTCGAGTATCAGATATGTTAGCCAAAATGGCCGGACAGCCCTTGCGAATACACTTCTGGGCCTTCATATAGGAGATGATGCCCACCATGGCACCACCTCGATCACCCTGTATGGATAATAGTTCTCCACTTGGGAGAGGAATGCGAACAATTTTCTCCTGACAGAGAATTTCCACGTGTTGCTTGGACAACCAGTCCATGCCAACCACGAGATCAAAGCTACCTAGGGTGATAGGTAAGAGGTTGATGGCAAACAATTGCTCGTTCAACTCGAGCTTACAGTCACGATGTATATGGGTTACCTCGACAGGCTTCCCATCAGCCAGTTCAATAGAGTATGGAGTATCTAGAGGAGTAGGAACCATCCCTAATTGTTTACTAAGTTTTGATGAAACAAAACTATAGTCCGCACCAGTATCATATAAGATAGAAGCAAGAGTGTCGTTCAAGGAGCACGTACCCATCACGACATTGTTATCAGTCCTAGCTTTCCCCAGGCCAATCACAAATGCTCTTCCCCGAGCCCCGTTGTTGTTGCTACCGTTACGGTTGTTGTTGTTGCAGGACTTATACCTCACACTATCCCACGTTCTCTTGCTATCACCAATAGTAGAAGATGAAGCACCATGCTTCAGAAAAGTACCATGATCGGCAGTCTCATCTGTGAGTTTGCGAGTCAAGTGAAAGATTTGTAGGTGAGCTGCAGTGGCCAAGCCACAAATCTGAGGGGTCCACCCTTTCGGTATAAAGTTCGATCCATTTGTAAGGTAGGTTAAATAGATTTGATCCTATAGTGGCTATCTCCTGTAGCCTGGTAGTGTAGGCGTCGATCTCAGACCCATCCGTCTTTATATAACAAAATTCTAGATTTCACCACAGGGTGTTACGTTCTCCTTCCAGGTATCTGTAACTCATCGAGTGTGCATGTAGTGTACATTACTCCGTCCTGCCTGGGACAAATGCACATGGCAAAGACTTATGCTATCGAAGCGATCAGACGGTCTCCTTCAGTTCCGTTGGAGTTATCGAGATTTACAACCAATAAAAGGCTTGAAAATACGATGTACGTTCAAGGTATAAGAAAGTTCAAATGTGGAAGTCAGGGGAAAAGAATGATTTAGCAAAATAGATCTTTACTAGTTTGGAAAGATGCGAGGGCCTCAACCACCCTATCGTTGATCGTAAGAACTCAGTCTTATCTAAGTTAGCAAAGGGAAATGAAAGAAAAGATAGGTAAGAAAAGGTAAGAGCCAATCGTCGCCATGCTCATGTCTAGATAGTAGAGCCTTCATCCTCACTTTCCATGTGCTCGTCCTGCTCAGGTTCCCCTTCCATCTCTTATCCTTCCTCTTTTGCGATGTCAGTGTTATATGGTTCTCATCACGTACAATCTCCTTCTCTAGTCCTATGTGAACCAGTTTAGTGGTAAGCTGTACCACTCGTTCCTCCAATCGTGGCTATCAGCCATTAGTAGGTTTCATCCTCCCTAGTGATGTTGCATTACATTGCAGGCTTTACGTAACTCCCCAAGAGTGTGTGTAACAAGTCCCGATCTAATGTGTTCCCATGAATCTACCATATACTTATGAGTAACAGGGATATGCAGTCATACGTCCGCCCGCTCATACTAGGCGTAAGGTACTAAAGTAAGAAATAAGTTCTATATGTGTAACCTAGTCTCGGCTGAGTTTCGAATGGGAGTAAGAAAGATCAAGTAACAAGGAACGGAAACTAATTGTCTCCTTGCTCAGTGAAATAGGATAAGTCTCAGTATTCGAATTCCTTCATAGTTGATTTAATGGTACCACGTCATGCGCATCATGCAGCTTCCTGTGTACGTGCGCCACAACGCCCGCAAGGGCTCCCTCCCTTGTACTATAGTTGTCTCCTCGTCCATGAGGTTAGTAGGATATTACTCCCAGTAATGCGCCACATGGTGTAACCCTAGGTTCCCACCATTGATGTGTTAAGAATTAAGTCTAGAACTAGAAGATAACATATCTCCTGAAATCATATGTTGTGGATATATGTAGCTAATAGCTAGTTGTGCACTTAAGTTGTGAGTGTACTTATGCTATGATGATTATAGACTAGACTCAACATGCAGTCCTAGTTCACTATAACCAATGTCTCTGATACCAATCTGTCACACCCTCAAATTTCCACTGCGGGGTTTATACCGCGAGGCGCGTGACATACCAGGATCCCATAGCCATAAGTCATAAGAACGACTCTAAATGCCCAAACCACTTAGTTCGTTATTGAATATCATGTTTAGTGTTTACCAAAAAGTTCAGTTAAGTAGCGGAAGCGTAAACCAAATTTAAACCTTTTTAAAAACTATGCGCAAAACAATGCGCCCAAATTAAAACCATATGAGAGAAAATGTAAAAACATAATATGTAATTTAGGTGTCTGCCCAAGACCCCAAATGCAGTGAAGTGTGCAGTGCTTTCTAATCATGGCACCGGAAGCTAACTACCTGCAAAAGCATGTAAATCGTGGGTCAACAAACAATGTTGGTGAGTTCACAAAGTAAAGTAATTTAATATGCAAAAGCGCTGGTCTTCAAAACCACGTAAGTAAGTAAGTTGTGTTGGTGCCCCGCACCGTGTAACCACTAGTTCATCGCATGTCAAGGGTAGCTAACCCATTCATGATAACTAACCGAATATACCGAACTGCTATGTACTTGTAGCCACATAAGTGTGCCGCATGCCTGACATCATTGTCTATCCACAATGATAAAGTTTCGTTAAGTTATAGTTCACCCTCGCGCTCCCCGAGCCGGTGTGAGGTTTGTAAGACCTAATAGCGCTATCAACTAATAACCCGCTTGCCAACCCAGGCAACTCATTCGGTACGTGAGGACTTACAGATGATAGAAATGGTTTAGTTTATCAAGGACACAATTGCGAACTAGCAAAGTAACCGACCCTCATAAGGATCCATGGCATCCCAACCCGGGATGTGTAAGTAGTCCCAAACCGGACTAGAAAATGTTAAGTAAAGTGTCTCATACCTGAGACGCATGCTTTTGAGAAAAAGAGTAGTGAAACTCACCTTAGGTCGCAAGTGAAAATCCAAATTCCACGAATAGTAACGTGCTACCGACTCCCTATTACAAATGTCACTAGGTGAGTATACGTGCGTAACCAACACACCATGTAACTCGTTTATCCGAGACTTTTAAAAGTTCAAAACCGTGTAGTGACACCTAATGACTCTACATGCTCAAGTATGTCCTACGTATCCCGTTGGTGATCATAGAAATTATTATTAGTTTAATACATTAAATACATCTCATACAAGTTTCCACACAAGTACATGTCGATTACATACCACATAGAACTCCAAATAGTCGCTTAAAGACCCCGTACACAATCTGTGTTTTTAGGACAGATTGTGCGCTGTGAAAAACAATTTATTTAGAATACTTAACGAATGCATTAGAGTCCCAAATTTTTACTGAATTTTATTTGGGCTTCACTTGACAACACCTATTTTTTTTTTGTCTTAATTCCAAACACAAAAATTATAAAAATTCGTACAACACAGCTATGTCCAGAAAATTTCCTCAACAGGTCAGTTTAGTAGGAAAATTCTTAAAAATTGTGTATTCATTCAAACGAGATGAATCCACTTGGAAAAGCTCTATTTTTCCAGTATTGACCTACTGTAAAAATTTCATAACCTAACTCCTTGTAAATCTCAAGTTATGACCATTTAAAGTTAGCCCAATTTACAAATCCGAAAATCTGATATGACCCCTAATCAATTAAAATTCCAAAAACGACTCATACGGTGTCCAAATTCGATGGTTTTGCCCATTATGAAAAGCTAAGACCTTGTACATTACAATCATGCAAAGAAATCGTCGAAAAAATCGATTTACCAACCCATTACAGCCCCTACAAAACGTTCAACCGAATCTGTCAGAATCTTAAACTTGCATCCCAAGTAATCTACAAACCCTAATTCTTCATAAACATCCCTAATACATGTATAACACCTATAGTACTGATTAAACACCATATTAATCATAGCAAAACACATATATTATCATGTGAAAACCCTAATCATGGCTGCTAATAACAATCATCATCATCAAATCATCAAGAACATTCAAGAACTCCTATACATACATACATGCGATTCTATATATATTATTTTTAGGGTTTTTAAAGTTTTTCAATCATTATAATTCATCAAAAATCGTAAGAACGTATACCTTGCGAAAGATTAAACTCCCTAGAGCCTTGAAATCAAACCCGAACTAGCTTGATTAGTGAAAGATTACTTGATTGCTTGAAAACAAAGAGAGAGAGGGGGTGGGGGGGTTTCGCACGGCGCAAGGGGGGCAAGGGGGTAGGGTTTTTATCTTTTTCCTTGCCTCCTAATTATAAAAGGGCTTGGCTTGTTCCCCAAGCAATTGGTATTAGGGCCCTTCTAGTCCATTAACTTGACCCGTTAACCATGTTCTAGCCCAATACCGGACCCAATATTATTAACCATTCTAAATTGTATAAAAAACCATTGTTTTTATTATTACATAGCATATTATTCATGTTGTGCACGTAATTTGCATAATCTACGCATTACCTTTTAGTTAGGCGATCATTCACAAAAACATGTAATTCACATAAGCACGTACTTCATGTTCACCATAATTCACTTGTATATATTATTGCTATGTATGTCACATAATTCACCAACGTTTGGGATACAAGACTCATGTGTGTGTTTAACAAGGATTTTCCTACTTATAACATATGTTAGCATCTTCTAACATATGTTAAACCTACTTAACTAACCCTAGTTAAGTATCTAGCCATGTATGAACATGTAAGTTAACTAGAGTTCAGTAAAAGTATTTAACCTGAAAATGCGGGGTGTCACAACTTATTTGTTTATGTTTTACACATTTACAATCGAATTACACATCTGTAAATGGTTCACCTTAGTTGTTTGTAACTGACATACATTCGATTGTATTACACATGTCTAAATTATATCCTTCACTTATTTGTTTCTGTTTTACACATGTGTAAACTGTTTACTATCACTTACTTGTTTCTATCATACATATGTCTAGTTGTATTACACATGTGTAAATTTCATTATCACTTATTTTTTTAAGTTTTACTCATTTAGATCTGAATTACACATGTGTAAATTGTTTACTTTCACCTATTTGTTTCTAACTAACATATATTTAGTTATATTACACATGTGTAAATTATATACTATCACGTATTTATTTATGTTTTACACATATGTATATGAATTACACATGTGTAAGCTTTTACTGTCACATACATGTTTGTATTTTACATATGTTCAGTTGTATTATATATGTGTAAATTGTTTAGTGTCACTTATTTATTTATGTTTTACATATTTGCAGCTGAATTACACATGTATAAACTATGTATTAAACCAAAATATTATTAAGCAAATTTCAGAAGTATTATATTAACCAACAAGTAGTATTGAAACCAAAATAGTATTATCAAAAAATCAAAAGCTTTAAATTGCCCAACAAGTTATAATCCAAGACGTATGGTAACAACGGAAATATATAAACAAAAGTTATAATCATGGCAACAAAAAAAAAAATCATAATCCACATTATCATCTAGTCTTTTAATTTTATTTTGTTCTCTTTCAAAATCTAATGTTTTCTTGATCATGTCTTCTCAATGAATATCCGCTTTTGAAAGTACAATCTCAACAACTTTCTCTAAGGCTTTTCAATTGACCTCTCATAGTTCTCCTTGTCCATTTTCATCCAGCAGTAGAATGTACCAATTTTCTGAAATGTTTTGGTCAAAGTGACAAAAATACAAAATCATTAAGTCGTATGTTTTTATTGCTATTCAAAACAAATAAACCTGTTGACTTACACATGTGTAAACTGCTCACGTACACATGTGTAAACAACTCACTTACACATGTTTAAGCTTCTAACATAGTAACATAAACATATTTATTTGTACTTCATATATGAAAAATACCTCTAAGGTTGCCAAATACCACATCTATCACCATGTTTCTATTTTTTTTTATATAGAAAATACGTCATATCCAATCTCCTTTCAATTTTAGTGACTATTTCTAACAATGTGTTCGCTCAATATTGCTTAATGCCATTTTAGAATCTGTGACGAAATGTCGACATGATTTATTGTTTGTTTTCAAATCCTCATTCAAGTGATTATTCGATTTAATAAATGAAAGTTTTAAAAACAACCATTACCCAACAAAATCAACCCAACACACACACTTAGACATTTCATCAGACACCTTATGTGCAACTACTCAAACTCAACTATCTCTCTAATATCCTCATATAACTCTCAAATTTCAACAAGATGATAATCTGATGTCATGAACAGAACCATCCAAATTCAGTAAATTCAATATTTCACATGTGCAATACATAAACATGGCTATTACACATGTGTAATACATTTCGCAAAAGTACCATCATAATTAACATATGTGTAATACATAAATATCTATTGCATATGGGCAATACATTAGACTAACAATACAATGTAAAACACATTACGTACGAAGTTTTTTCATGGTTAACATATACAATACGCATAGGACATACATATTTCACATTTCTAATAAATAAACATATAGAGCACATGACAAACAAATTACAACAAACACTAACATTTAACATGTTTTATATACATTTAACAAATGAAACTTAGAATGTATTACAAAACTAATAAAACAAATTCGTACCTGTTCTTGTTCGGTGCAAAAAAAACAAAGGATTAAACCCTAATTGCTCCAAATCACCAAGATTATTTAGAAAAAAAAGATGCAACACATTCGAAATTCGATTAACAACATAATAATCGATGAAATACGAAAGAAAATGGTGTAGATGAATCACATTAGTTGATTATAATGTACCTGATGTCGATAATCGTTGATTGTTGGATAGATTTTCGTATAAACCCTAGGTTGTGTTTGGGTGTCAAGAGAGAAGAGAGAGAGAGAGAGAGATGAAGTGAAGATACGTATTTGGATGTTTAATTTGGGGTTTTTGTTTGTATGCTATTTTACAATATTGCCCCTTTTCATCTAATCTTAAGATTCTATTTTCATTTAATCCCTAATTAATCTTAGCCCTTAATTGATCATGATCAATAGATGAAAGTGGTTCTTAGTGTTCTCACAAATTTTCTTGTTCTCAAGATAACCCTCCCCTATATATATATATATATATATATATATATATATATATATATATATATATATATATATATATAGGCCAGCAAGCGGCTGGAACGCATACACCAAATCAAAACTCCCAAGAAACAACACACGGGAAAATTACAACCAATCAAGAACATCGAAAGAGGACCATTTAACCCACGAACGTCAAATTAAATTTTGTTTTTCAAAACATACTCAATAACGTCGTGTATCACGTGGGTAACTCACTAGTATAAAATAATATTATTTCACCTCGTTTTAATAAAAAGTCATTTATCTAAAAGATACGAGTGTACCTCCATATAATGTAGTCAAAACATTATTGATCTTGAAAGAATCAAAACACATAAAACCACACAATATCCTTATAGTACAGAAAGTGCTGCAACACATAAAGCCACATATACATCAGGTATACAAGTTCAGTAGTGGGTTGCTCTGTTTCCATATCAAACAAATTCAATACCAAAGTACAACCTTTAATACACTGAGGTAACACAGAAATATTATTTTGCCACTAGTATAACCATCCAATCATATATATACTAAGCAATAATGCAAATTCACTCATTCAAGAGGAAAACCCCCTTACTGCAATCGAACCCAGAACCAAATTGTCTCTAAGTCTTATCTGACCGTAAGATGTCACTAAGCTATAATGCAACTCGCCAGAGGTTTTAACAATAGTAACAATTTTATGATTTTTTTCAGTTTTAACTTCTATACTTTTCATCGTTTACAATTTGACACAAAACACTTTTCATTTCATCTTTTTACAAATTTCCATTACATTTCGGTTTAAATTTTGCGAGCTAACACATTATAACGTGCGTCTGTGATTCAATCTTTTTACGTCTATTCTTTCCTTGTCAACACCTCTGTCGCAACACCCGTGTCCTAGCTCGACGTGTTTAATTTTTTATACGTCTTATGTTTCGGTCCAACTTTTACGCGTTAATACACTCCAACAGGTGTACATAGGTTTAGGGATGAGATCAGTACAATATCCGTACCCGTACCGAAAATACCGGTACCGAATTTGAACAAAAATGGATACCGAATACCGTACCGAATATATAGGTACGGTACGGGTATCGGTACCGGTATTTTGGTACCATTTTGTTATTTTTCTTTTTTGAGCACTCGTAGAGAAACTGAGTAGATAAACCATTACGAATATCAATACTATACGGGTACCAAATTGATAAAATTTGTACAAGTACCAATATGGTACATGTACCAAATAGGTAAAATTGATACGAATACCATAAGTACCATAATACAAAGTAAAACATATTATCAAATTCATTAGTATATAGAACTCGGTACCCGTACCAATACCGAAAGTACCGAATACCGAAATCAATAAAAGTGGATACCAACACCTATACCGACTATCCAAAAGCGGTACGGGTACGAGTACCGGTATATATACTCGGGAAAAAATGTTCATCCCTACATATGTCAACATTTTTACATCGTTATTTTTTTTAACTTAACAAACCCGCTACAACGCACGAACCTTAAATACTAGTTTAATAACAAATTGATAATAATAAATTATGGGAAAAAGATTCACCACAATAGTTTAACAACAGCAGTGGCGGTGGTTAATCATCATCAAGAGCTCTGTTTTTGATGCAGGCGTGGGCATAAATGCAGCACCTTTGCCATTCACAAACCTTCTCTCTTTCTCCATCAAAAACACACACTAACTAATATCCAAATAATCCATAAATATTTTGTGGGTCTCTTTAATTTTCTTGTGGGGTTAAAGATTTCATCAAGAACAGTGCTTGTTTGAACCAAATTGTATAAAAAGATTCTTTCTTTTATCTGGGTTATTGATGTCTGCAGCAGAGTGTACCAAAAGTTGCTCAGATTCTCTGAAATTAAATATCTTTTTCTCCAATTAGGGTTTGGTCAGAGAGTAAATCATGAAATGAATGGATGCCTTATTATTTATGTTTATCTGTGTTTATATTAACTGCTCACTGAACACTTTTTCTGAGTTTTCTTAGTCATTGGTTGAGACATATGTTTGTGTAAATTTGGGGATTTGATTCAGTTTTTTTTAACCTTTTTTTGTTCAGTGTCATAAATTTGATGTTTGGGTCATCTTTATATGTTCCAAGACCTTTAAAGTTTGCATCTTTAAGTTGTTTGCTTCAATCTTGGTTGGTTTTCTTGATCTTATTAGGGTTTTGAAATTATTATTATTATTATTAATATTATTATTATTATTATTTTTTGATTTTTTTTTTTTTGTTGGTAGTTTGTGAGGATGGTAGGGGAGAAGGGAAATAGTGATGATGAACAAATGCATTACCAAAGTTTATCATCTGATTGGTCATTTAATAATAATATTAATATTAATCCTAATGATGATGTTGCAAATGCATCAAGTAACCACATGATTAAAACTTCATGTTCTTCAGCTTCCATGGTTGACTCCTTTGGCCATTGGGATCATCAGCCCACAAATTCACATAATTTAGGTGCTTTTTGTGATATGGGTATGCAGAACAATGCCACCACTTCACCTTCCTCATTAGGGTTTAGGATAGGAAATGTTTTTGTCCCTCCAAGGAATCTTGACATGTGCTGGGGACCGACGGATTCCGCGGTTAAAAGAGGTGGTATGTTGTTTCCACCGGCTGGTTCTGCGGTGTTGTCTCAGTTTCCAGCTGATTCGGGGTTCATTGAGCGGGCGGCTAGGTTATCGTCATTTAGTGGAGGTGGTTATGTAGATGTGATAAGCCCTTTTGGCAATGTACATGAATCGTCATCGAGCGCGTATCGTAATAGACCGCAAGAGGGTTTTTTAGGGAATGGATTAAAGGCGGCGTCTGGTGAAGGGTCTAAAGAGATGCCCCTGCCAGTTCACTGTGTGACCGATGACGGACGTCAACCTAAACAAGGCGGTTCGAGCTTCTCCGGAAATATTTTGCCTGGTGAAGCGGAACTTAGTGGTGGTGGGGATGAGAATTCTAATGAGGGACTTGGTTCAAAGAAAAGAAAAAGTGATCAGGTATCTCTTAATCACCAAATATCATGTTCAAAGATAATTAAATGCATTTTGTTTGCTACATTTTATTAATTAGAAGCTAAGGGTCCCCTAAGATTAGTATGCCTTACAAATAAATGATATTTTCCCTTTTAAGTAATTTGTATAAGCTTAGAAGCTTACCCGAAAGGCGATCTTTGACTTTTGTTGACTATTATTCATAAATGATAGGATACCGAGTACATTCAAGTCAAACGATCGCCACAAACGCCTAGTGAAGTCACAAAGAACAACAATGAAGGTCAACCGAAAGGTGAACATAATCCGAATTCTGTTGCGAATAAATCTAGTGGGAAACATGGTAAGCAGGTGTCTCCTTCATCCGATGCACAGAAGGAAGAATACATTCATGTTAGGGCGCGAAGAGGCCAAGCTACCAACAGTCATAGTCTTGCAGAAAGAGTAAGGCTTTCCTTAATATAAAGTTTCAAATGATTAACTTAAAAGTGTTTTACATTGATTATTATCATTAATAGGTGAGAAGGGAGAAGATTAGTGAAAGAATGAAATTCCTTCAAGACCTTGTCCCTGGATGTAGCAAGGTTAGTTATTTTAAATATTATTTACAACTTTGCCACCAAAATCTTGAATTTGTTTTGTACCTAACAGAAGTTCCAGTCTCATTTAATGTTGAATGCTTTTTAAGGTCACAGGCAAAGCAGTTATGTTGGATGAAATTATTAATTATGTACAGTCACTACAACGACAAGTCGAGGTATGATGACCGGAAATAATATCTTTCGGTTGCTATCTTTAATATGGTGTGAGATTTAATTTTAATTTTAATTTCTGCAGTTTTTGTCGATGAAACTCGCTACTGTTAATCCTCGAACGGATTTTAACCTTGAAGGACTCATGGCAAAAGATGTAAGACATATGTTAACAAAAATGTTAGTAGCATTTATCCTATAATAATATTTATTGGTTATTTGAATGGATGTTTATTTTAATTAGGCAATTGAATCGCGATTGGGACCTTCTGGTTCACTTAGTGCTGACATGGCAATGCCTTATACTCTTAACCAATCACAAATGGCGATTATGCAAGGCGGGGTCTCTGGTGTTGGAAGATCTTCGGACGCAGATAGAAGAACTTTGACTTCACATTTGATGTCTATTAGTGGAGGATTTAAAGATCCTGCTTCACATGTAATTTGCTGTTTATTTATTTAAACTGTTTGTTTATTGTTTATTAAATGACAATATTATTTTTATTGGTTTTTACATATTTTCCAAAGACAGGTACCTAATACAAGGCATGATGAGCTTCACAACATTGTCCAGATGGGATTAAATTCTAGTACTTCCATCAGCAACCAAAATTTAGGTACTTTAAGTGGAATGTATATGTGTGTGTGTGTGTATATATAGGGCACGGTTACCGTAGAAAGTCTCCAAAACGTGCGAAGTGTGCGAAGTACATCATAATTACGTAATGATAATTACGTAATGAATGATACAATTATATATAAACTAATTACGTAATGAATGATAAAGACATATATTTTGAATGACATAAATTATGTAATCTGTTCTTCCTAATTACGTAATGAAAAACACATAATTACCTAATGCTTTCATGAAAAGACAAAAACATTACGTAACAAATAAACACGTCAATTCATACCTGCACAAATCATTATTCAACGATGAATCAATAGAAAAAAATCGTTTGGAGATATAATCGAAAGAGAACGATCTGATTTAGGATTGATCGTTTGATGATGATGATATGATTAGTTTATATATAATTGTATCATCCATTACGTAATTAATAGTAAGATTACATTACGTAATTATGATGTACTTCGCACACTTCGCACGTTTTGGAGACTTTGAATTTGAACCGGTACATGTATTGAAGTAATAATGTTTTTCATTGATTTCTTTACACAGGATCAACTTCTCCAGGACATCCGAAAGCCGAACTCTGAAAAAAGGACGATTTTGGCTCCACGAAAAAATAAATCATAACTTGAAGAATGCGAATCCGGAGTCGAATCTTGTGGGGCACAGAGACAAGGTGTCATGTGATTAATCTGTGGGTATCCTTTTTTGTCAACTGACTACATAAACTGCAAGAGAAGGTGATAATACATAAATAGCATATGGGATCAAGTTGGTCATCAAGAAAGATTGATTTTGTTGACTCACATTGTAAAGCAAGGGATGAATCACCATCTTGGTAAGCTCTGTAATGAATGTTTAGACAAGTGAAATGTTAACAAATCTTTGTTTGGTTGATTTCTTTTTGCATGAGGCCAAATGAAGCTTAGTGTGTTGATGTTTGTAATCTCTGTATTAGAAGTTTAGAACAGTTGTTTGTGTTGGCCCGTTGTATAATCTGCGTAGATCAAGATTAACCCATTTCGAGTGGAAAACTTACCGTAATTTTACCAATTTTTTGAAGAACGGGTCATGATTGTGAGGCGTGCTGTGTGGTCTTTTTCTTGTTAACTTTATAGTGATTATGGATTAGTTAAGGTTGGGCAGTACACATAGTGACCGTGTTTGGATGTTTGCTGCTTGTAACTTACGTGTTTGGATCTTTGTACAGAGAATCTTTGTTCGTGGTATTTATTTTTCATGAGAATATCTCTTATGTTTTGGTAAAATTTTGTGTGGCTAAGCAGCTTGTTTCGCCTTTGATTTGACCAAATGCTCTATTCCTAATTGCATCATAACCATAGTAATTTGGTTAACCGTATTTTATACGCGAAAAAAGACTTCTATCTTAGATAGACTTCGCTTTTTGTGTTGGAATCTGCTCGACATTCACTAGTTAAAACCTTCTTCGTACTATGTGGTAAATGTTGCGTGCACAGCGTTGGGAAAAGAAGTAAATGCTTATATATAATAAGCACTAGCTGATTACCCCGGGAGGGTCCCGGGGTTGAAAAATCTAATTTTATGTGATAACTTATTGCAAATGGCTCAAGTTAACTAACCACAAAAGCTCCCAATCATTGCATATTCATAGTATTCTAACCAGTAATAACTCATATTCCCTAATCTAAAACCTAATCAGTAATCATCTAAAGAATCACTTATGTAAGCTGCAACTATTCAAAAACTCATCACATCTCTCTAATTTCTCGCATTCTAATGGCTCTTATAATTCCTAACCTAATCAGCTAAACAAACACTTAAGTTGAAAGTTGTAACCATTGCATCTCATTATGCCACGTGGCATAATCAAGAGATGGTTGAGACCACCATTGAACGCTACATCAGCAACTATCAATTCTTCCCGGGAGCGTCCCGGGGTTGAAAAATATAACTATTCTAATAATACTAATACTAATAGTAATAATTATTACTCTTGTAATCTATCTATATATATAAAAGAAAACGTATTTGCTGACGTGGCGTGCAATGGAGGCCTCAACCTTCCCTTGAGAGTGCCACGTGACATCATCATAATGTAGAGTTTTTGGTGTTTTTGAACTATTTCTTTTTTTAATTAAATTAAGTTATTTTAGGAAAAAAGAATTTAAAAATAAATTTAAAATTTTCTCTCTCATATTTACTCCCATAATTTTTAAACGTTTATATCTTTTATATACGAAATTTTTTAAAGAAAAAAAAATAACATTCCTATAAGCTGACACCATGTGTTGCAGTGTTACGCGATTCTTTCTCCTAGCTTCTCTTGATGAAGTATACCTAGTAAAATTCCAATGATAACATGGCGATTGGACTGATTTTCAATATCGTAGATAAGAACCTGGTTTAAAAGAAAAAACATTATTAATGAATAACATGAACATTTTGTGTGTTTTTTTTTTCCTGTATGAACGAAACCCCACAAAAAATAGTCGATTTTTTCTCCGTTTTTTATATAGCAATATGGTACTCGTTGGAAAGATAATAAAACGCTCGTTAATTTGGTGTATTTTTTTTTTTAAAAAATTTCGTATATAAAAGATATAAACGTTTAAAAATTATGGGAAGAAATATGAGAGAGAAAATTTTAAATTTATTTTTAAATTTTTTTTCCTAAAATAACTTAATTTAATTAAAAAAAGAAATAATTCAAAAACACCAAAAACTCTACATTATGATGCCACGTGACACTCTCAAGGGAAGGTTGAGGCCTCCATTGCACGCCACGTCAGCAAATACGTTTTCTTTTATATATATAGATAGATATGAGCTACTCCCTTAAAATCCATCAGTTTTAGAGCCAAAGTCCGTGTGGGCTCATATGTGTGTGACACCTTAACCAAATCTCACATAGCAAGCATTTTGCGCACACACGACACAAAATCTAAAATCTAAAGTCTTCTCCTGGGTAACCAAAAACAAAGTCGTAAATTCTTTCTGGGCAAAACAAACAATGTTGGTTAATATGAGAGACCATGTTACAGCCTCTGTCCCCGCCTCTTGGTAACTTGTCTACTTTCATGCAATGATGCTCAAACAGGTCAAACTCACAACTTAAGGTCAAAGCAACTTGAATATTATTATGGTCAAAGAAAGTCAACAGTTTTTCTAATGCTTTTGCTTCAAGCAAACAAAAGGTTTCTTGATTTGTGGTGGTCATGACAGTTTAACAATCTTTGATGACAAAGTTCTTCAACCCTGTTGCTGATAGTCTCTGAATCTTCGCTGTATGTGCTCGTAAGCAACTTTGGTGACGACGGTATGTTTGCGACTTGCGAGTATAGCTTTTGCTATGTTTGGACTTATAGGAAGACTTCAGATTTCGGAGGATGTGTGTGCCCGAAATGTGAAAAGCTACTTAATATAAACAGTCATACTTTATCCGGGCTTGGGAGCGGCAATTATTATCCAAAACGTTTATAGTTGGCGGAGTTAAAAAAAGCGTTTTATAAGTTATATGCTCTGGACTCATGGGCATACATGGGTTCATGCTAACAAGTAACAGGCTTCAGCTCAGCGATGGACTCATGGGCCTTATTTTCGTATTAAGTTTTATATTTGCTTTTGGGCTTTAACATGTCATTTGTTTCATTTAGGCAGCCTAATCTAATACACATATATAGTTTTGTTTTTTTTTAATTGGGGCCCCTGTTAATCTGTTAAAACACAATTTGCTAGTCCTAAATGGGTCGGCGCTTGCTTTCGGGTGTCTTGGTATGTTTTAAAGTTTCTGCTTTTCTCTGCTCTTATATCTTGTGTTAGCTAGATAGTACATGTTGTTAGATTTGTATTTGGATATCTTTGTCATGCAATATATTTATTGAACTTGTTTTTATTTATTTTTGCATGTTCAGGTAAATGACAAGAATTTGGTACTCATGTTATATGACTTCAACTATGTGTTAAATTAGTTGTGCAACCACTCAAACTTTTAGTTTATGGCATTGTTGATGTGGCACCGACTATGAGTCAAACCTATAACACTTTATTGCAGCCGAATGTTTTGTCTTAACAAATGCTCTAAAGTTGTTGTAAATCCCAAAGAATTTAGACATGTGTTGCATAAGATAAATCCAGGTATAACAAGTATAGTCATCGATATATGACAGGTCGAGCCACCCTTAGTGAAAACTAGAGATGGACCTCGCGCATCATAATACACAGTATCAAAAAAAGTAACAATATGTGAGACCTTTTATTAAATGGCAAAACATTATTATTATTTTTTTCATTTACAACCACTACAAGCAGAAAACATCACAAATGTTTCAATTCCGAAAGCACCTGTAGAGGCTAAAAATTGTAAACATGATGTTGGCACATGTCTCAAACAAGAATGCCAAAGATAAAACTTAGAAGACAAAGGACTCAAACGAAAAGAAGATAAAAATAACACTAGAGACAACCGTATGATCATAGACTTTTGAGTTCTTCAAAAACATTTAGCTCCCCAAACGTACGACATATCCCAAACACCCCCTCTAAGTATGTCGATCATGCACAACACAAACAAAATTGGAAAAGAACACCCAATGGCCAGATTTACATAACTAATTGAACGAGGCAAGATTCAAAGCAAGTTTGGAAACATAATAAACATGCTGTTGGATATATAGGATGTCCGATGTAATTAAAAGTCGAGATCAACGTAACCCGAACCAGTACGATCCGAAGAGTTACACGTTGGTACACGAATCAGATAAGTTCACGCGTTGGTGAATTATTATTTATGAAATAATAATTGTTTTAGTCTTGAGGGATTTAATATTAATAAGATTAAGGGGCTGTTTGGTAGCCTCTTATTGAGGCTCTTAACCATTCAGTGCTGAATGATTCAGCATTCAGTGCGTTTGTTTCAGCATCTGAATGGAATGGTTAAGACTGAATCATTAAGACTTGGGATGTTGCTGAACCATTAAGCACTAAATCATTAAGCACTGAACTAGGCTGAACCTTAATGAAACTGTCATACCAATGTGGGACAAGAAAACTAACCATTAAGAGGTCCAAATTAATGATTCAGCACTTAACCATTCAGACCTCTTAACCATTTAGAGCTCTTAATGATTCAGCACTTAATCAACCAAACAGCCCCTAATATTAAGGAGTATCTTGAGGGACTTAATGTTAATAAGATTAATATTAAGGAGTATTAAGATATTTAGCAAGGGGGTTTATTGCAAGTTGTTGTCTTATAAAAGGAGGGTTAAGAAGTAAACCCTAATGCACACTTTTGATAAAACAACAAACCCTTGCTTCCCTCCTCTTCTTGGCTTTTTGCGGCCGCCACCAAAGAAAAGAAGGTCGCCGCCTTCTTCTTTTTGTTCGGCCATCAACCACCACAAGCCACCACCTTCCTCTTGCAAGTGTTGTTTCCCGGTTGGTTCGTGCTCGGTTGTGAACTTCCTACTAGCGAGGATTCGTTGTAACCCGCGTGTTACAATTCCTGTGTAGTCGTCAAAGGTTGATTACTAAACCCCCTATGGTTGTTTATTATTTATTTGTTTATACACGTTTAACTGAGATCCTGATTGGGAATATTTTATTAATCGGATTAATAAAATTAAATATATATTTATACATATTAATCGGCCATTATATATATAGTATATATAATCCGTTTTTGATAAATATATAAACCGCTTCCGCTGTGTATTCGATACCATGATTCCCAATAGTGGTATCAGAGCCACGGTTACACGCGTATAGATGGTAAAGTTATAATTTTGATCTATGTTTTATTTGTCAATTTTTTATTTTTTATTTTATTATTTTTTTTTTTGACAAAAGATCAAAAGCTTTTTGTTGTTCATGGATTGTGATGTGAATCGAGCCCTAGGTATTTTGACCCTTGTCATGGTTGTGTTTGTGATGTTTTATTTTTTTTATTGATTTGTATTTTTATTACGGATATTGGATCCGGTGTAATAGATAGGATTAGAATAGATTTGTTTTATTTATATTTCAAATTTATTTGTAATCCTACAAGTACAAGATCAAGACGAAGATAAAAAGGCGAACATGTTCCATGAAGATAGAGATCTCGGGTCAAGTGGGAGCTATATCAAAAATAGTTTTGAAACCCTTTTGACTGGTTCGTTTCGTTTCTGGCTAAAACGAAACGGACAACCTATTAGGGGCTCGATTCGTTTAATTTTATTATTATGTTTTGTGGTTGTGGTTTATTTATTGTAAATAATTTAGATAACCCAAAATAAATAAAATTTTCACAATCATGACAACGGTTTTATTAAAACAAGTTTTATAAAAACCGAAAAGCATATTTAATAAAAGGAGTTTTATTAATATTAAAACAAGTCCATTCGCGATAATACGACCAACATAGTTTAAATAGGGTATTTAAAACTATACCGTGTCGAGTGTTGAAAGGAGTTTCAATTATCACGAACAATATAAAATCGGATTTTATAAACTATTGTGTGACTCACATCATGCTAACGAGTCATTCAAAATATTTATGGTAAATATTAAAATTAAATCCCTATTTTAAATTGAAGTTTTATGCCACCCTTAACGAGTTAACACTTCGTTTTAAATCGAACCCAAATGTTAGTGCTGACCCTGCATCTGGGCGTTGATCATGAGTGAAGGTAATCATCGCGTTTCCTGTGTAACATAGGCCGGTGTTACAGTTAACAGTAAAGGACCAAACATCGCTTGTTTGACAAGTGGGCATAGTTGGGGTTAAACATACATCGCTCTTAGCGATAACCCCAAATGGAGAGTTGTGTAGTGGACACAATTAACAATCGTTGTTTACCTACCTAATCGTACCAGTGGACAGTGCTAAGCCAGTTCACTGTGTATTGATGAATCGGGGTCTCATCCTAATTAATTTTGCTTTTGGGTCATTAGATAAATTAGGATATTTGAAACATAAAATACTAATAAATTAGATTTTGAACTTTGTAAATGTCAACTGAAAACAATTCCGCCTCCCAATTCTCTCTCAAGTCCATCTTAGAAAAGGACAAACTTAACTACTCCAACTTCATGGACTGGCACCGCAACTTGAAAATTGTTCTCAAGGCGGAGAACAAGTTGTATGTTCTAGAAACGCCAGTTAGCACTCGTGTGCTAAAAATGAAGACATATGTTGATCACTTGGCTCGTCTGGAATTCCCCTTGAGCGATGAGTTAGCTGGGGATATTATCCTAAACTCATTGCCCAAGTCATATGACCAGTTCATTATGAACGACAATATGAACGGGATGGAAAAGACACTTGCGGAAGTGCATCAGATGCTCAAAACTGCTGAGGTGAACATACCTAGCAAGACTGCACCAGTGCTAGTGATCAAGGAGGGTCAAGTTAAGAAACCTAACACCAAGAAAATGGGCAATCAGGGCAAAGGGAAGGGCAAAGGAAAATCTGTTGTCAATAAGAAACCTCGGAAAGATGCCAAGTGTTTTCATTGTGATGAAACTGGGCACTGGAAGAGGAACTGTGCTAAGTATTTAGCTGAGCTGAAGCAAGCTAAGGCTTCAGGAGGAGAGTCCTCAAGTATATATGTTATTGAAATCTTTGCTTTTCCTAGCAAAACATGGGTGTTTGACACAGGATGTGGTTTCCACATTTGTAATGTTTTGCAAGGACTAAGAAAGATTAGAATGCTGAAACAAGGCGACTTGGAGGTCCATGTTGGCAATGGACAAAGAGTTGTTGTGAAGGCTATAGGAGAATGTATTCTCTTACTTCCTTCTGGTTTAGAACTTGTTTTGAACAATGTTTATTACATTCCTAGTGTGACTAGAAATATTGTTTCAGTTTCGGCTTTGCGTGGACAAGGTTTTAATTATCGTTTCAATGGCGAATTTATTTCTGCTTATTTTAACGATGTATTTTACTTTGATGCAAAACCTAACAATGGGATCTATGAGATAGAAATCCAAAACGATAACATATTATGCAATATCTCCCATAAACGTAATAAGTTGGACTTTAATGATACGTATATGTGGCATTGTAGACTTGGTCACATAAGTGAGAATCGTGTTAAACAACTCAAAACTGCAGGAATGCTGGATTCCAAAGGTTCGGAGTCGTTTGGAAAATGTGAATCATGCTTAAGTGGAAAGTTAACAAAAGCACATTTTTCAAATGTTGGAGAAAGAGCCAATGATCTGTTAGGACTTGTACATACAGATGTATGTGGTCCATTCAGAACAATGTCAAGACATGGAGAAAGATACTTTGTTACATTACTGATGATTTCAGTAGATATGGTTATGTTTATCTTATGAAGCATAAACATGAAACTCTTGAAAAGTTTAAGGAGTACCAAAACGAAGTAGAAAATCAGCTAAATAGAACTATTAAAATGCTTCGATCAGATCGAGGCGGTGAATATCTTAGTCAGGAATTCATCGACCATCTAAAGGATTGTGGAATAGTTTCACAACTCACTCCACCTGGAACACCGCAACATAATGGTGTGTCTGAGCGGAGAAATCGAACTCTATTAGATATGATTCGATCAATGATGTGTCGAACAAACCTTCCAAAATCCTTTTGGAGTTATGCTTGGAGACCGCCGCAAGACTTGTGAATATAGCTCCAACGAAAAGGGTTACTAAAACGCCTTATGAGATATGGCATGGAAAGAAACCTCATGTATCCTACCTTAAAGTCTGGGGATGTAATGCTTATGTCACTCTAGAATCTTCGGATAAACTAGATCCCAGAGGCGAAAAGGTGGTTTTCGTTGGATACGGTAAGAAGATCGGTTACCTGTTCTACCACCCCACTGAAAATAAGATTTTCACCAAACGCAGAGGCACTTTCTTAGAGGAAGAGCTTCTGGTGCGAGGGATTGGAGATAACCATGTGGATCTTGAAGAAATTCGAGAATCACAAGTGACTGAACCAGCTGTTCAGACAGAACCAGATGTAACTGATCCAGTTGTTGAAGTTGAGCCTGAGAGGACTCAAGAAACAACAGAAACACCAAGTATTCGGAAAAGTATTAGGGATCGTCGTGCACCGGTAAGGTATGACGTTATCTTCATGATTGATGAAGCTGAGCCTACTACTTACAAAGCTGCAATCTTGGATTCAGAATCCAAGAAATGGCAAGAAGCCATGAATGCAGAGATGCAATACATGTATGATAACCAAGTCTTGGATTTGGTTGATCTTCCTACCGAATGTCGGACTGTGGGAAACAAGTGGATCTTTAAGAAGAAGACTGACATGGATGGGAATGTGCAAACCTACAAAGCAAGGCTTGTAGCGAAAGGTTTTACTCAGACTCAAGGAATTGACTATGAGGAAACTTTCTCGCCGGTAGCCATGCTTAAGTCTATTAGAATTCTACTTGCCATTGCTGCATATTATGACTATGAGATATGGCAGATGGATGTCAAAACCGCGTTCCTTAATGGACACTTACTGGAAGATGTCTATATGGTTCAACCTGAAGGTTTTGTCGATCCAAAGAATCTTAATAAGGTGTGCAAGCTGAATAAATCCATCTATGGATTAAAGCAAGCATCTCGCAGCTGGAATCTCCGTTTTGATCAGAAAATCAAAGAGTTTGGTTTTATCAAGAACGAAGATGAACCGTGTGTTTACAAGAAGTCTAGTGGGAGCTATATTATTTTTCTTATACTGTATGTAGATGACATACTAATCATTGGAAAGAATATCCCTATACTTAAAGATATTAAGACCTGGTTGGGTAAATGTTTCGCAATGAAAGATCTTGGTGAAGCCGCTTATATTCTGGGAATAAAGATTTATAGAGATAGATCAAAGCGGTTATTGGGTTTGAGTCAAAGTACATATATTGATAAGGTCTTACGACGCTTCTCAATACAAGACTAAAAAGGGGGGCTCTTGCCCATGGCACATGGAACCATTCTTAATAAGAAGCAGTGTGCAAACACTGAAGAGGAAAAGAAGAAAATGGAAGGTGTTCCATATGTTTCTGCGATTGGTTCTATCATGTATGCCATGTTGTGTACTAGACCTGATGTCTCGTATGCTCTTAGCATGACGAGTAGATATCAACAGAACCTAGGAGAGAGTCACTGGGCTGCAGTGAAGAACATTCTTAAGTACTTGAGAAGGACTAAAGACATGTTCTTAATATATGGAGGACTGGATGAGGAGCTGTCAGTTAAGTGTTATACTGATGCAAGCTTCCAGACTGATCGTGATGATTCAAGGTCACAGACGGGATATGTTTTCATTCTGAATGGTGGGGCTGTTACTTGGAACAGCTCTAAGCAAAGTGTGGTTGCTTAATCCACCTGTGAATCAGAATACAATGCTGCATCGGATGCTGCAAAAGAGGCTGCCTGGATGAAGAAGTTCATTGGTGATCTCGATGTTATGCCTAGCATAAAGAAACCAAACGAGATACTATGTGACAACACTGGTGCCATTGCTCTTGCAAAGGAACCAAGGTCACATCAGACCACAAGGCATATACTCAAGAAATTCCACTATATTAGAGAGATAATAGGACGTGGAGACATTGTATTAAACAAAGTTCATACAGATCTGAATCTGGCTGACCCCTTTACTAAGCCTTTACCTCAAGTTAAACATGAGGAGCATGCTGGAAAGATAGGGCTTAGAGTTGCTAGACAGTGGGCATGATCTGTAGTTAGTATTGGTGTTTTATTTTGAACTATAACAGTTACATTGAATATTTATTTGATTTAATGGGTTAAATGCAAATTTAAATATTTTGTGACCGTGTTCATTATTTGTATGTTTAAATCCTTGAATAAGAGTATTCTAAATATCCGTAGTCGATCAAATTACATGGGAATGAATTTGAATGTAAGACTATTGTGAATTGAGATGATTGTATTCATGAGATGAATAACTCAAGGGTTTGAGAATCATAATTCACAGATATCATTAGGGAATGATATTGGATGTAACTCGCTTCAAAACGATCTCCATGGATCTATGTCATGAGATGTTTTGATATTGATATGTTCAATCTGTCCTTTTTCCTAAGGCACATATTAAACTGCATTGATCAAGGACTATCTTTGATGTTATCTTACACTATCCTGAAACATGGGTAGCTATAATGGTAGCGTTGGGAGAAATTCGAGATTAAGTGGGAGTTGTATGACGCTGAAGGAATTCTGTACTTCTATGGGATTAGAAGCCTAGACATTCTGGCGCCCTCGTAAAACTCAAACTGGTATAAACGCATGGCCACGCTCGGACTAAGGTAGTTCGTTAGACCACTTTGAATTAGAGACGAGAATAGAGAATGGTTGATCACTATATAAGAATGAATGATCCATGTCTTATGATCAACGGATGTCTATACAGAAGGGACTTATTGATATAATAATCAGGGCTATAGTATTTGGTTAAGTAAAGCGTTACTTGAACTCAAAAACTAGTTGACGACTGTAAAGTGTCATACTGGTTTGGGTGCAATGCGATGCAGCTAGGCGTCCAACTCTGCGCACGTTGACTCATTTAATTAAAATCGTCCAAGTGGGAGATTGTTGGATATATAGGATGTCCGATGTAATTAAAAGTCGAGATCAACGTAACCCGAACCAGTACGATCCGAAGAGTTACACGTTGGTACACGAATCAGATAAGTTCATGCGTTGGTGGATTATTATTTATTAAATAATAATTGTTTTAGTCTTGAGGGATTTAATATTAATAAGATTAATATTAAGGAGTATCTTGAGGGACTTAATGTTAATAAGATTAATATTAAGGAGTATTAAGATATTTAGCAAGGGGGTTTATTGCAAGTTGTTGTCTTATAAAAGGAGGGTTAAGGAGTAAACCCTAATGCACACTTTTGATAAAACAATAAACCCTTGCTTCCCTCCTCTTCTTGGCTTTTTGCGGCCGCCACCAAAGAAAAGAAGGCCGCCTTCTTCTTCTTTTTGTTCGGCCATCAACCACCACAAGCCACCACCTTCCTCTTGCAAGTGTTGTTTCCCGGTTGGTTCGTGCTCGGTTGTGAACTTCCTACTAGCGAGGATTCGTTGTTACCCACGTGTTACAATTCCGGTGTAGTCGTCAAAGGTTGATTACTAAACCCCCTATGGTTGTTTATTATTTATTTGGGAATATTTTATTAATCGGATTAATAAAATTAAATATATATTTATACATATTAATCGGCCATTATATATATAGTATATATAATCCGTTTTTGATAAATATATAAACCGCTTCCGCTATGTATTCGATACCATGATTCCCAACATATGCATGAGAGATACATGAGGGGTAGCAACAAAACCAACACCCTCTTTAAACATAGATGTAGCACTAATAGAACACAAAGAAACAAAAAATGACAAATAAAGTGACATATGATTATATGCACCGAATTCCAAAATCCATAAGTTGAAGAAAGGCCTGAATGAGACAATATCTATCTATAATTATTTGTAAGTCGCTATTCTATATCTAGTCAGGATGAGTATATATTTGTAAGTCACTATTCTATATCTAGTCAGGATGAGTATATACTTATCAACGTTTTATTATGGGAAATTGGATTTTAACACCCTGAACTATTGACAATTGGCCGCTGACGCGTTGAACTTCAAAATTGAACAACACCGCACTGTAGTTTCAGCTTATTGGCCTGTATCACCCTCAGACTAACCATGGTAAATTTTTTGCTGACGTGGCATGGTGACGTGTCCATTTTTGCTGACGTGGCATGGGGATTTGGATTTTAACACCCTGAACTATTGATTATTGGCCGCTGACGCACTAAACTACAAAATTGATGGATTTGAGCTTGGTTCAATAGTTTCAAGTCTGATTATTCTCTTTTCATCATTCCCAGTCATCATCTCTTGCTTCTGTATGGAGACGAGTGGGAAAACTACGAAGCTTCTCTAACAATTCTTGGTCAAGAGTGTCAGGATCAGGTTCCTTCTCGTTTAGAGGAGCATCCGAAGACCTCCGAGTAGCCTTAAAGGGTAGTAAATCAGAGTTTAAGAAAAAGAACTTGTCTTTCTAAGGAGAAACAAGCCCAATAACACTGGAAATGAGGGCTGGTTCACACTGAGTCTTCTCAATAGTAAACCAATTCCCATTTTTGGCCAACCTAAAAAACCGCCGGTACATAGCCAAAGAAGGCTTATAACCAAGGCAACGACATACTATTTCGAAGTGCAAGATCCTAGCAACTCCGGAGGGACATAGTTGATCAAGAGAAAGTTGGTGATACTCTAAAACATTCAGAAAAAACGTAGAAAAAGGATACCTAAGGTTACCCTGGTCAAACTGACGTGTATACACGGCCACATTGCTAGGGGTAACAGAGGTCACAGGGCTTTTCCCCTTCGGAACAGAAGGATCAAAAGATAATGGAATTTCGATCTCGGTACAGAACCGTTCAGCATCGGATTTGGATAGACGAGTGAACTGGGATGCAAGATCAGTTTTTGACATAATGAAAAACAAGTGTGAAAAGGGAGGAGGTTGCTTACCAGGATTTATAAGAAAAAGTAGGGTTCGCCGGTTAGGGAGGAATCGTGGGAGAGAGAAGGCAGTTTTCCAATTGAGGAAGGAAATGAAGGATAAAAGGAGGGGTTATCCCCTTTATAAAGAATTTAAAATTTGAATTAATTGGCATTGAGCGGTTACCAAGGAGAACCGTCGCTCAGCTGTCCTTAGGATGACGTCAGCCTAGCCCCTTGTCAAATCAACAGTCATCTCGGGCGGCTGATGGGACAGGCGTCTACTCCCAAGGAAGCAATGATGGCTGATAATATTATTTAAAAATAAGGCTATCATGACAAATGCAAGGCCAGAAACTTGCACGAAATTTAATAAAGGAAAAAGTATGGAACCAACGCCCCCATGAGGGAGCTCGAGGTCTAACAAATTACCCGGTACCAACATAAGCCTGAACAGCGTTGTCACCGGGGAAAACGACAATTTACAAGTCACAAGCAATTCTAACTTCTTTACAAATGCTTATGACTGGGGGGCTGATGACGTAGGTCCTAAAACGACAACGTTTAGACCCCTCGTCGAAAAGTTAAGCAAAATAAAATTGATTAAGAGGTTGCCTGACTTAGTGGAGCTGATATAAGGCAGCTTACCTGCCATACGGAAGCCTCAGGGCAGAAAGTAAACAGTAAAAATCCTTGGAAATGCAAAAAGGGGATTTTGGCTTATTATCATAGCAAAGGACAAAACATCACACAGCTCCAAGCTTTGCTTTGGAAATGATAAAAGCTGAAAACATCCTAAAAGGGTAAAGTCTCACTGCAGGGAACTAAAAGAGGGTCAAACACAACCAGGTATGGTAAGGAAGCTACCCTGAGGGAGCTCATGGGCAGAATTTCACTGCCTATATAAGGAGGCCCTTGGGTAGACATTCCACACACACTTCTCACTTCTTCTCTTTACTCTTATACTCTCTACTTCATTATTTCCCAACTCCAAAAGAATACATACTTATTCTCACGTCGGAGTCCAAACGCAGGAGGCTCCCTCCTGCGTTAAGGCTACGGTGTCTGCTACCTTTGTGCAGGTCCTTCCAGGAGCTCGGAGACCCCCGATCCCAGAACTAAACCTGAACCTAAAGCTAAACCCAAACTTAAAACCTAAACCTCAACATAATATACCTTTAACCTACAATCCTAAGCATCTCCTAACTTAATACCGGTCATTTTCCTTGTTGTAGCAACAATTAGCATGCTTATTAACGTTGCATTTTTATCTCAACATCTTGTAATTTAATTACGCATGTATATCTCAACACAAGAATTATGATTGATCGACATATATATATTAGAAACCGTGAATTATTTCATTTTCATTATAAAAAAAAAGAGTTTTAACGATTTTAGTAAAAGCTAAACTTAGTTACTATTCTGTAAATTGCTTTCCTTAAGTTGATATAATTAGACAATTAGAAGAAACTATTTATAAACTTGATTAAAGGACAAAAATATTTATTTAAAAAAAATTGATTAGAGCCTTAGAGGGACCATGGGCTCTCCTTGTCAATTTATGTAGGTACACGATTACCAGAAAAAGTTGAAAAGCCAGCTTGATTGGCCGTCATCTTATACCCTAATTTTGGACTTGCATGTTTGTAAGTATTTGAATTTGCTTTTTCTTTTCTAGATTTAGTTTTCTTTTTGTCCCACACATACATTTATTTTTCACGTATCTTCTTATTTCTGGGTACCTGTTTTTCATGTATCATTTTATTTATTTTCTTAAATAAATAATACATTAGTATTAAAAAATCTATTTTTTTTTTTTAGATTTCGTTCATGTGGTTCGATCTAAGTCACACTTTTATTATTAAGTTTTACAAGTTGTAAGTTTGGGATTTGATTTTGGTTATTGTTTGGAGTCCATGACTAGTTTATGTTAAATCTATTGTAAAGTTTAGGTAAAATGACTACAAGAAATGATCTATTGGTCCACTGGTTTTATAAACAAAGTGGTTTTTGTATTGAAATTGTGTGTTGTGTACAATAATTTATATTACAATATATAGGGAATACAAGTTGAGTGAAAAGCTACAAAGTAATTATACAAAGGCATGAATCATGGGCATGAGTCATGGGCAAGTATCATGGGGTCAATAATCTTGACTTGACTTGACTTAGTCAATAATCTTGACTTGACTAGGTAGATGAGAGGAGAGTAATCTTCAATTATTGATTGCTTGATTTATGTTGTTAATACGCCCCCGCAAGATGGAGGATCCATTGGAGACTCCAATCTTGGACCGAAAATATAGGAAGGGTGCACGTGCAAGCGGTTTGGTGAGCACATCCGCGAGTTGATCCTTGGAGCTGACATGAAGATCTTTTAGTTGCCCGGAATTGACTTGTTCCCGCACAAAGTGATAGTCCAGAGCGATGTGTTTCATGCGGGAATGGTAAACAGGATGTGCGCATATATAAGTAGCTCCGGTGTTGTCACAGTAAAGCGATGGGGTGCTCTTAATTGGGAGCCCGAGCTCATCAAGTAAATTTTTAACCCATGAGAGTTCAGCCGCAGCATTAGCGAGTGATTTGTACTCAGCTTCGGTAGATGATCTAGAGACAGTTTTTTGTCTAGCAGATTTCCAAGAGATGATATTGGACCCAAGATATATGAGATATACTGTAGTTGACCGTCCCCCATCATTAATACCGCCCCAGTCTAAGTCCGAAAAGGCCTGCAAGTTTAGGTTAGTATTGCGTTTCAAGAACAACCCATGATGGACCGTTCCTTTCAAATAGCGGAGTACCCGTTTGAGAGCTTGCCAGTGTGATTGTTTAGGTGAGTGCATGAATTGAGATAATTTATTAACGGCAAAGGAGATGTCGGGACGTGTGAAGGCAAGATACTGCAAAGTGCCTACAAGTTGGCGGTATGGAGTGGGATTGACTAGGGGAGTGGAGTCAAAGGAAGAAAGAGAGTCGGAAGTGCTTAAAGGAGTGAGAACCTCTTTTGCACCATCCATTTTAAAGGTGGTAAGAATATCTTGAATGTGGCGATGTTGGGAAAGAAATAGACCATGAGGCGTAGGAATGACTTCAATTCCTAGAAAATGATGGAGAGGGCCTAAGTCTTTGATAGAGAATTGGTTGCTTAGGGCTTGAACAAAAGAATCTATAAATGGATTGTGATTGCTGGTGAGGACAATGTCGTCAAAGTACACAAGGAGGTAGCAAGTGATGTTGTTGAGATTGTATACAAAGATAGAGGGGTTAGAAATGCATTTTTTAAAGCCAAAACGAGTGAGAAAGTTGGTTAGTTCGATGTACCAAGCATATGGTGCTTGCTTAAGCCCATAGAGGGATTTTTTGAGTTTGCAAATGTGATGTGGGAATTCCGTATTGGTGAAGCCGGGAGGTTGCACCATAAAGACATCTTCGTGAAGAGTCCCATGAAGAAACACATTATTAACGTCTAGTTGACGTAAAGACCATCCTTTTGAAAGAGCAATAGAGAGAACGGTACGAATGGTAACGGGTTTAGTAACGGGACTAAATGTTTCAAGATAGTCTTTTCCATATTGTTGGAGAAACCCTTTGGCAACTAGATGGGCTTTGTACTTGTTAATCGTGCCATCGGGTTTGCGTTTGATTCGGAATACCCATTTGCAACCAATGGGAGTTTGGGTTGTGTGAGGCACAAGTTCCCAAGTGTGGTTATGAAGGAGAGCATTATACTCAAGGTCCATGGCATGGCACCAATCCGGATCTTTCAAGGCTTGAGTATAAGTGGATGGTTCAAGAGAAACGGGTAGAGGGTGAATGGTGGTAGAGTTGACAAAGTTGGGGTTGTAATACTTTGAGTTGGGTTTTGGTTGTCGACGAGGTGGTTGAGGGTTATGTGGAGGTGAGTTCGTGGGATCATCGGATGTGTTGGATGAAGACATTGGTGAGGTGGGGTCGGTGGAGTGGGAATCGGTTGGGGTAGGGGTGGTGCTATCGGGTGGAGTTGGTGGGCCGGTTGGTGAGGGTGTCTCGATGGACTGGGGTGTAGGGCCTGTTGTGTGGGAGGTTAGGCTGTTTGGGCCTGTATTGTGTGCAGGAGGTAAAGGAGGTGGGTCGTGGGTTTGTGGAGGGATAGGGGTTTGGGCTTCGGGTGATGTGGGCTGTGGAGTATGGGTTGGATGATGCAAGATGTTTGGGTCTGGAGTGGGTTGGTTAGAAGAGGTGGTTGATTGGGCCGATTGGTATGTGGATAGGAAGGAGTCAAATTGTAACATCCGGCAAAAATCGACATGAATCCGTACGTAATTAGTATATGTAATTAACGGTTTAAGTGCATGTTTAAATTAATTGGATTAATTTAACTGATGTCGTAGAGAATAGCAAATTCCCCATAAGATTCAGAGGAATGCACACGTTTAATGATGAAGCATGATAGGATCATGTGCGAACAAACTTGTCCGGTACGGACGTTGGTGATTACCCGGTAAAAATTAAATAAACGAAAAGGATCCCGGACACCCAGGATATAAAATAAAGGGTATTTTCACAAAATATAATGTGTTTTGGAACTCCAAAACCACAAGTGAAAACTTTACATACAAACCTCCCGGTAACGAATAAAGTGCGCGTACCGCACCCGGTACGCGTATAACTTATAATTTCACCCAACAAGAGCCTAACTAACCAACCAACACTTGAACTAGACTATGTTTAAGGGTTATTAGAAGCTACTATAATGTCCGAATAACACGCGATTAAAATCCGAAAAATACCCGAACGACACCCGAACATTAAGGGATGAAACTTAACAAATTATTAATAAAAATTTTGTGTTGTGGACCCCACTAGACCCACCCCCAAACCGGCACTTTTATCCTCACATGGCCAAAATCTATTTTTATTTGATCAAATCTCAAGGATATCACAAAGATTACAAGGGTGGGATATGAAATCTAACATGGATTATCTTGTGTACTTATAAGATCCACAAAATCCATCCATTTCTTATATAAATCGGCCAAAACACCTCAAACAATCCACCAAGATCATGCAAAATCTCCTAGTACACATACATCCTTATTATATGAAGATAATATATAGTGCTTGGATCCTCATGATCTTGGAAGATATGATATGATTTGTGTAGATTACATGAGATTACACAATCCTTTCCTTTTCTTTTTATAAACTCACGGCCAACACCCTCAAACATTCACCAAGATCATATCAAATTCTCTAGTACACACATATCCATTTTATATAAGATTTAAATCTAGTATTGGATCTTGAAAGATCATTGTGAGATATGATATGATTTATAAAGATCACCAAGCTTAACACTTGAACCAAAAACTCTTCTCTTCCTTTTCTTTGATGTCGTGGGTTATCAAGATACACACACACACTCTTTCAAGTTTAAACACCTCCAAAATCACTCTTAAACATCCATCTTCCAAACCCCCATTGTAGTTTTTATTAAGCTCATGAATACTTGAAGAAAATGGTGATTTAGAGATAACTTGTTATTAGAACTTGAATGAGCTTAAAAATGGTTTTAATCATCTTAACATAAAGATATAAGACTTGTTATAATGATACTTTTGTTAGAAAATAAGTATTGTAAAATCCACATTAACAAAGTCTACAAACTTGAAATATATAATTTGGACATGTTGGACAAAATACACAAATTACACTTATTAGTAGCCTTATTAAGATGATATGAGACTAGTAAAAGTGTTGAAATGTGAAAGTAAACTAACATTACAAAAATAATTCACTAAAGTCTACTAGTTTAGTAGGAAAATGCTAATCTTGAAAGATAGAATGGAAAAATGCAACTTTTATAAGTTAAAGGACTATTTTTGTAACTTTAAAAGTTGAGGGACTAAAGATGATATTATTAGAAACTTGCGTCTAAAAATATAACTATGGAAAGTTTGGTGTCAAAAGTGTAAATAATAATTTTCCAAGGTAGATTTGGTAAATACTAGTAATTATACACATGTATTTTGTATAAAAGTGTATTTTTATAAAATAGAGTTTTATAAAAATATGGACTTTTCTAACATGTGAATATATATATAAAAACAAAGGTTTTTATAAAAATGTTAAACAAATTAAAAACTTGGGAGAACTTATATAAAAATGAACACTTTTATATAAATGGGAATATAAAAGTGTTGGAGCATTTTTATACATAAGTTACCAAGTCTTGTGTTAAAAATACAAAGGTATTTATAAAACTTCCAAGTAATATGTATAGAAAATTTAAGAGGTGAATAACTTTCCTAGAGTACACATATTGGGAAACTTGGGAAAAATTAACTCTATATATATATATATATATATATATATATATATATATATATATAATTTAAGTAATCGGACTTGGACGTGTTAACGAACTAAGACGTAAAAATGGACGGACAAGAAAAGTATCATTACGTCAAGATAAGTATAAATATATTTTAAGGATTTAAAATAATATGATTTGGGTGAAAAATACTTAACACTTTCCTAAGTGTTGGAAAATATTCGTGGGAGAAAAGTAACGTAAATAATCTAACGATTAAACGTTAAACAAGTGTATCGACTTAACAAGGAATATATATATATTCGACTCGACGAAATCTTAGTATATTTATTTAATGGGAAAGTAAATATACGGGGAGGTAAGTCGAGTCGAGTGAAGAAAACAATATATATATATATATATATATATATACAAGTATACCGAATCGACGAGATCCTAGTATATTTACTTAATGGGAAAGTAAATATACGGTGTGGTGAGTCGAGTCGAGCGTTAAAAATATTATATCGAACGATACGATCTTAAGGATAATATAATACAAGTTAAAGAAATATTAATGAGAATATAAATAACTTGTAAGAAAGGGTAATCCATCACCAACGGACCTAGGACATATGTTTAATTAAACGGGGAATTATATGTAAATGGTGGTTTTGGGAGTTGGGTGTACAACTTGCCGGAAAAACACACGCTATAGACTTAGTGACTTACACGCACTAGGACGTTCGTAGGTGCTTGACCACGGACTTGCTATTCTCTGCTATTTGATTGTACACTGTACATCAGGTGAGTTTCACGGCCCCATTTTACTGTTTTAATTGGGGGAAAGATATGTTTGTCAAATGTTGTCACATGTTGAAATGGTTTTCAAGGGTTAAAATGTGATAAGTGGCATGATGAGTACTTGAGTAGTGATCGCCACTCGGGGTTGAGTCCTCTCTTCTGTAACCATTAATTCAGGGAAATGAAACCGAAGGAATATTTGGATAGTACTATTGGTGCCTGACAAGGCCCACCTCTAATTGATAGCGTCGATTATGCATCGGCGTATGCCAGGGGTGCACGTATTCTGAAATTAAGTCGTTGGGTTCCGAGAAACGACTTGGAGCGGGGCATTATTATTAGTCTTGGTTTGGTTATGGGACTTAAGGGATTGCTCATCATCATAGTTTGTAGGAGCTAGCTACTCCTTACAAAGGCCACCAGTTGTGCAGGTTTCGCAACTGTTGTAAAAACGAAATATCGATCGACAAGATCCTAGTATAATTATTTAATGGGAAAATAATTATACCGTAAAGTGAGTCGAGTCGATGGTTGTGAAAATGTTGTTGTTATGAAACTAAAACCTGTGAACTCACCAATATATTATATATTGACGTCTTTTTTTAAACATATCTTTCAGGTAACTAAGTGCTGTATAGATGTGGGGCTAGTGCGGTGGAATTCGGGATGTCGGATATTGGTCGGGGTTTCATTCATTGTTACCATCGGGTTGGAACATAAACAGAAATACCCCCACATTGAAACTTAATGTTCATTGTTTATGTAATGCTTTGTGCAACGTTGTAACGAGATACTTGTTTTCGACATCCAAATAAATTAATCTTTTCTAATTAAATATAGTTTGTGTTAATCTTGACTTTGATATGCTTTCGAGCATTGCGCCATGTGTTTCCGCCATTGGCGTTGTGTGACACAAATGACATGTGTTTGGGTTGGGGGTTGGTGATTTGAGATGGAAAAATATGTGGGATAAATTCAACGTGGCGAGAGTGGTATAGTTTGTGACTAGTAGGGTCATAGCATTTGGATGCCGATTTGGAGGATGAGTACCCAAGAAATATGCACGCCGTTGAACGGGAGTGGAGTTTGGAAGTAGCATAGGGTCGTAACCATGGGTAGCAAAGACAACCAAATGGTTTGAGTTTAGAATAAGTAGGAGCGGTTTTGAACAACATATCGTAGGGAGATTTGTTGTTAAGGATGGGTGTAGGCAAACGATTGATTAGGTGGGTTGCGGTTTGAAAGGCATGGGACCAAAAATGTTGTGGTAAGTGGGAGTAGTGGAGTAATGTGAGGCCGGTTTCCACGACGTGTCGGCGAATCGTTCGGCAATACCGTTTTGTTCCGGTGTGTGAGGTGGTGTTGTGTAATGGGAGATACCTTGAGAGGCAAGATAAGGTGAAAGACCCACATATTCACCCCCATTACCAGTGAACAACGCAACAATGTTGGTTTTGTAAAAGTTTTCAACAAGAGATTTAAATTGTGGAAAAATAATTTTGACATCGGATTTTTGTTTGATTGGGTATAACCAAATGTATTTGGAAAAATAGTCAACAAAAATTACATAGTATTTAAAGCCATCGATTGACGTTTTTACGGGACCCCATACGTCGGAGTAGAGAAGTTGTAGAGGTTGATTGGCAACAAAAGAGTTTTTGCCAAAAGGTAGTTTGTGGCTTTTATTTAGGGAACATGAAGTACAATGAAAAGACTCATGAGTCACCTTATTAAAACGAAGTCCCAATTTAGAAATTAAAGACTTGAACACTTGAAGCGATGGATGTCCAAGTATGTGGTGCCACATGAGAAGAGAGTTTGTTTGGGTGTTGTTGACTTGAGGAGACAATGAGATTGGTCCATAGTAGACATCATTGATGTTCACTCCTCGCATGAGGCGCGTCCCCGTGCGTAGATCCTTAACAAAAAAAATTGATAGGGAAAAAATTCAACGGAAACACGATTAGTACGACAAACTTTGGCAACGAAAATAAGATTATTTCGAAGATTAGGAGAAATTAAAATGTTATTTAAAAGAAGTGGACGAGATTTTGTTGGAATAGTTGTTTGAGCAATATGAGTTATAGGGAGAGTTTTACCATCACCTAGCACGATCTTATCGGGTCCTCCGTATTCGGAAAGAACGGGAAATTGTTGGTTGTTGTTCGCGGTGTTGTTGGACGCACCGGTGTCCCACATCCAAGATGGAGTTGTAGCCGTTGGGTGAGGGGTGGTGTAGTTAACCACCGGGGTGTTGGTATTTTGAGATGAGACATTGTGTTCTCGTAGGAAGCGACTAAGTCTGCGACAATCTTTAGTGTCATGTCCGGGAATATTACAATAGTAGCAATAGGTGTTATTTTTACGAGTCGGGCGAGTGTTGGTATTGGTAGTTCGAGGTGGCCCTTGGTTTCGGGTTGTGGTGACGGTAATGTGGGTATTTGTTTGGCCATGGTGAATCGAAAGAAAAAAGAAGCAGAATGCGGACAGAATGTGTATGTCGAGTATGTTGGGATCGAAGATGGCTCAAGGGAGCTTTTAGGCTCTTGATACCATATAAACAAAGTGGTTTTTGTATTGAAATTATGTTGTGTACAATGATTTACATTACAATATATAGGGAATACAAGTTGAATGAAAAGCTACAAAGTAAATACAAAGGAATTAATCATGGGCATGAGTCATGGGCAAGTATCATGGGGTCAATAATCTTGACTTGACTTGACTTAGTCAATAATCTTGACTTGACTAGGTAAATGAGAGGAGAGTAATCTTCAATTATTGATTGCTTGGTTTAAAGGGGAGGGGGAAGGTTAACCCATTTAGATGGCGTTCATGTCTGGGGTGTCCCCGATTTGATTCCCGCTCTATGCAAAATATGCGATTATCCTTCGGGCTGAGGGTTTGCAATACCCGCAGCGGCCTGGATTCGAACAAGGGTGGGGTGTCTGTAACTTTAAGGGACTTATTAGGTGATCTAGCCGTCCAAAAAAAATATCCTTTGAGGGTCTATTTGTGTTATAAGTAGTTTAGAAATTGAACTAAAAGGACTATATATGTAGATTACTAAAAACTAATTAAAACAATTTAGAATTCTTTTGATCGCCATACTTAAAACCAGGTCATCGTCGCTTAATCACAATGATGTTGTGATCTTTATTTGTGTCGGTATTTCAAACTCATTCGCATTAGACGTCAAATCAAAAGTAAACCCTCTTTAGCATCAGATGAAGTAGTTGGGTTCTTGAAAACTCTTCACTTTGTGATTCTCGACCGCTTAAGCGAAGTAATCCAACCTTAACAGTTTGTAATTGAGTTCATGAAAATTTCTATCTTTTTTACTTAACAAAGTCTAGAGTATGATGTTCTTGGAAACTCTAATTAGTTTCACAAAAGGGTTTGCAATAGGTGATGGTGTTGAAAACTCCAATTCAACAGAAAACTTAACATAAGTTAGGGGCTGTTGGGCAAGTGCTGAACCAATAAGTGCCAAATTAGTAAGAGGCCTGAATGGTTAAGATGCTCTGAACCGGTAGGTGCTGAACCAGTAAATTGTTGTTTGGTTAAACATCTTAATAGATTTGTAAAATGACAATTTTATCCTTACCCTACCGCACCCATCTACTTGTTTTTTCCATTTATTCACGACATTTTCATTTCCCAACCCCACCCACCCATTCCATTTCTTCCCTCTTTTTCTTTCTCTCTGCACAATCACATGGATTATTATTGAAGAATGAAGAATCTCTCAACCTTTTCTTTTCTCTTTTTATATTATATTTTTCATTTTCACCACACCTATACACTTGAAAGAGAGAGGGACAATAGAAAGAGGAAGCGGCTGGTGGAGAGGAGCAGGAGGAAGGCGGAGCTATGGGGATAGGAGATACAAGGGAGAAGGGCGGAGCTGTGGGGAGAGGAGATAGGGAGGAAGGCAGCTGGTGGAGACCGGAGAGGAGAGGGAAGAAGGCGGGGTGGCGGAGGGTGGGTGAGGGTCGGACGACGTGGAGGAGGGTGGTGTAACATCCGGCCCTTCTCACCACCAATATTGTCCGCTTTGTCCCGATGGGTTGCCCATCCAGAGCTCACGGATTTGTTTTTGGTTGCCCCTGTGGAAACTTCCCAGGAGGTCACCCATCCTGAAACTGCTCCCACCTGAGCACGCTTAACTGTGGAGTTCTCCTCTCATCCACTAACATTAAGCCCCAAAACGCGTTGGTGATTTAAGAGGCAAAATATTACTTATGAACCAAGGATCTCTCCTGGCCATGGTCGATGTGGGATTTCCTAGGGTGTCACAAGTGGGTCGGAGGTCGGACGGCGTGGAGGGTGGGCCGGAGGTTAGACAACAGTTGAGAGCTTGAAGGAGAGGAGGAGCAGAGGATGAGAAGGTTGGGGCAAATAAGGAACAAAATGTTTATTTTTTTCATTCAGCGTCAATTTCTTGTTGAACCATTCAATCTTAATGGGTTCTATTAAGAGATTGGTTTTTTTTTCAACCAAACATCTTCACCTCTGAGCGATTCAGAGGTTGCCTCTTAATGAAACCATTAAGAGGTCAACCAAACAACCCCTTAGTCTTAAACCCCAATAATATTACAAATTCGACACCACAAATCCAAACATTGAAACTATTAAACTTGATACCTATAGTTGTGAATTAAACCAGCTAACAGGACTATTTGTGTAATATTCTATGGTATAAGGTTATATTGGAAACCCTTGTTATAGTGAAAATTCTGGAAACTCTAACTTCCCTAGCTTTTTTTATATGAAAAATTTAGGGTATGTAATATACATGATTTTAAGCATTTTGAGCAAAAAAAAAAAAAAAAAAATAAATCAAAAAAGCATCGAGCACTTTTTAAAAAAATAAATAAGTTTTCGGGTAACACATGTTAATTTCGCTTAACATGTGTTACCCGAAAACTTATTATTATTTTTTTAAAAAGTGCTCGGCGCTTTTTTGAATTCTTTGGCTTAAAATGCTTAAAATCATGTATATTACATGCCCTAAAATTCTCAGGCCCTAAAAAGACCGGGAAGTCAGAGTTTCCAAGATTTTCACTCTAACAATGGGTTTCCACATTATCCTTACCCTATATATATATAGTATAAGGATATATTGGAAACCTTTGTTATAGTGAAAACTCTGGAAACTATAACTTCCCAAACTTTTTTTATATGAAAATTTTAGGGTATGTAATATACATGATTTTAAGCATTTTGAGCCAAAAAATAAAAAAAACGGCGAGCACTTTTTTTTAAATATGCTTCGGTTAACACATTGTTAACACATGTTAATTTCGCTTAACATGTGTTACTCGAAAACTTATTTAAAAAAAAAAAAGTGTTCGGCGTTTTTTTTTTTTTTTTGATTTTTTTTTGGCTCAAAATACTTAAAATCATGTATATTACATGCCCTAAAATTTTCAGGCCCTAAAAGGCTCGGGAAGTCAGAGTTTCTAGAGTTTTCACTATAACAAGGGTTTTCTCAGGATCCTAACCCTATAATCTATTGTCATACCCCAACCGATGGCGGAATACATCGGGGCGAGACTTGGGATAGATTGTTCAAAGACTTCATGACACTAGAATTCGTGATAATATAATTTAAAGATAAAATTTCATTCATAGCATAATCATTGTCTAAAAAGATAACATAATACAAATTGTTTCACGAAAAGAAAAATAGAACATCAAAATATAGAACTTAAACTAGCGTGAGTTTCTAGTCCAATCCTAAGTAGATTTCTTGATAAACCTGCATTAAACATTTCCTGCAACATGTATAAAATATCCGTCAACACATAAAGCATTGGTGAGCATACTAGTTTGAGTCTAAGTACATAGTATAGAAAAGTCTACTCGAATCATCATGTTATAGGCATATGCACGTAGAACCATACAAACGGCAACAACACTCGATAACACAAAAGACTTCATCTTATCATGACCCATAAAGGGGGCGGCGTGTCAACCTATAGCTTTAGCCTTGGTTATCTAGAATTAAAGAATAAAGGGTCTTAGATTCGAGTTTAGGTTATAGATTCAAGAGAGTCAAGCAAGCCTTTTAGGCGAACCAAAACACAAACCACCATGAAGGTGATTCGGATGGTCATAAGAGTCAAGCAAGCCTTTTAGGCGAACCAAAACACAAACCACCATAGAGGTGATTCGGATGGTTAGGAGAGTCAAGCATTGGTAAGGTAGGGATGTATCCACAAACCTTTCCGAGTTAATAAATTAGTAGAGTTTATATAATTTAGTATTTATATAACTTAGAAAGTAGGGTATGGTGACTTAGTTTGGATGAGCATTGGCCTTCCTTTTGTCAACCATGAACCATAACACAAGTCCCTCCATCATTGAGTTGTTGGTGAACTTGGTTGGTATTATTAACAACTTAGTGCATAAAAGGTAATAGAAGATGACCACATTTGAGGCCTCAAATTGGTGCCCTACTCATGTTTATTTGCCATGGCAAATAGGAGAGAGGTCCTAGAGGTTTCCTCAAAGGGTTTGAAGAAGAGGAGAGTGAAGAAAGTAGAAGAGAGGTTGAAGGTGAAGTGAAAAACTCACTTATTCTTGAGAGAATTCTTGAGAGATTTGGAGATTTAGAGAGGATTTAGAAATGAGCAAGTGTTAGAATAGGTAGGAGTGGTGTATTTATAGTTGGGGTGAAGGGGTTGGGTATTTAATGAATTAATTAGGGTGGTTAGAAGTTAATTAGTGGGGATATATCTAAAAAAGAAAAAAAAATCATAATCTATACTATATTATAAAGCATGAGGGAGGGATGACCGCAAAAGTTAAGAAAATACAAGTATTTATGCTTATGGTACAATAGTAAATGCGACTTTTTTAGGGGCAAAGTTGTCTTTTCTACACTCTTTATTTTAGGGGCAAAGTTGTCTTTTCTACACTATTTAATCTATATTACTTGGTATTTATTAAAATTAAGTTGGGTTTGAAACTTGAGGAGGAGTTCAAAAGTTGAAGTTGTTTCTCTTGGAAACCAAAGGTTCAATGTGTCATTTTTATAAGTACAAATATTACCATCCGAAAAACCAAATGTATAGCCAAATTCATGTAAACGTGCAACTGAAATAATATTATAAAATAATATTATTAGTCAAACTTGGTACAAACTAATAATTTTTTCAATTAAAATACATTACCTTTGGTGGTAACATAACGTTATAATTAACGTATAAAAATTCAATAGAACTTGTAAGACACCTTAGGATCAGGATAATAACTAGAAACAATGTTTACATTCAACTTATAATAAAAGCACACACTATAGGCCTACCGTGTCAACTATAGTGTTGGATCATCAAAATCTACGTATACAAATTTAATAATGTAATGTACCTTAGGAGTTAGGATCAAAAAATAATAATAGGATAAACACGGAGTATACACCTCAAACGTATTAGTACATCCTACCAAACATTTCAAACAACACGGAGTATACACCTCAAACGTTGTCTATCGGGAGGTGTTACGCGATGAATGATCGACTTGTGAGTGACAGCGTAAAGAATTCTTATGCATTTTGTCTTTTACCCGTTACATTATAAATAAAGCTAATAGATTTTATTACTTTACACACTTTGGTTACTTTTATTACGTTATATAAACACACTCGGTTTAACTTGTAAACGGTCTATTGAATCGGGTTTCCAAATATTTGATTTAAAGTAGTTACTTATTCCTACGTCTCACCGGATTATAAGCTATACAGCTAAACTTAAACTTGTAAATTGTTCACCCCGCCGCAACGCGCGGGTTCCGTACTAGTCTATACTATATTATAAAGCATGAGTGAAGACATATCAATGAATAAAGTTCTCTCTTCCTTCATTCTTTCTTTCCATACATGATATTTAGAGTCTTCTTCTCATGTTTATATAACTTGTATGTAGGTTGCTACTATATTTTTATTTTCCAACACGTTATTAGCACGAGTTTTCTTGTTGCTCTTTGTTTTAGCAATCTTAAAATCGTATTTGAAGGAGCGCAAACAGGATAATAATTAACGTATAAATTAAAATACATTACCTTTGGTGGTAACATAACGTTATAATTAACGTATAAAAATTCAATAGAACTTGTAAGACACCTTAGGATCAGGATAATAACTAGAAACAATGTTTACATTCAACTTATAATAAAAGCACACACTATAGGCCTACCGTGTCAACTATAGTGTTGGATCATCAAAATCTACGTATACAAATTTAATAATGTAATGTACCTTAGGAGTTAGGATCAAAAAATAATAATAGGATAAACACGGAGTATACACCTCAAACGTATTAGTACATCCTACCAAACATTTCAAACAACACGGAGTATACACCTCAAACGTTGTCTATCGGGAGGTGTTACGCGATGAATGATCGACTTGTGAGTGACAGCGTAAAGAATTCTTATGCATTTTGTCTTTTACCCGTTACATTATAAATAAAGCTAATAGATTTTATTACTTTACACACTTTGGTTACTTTTATTACGTTATATAAACACACTCGGTTTAACTTGTAAACGGTCTATTGAATCGGGTTTCCAAATATTTGATTTAAAGTAGTTACTTATTCCTACGTCTCACCGGATTATAAGCTATACAGCTAAACTTAAACTTGTAAATTGTTCACCCCGCCGCAACGCGCGGGTTCCGTACTAGTCTATACTATATTATAAAGCATGAGTGAAGACATATCAATGAATAAAGTTCTCTCTTCCTTCATTCTTTCTTTCCATACATGATATTTAGAGTCTTCTTCTCATGTTTATATAACTTGTATGTAGGTTGCTACTATATTTTTATTTTCCAACACGTTATTAGCACGAGTTTTCTTGTTGCTCTTTGTTTTAGCAATCTTAAAATCGTATTTGAAGGAGCGCAAACAGGCTGAAAAGTATGATACATGAAGATCAAGTGATGAAACCATGTATTACATGTTGCCAGCAAAACAAGGTAGATTTAATGAAACCGACATTTCTTCTGCCTAACAAGTTATTAAATTTAGAATCATTAGTACTAGGTTTGTTTTTGAAGTCACTTAATTCTTAGTTTCTTGCTTAAATACTATGTTTTACTTGTAATGTAAACCACTGAGTTTTTACTATAATCACACATATACATACATTCATATTCTTTTCACGACTAATTCTTTTATCATTAATTTTGGAGTTGTGTTTATATATAGTTAATGAATTCGGATACTTTTGTAAACAAAATAATATTAAACCCACGAGATATGTAAAATAACAAGTTAATAAATTTGCATAAAAAAATTCGTGTCTAAAATTTGTAGCAAAGTCCATAGTTAAAAATACCTAGCAAAAATGGTAATTAACATTTTCATAGCAAAAACCGTGTATAAAAATCCATAAGCAAACATTTTTGTACCAAATTCTATAGCAAACATTTTGGTATTAAGTAAATACAACATTTATTGCTTATAGTACAATGTTTGTAAGTCATTTAGCGGTAAAATTGTCTTTCTACCTAAATATTAAATTGTTGAAGAAATTAATTTAAACATAATTATAAAATTGATGAGGAAATTAACAATAATGTAGTGACTTTTTACATTCATAATCTCCATGTCTTTATTACGTTTGTATCAATATTATAATCTTATAAATAGTGGTCATGTATTTGGTATATAAATAATGCGGTGACTCTTCACATACATAACTTACATATCATTCAATGTTTATAGATGCATAAATAGTGGTCCTTTATTTGGTAACTAACTTGTTGTACTAACATGGAGGTCATGGGTTCAATACCCACTAACAACTAACATTAGAAGAAATTTGACCGTTCAAAAAAAAATTGGTATATGAAACATATCAGTGAATAAAGTTCTCTTTTCCTTAATTCTTTCTTTCCATACATGATGTCTAGAGTCTTATTCTCATGTTTATATGACTTGTACGTTAATTGCTACTAGATTGTTATTTTCTAACACGTTATTAACACGAGTTTTCTTGTTGCTCTTCGTTTTTTTTTTCCACTTTGAATCCATAGTCTAACCTCGCCTTGTGCCGATACGTTTACATAACAATGTAAAAATATAACCGTCACATGTATGTTGCTGTTATAGCCACTGGAATCAAAAGTGATTAGAAATCACAATCAATCTAATCCATTCCATTCACAATTCAAGTAATAAATACATACCATTTTCTTTGTGATGTATATACATAAAATACGAAAGAACAATTTTAGACACATTTACTGATTTGTGTAAATTTTTTCTTCAATTTTAGATTACTTTTTTTTTTATTCAGACCCACCTTATTTCCCTTGCAAAATTGGTTATGTTGTATTTTTTTTTAATGATTTTTGTATGGTAGTATTTAAATTAAAAAAAATGTTGTTTTATTATAGCTATCTAATAATCAATCAAAATTTTAGTAGCATAACTTGTTCCCATTATTGGTTGATAATCATAATTTGAGTATAGAAGGTGATGGGGTGAGGGTTGCTTGGTTACGTAAGTATTGCAAACGGAGGCCAGCAATTTTAATGGTCTGTCGTTTCTCTTTTATTGTTAATCTCAAATACTATTAAAATTATTTAAAAGCCAATTGTTTTTTCACTCAAATTGAATGAATTAGTAATTGAGATTTTATTAAAAAAATGAATTCCGGTCTGGTTCATCCGGAGCTTGAAATGTTTTGATTTTTCTTTTTAATTAGAAGGTAGAGATGAATAAAAATATGAAAATGTTTATTAATATTGTTGGTAAAAATGGAGGGGAAAACAGTTAATAAGGTCATATTCAATGTGAGATGGCTCAAGTTACAAGGTAGAAATCCATAACTTTTTTTAGATTTTTAATTTGGTATCATGTATACTATTTAAGCCCTAACGTGTACATGATTTTCAATTCGGTAATATTTTCAGTTCTTGTTTTTTTTCTTGGTCCAGAGACGCATTATACAACTCTATTTATTTGATTATATATGTCAATTGTAGAGGCATAATGCACGATTGATGTGTTGCCAAATGCATCACATTTATATATTAGTTTTGTATAGTTTTTAATCGTTTATCGTTCGTTTATATCGTGTCTTAGATACTTAATTGTGTCTTGGTGTTAAGCAGGTGTTCGTGGGCTAAAACGAGAGAAAAAGAGCTTAGTTGGAGAGGAGACGAGCATTCAATGAAATTGGAAATAAAAAAAGAAACAAATCTGGAAGAACTGAAATTAGAGACCCTCTAATTTCAGTAAAAGTTATTCGCGGGTCTCCAGGAAGTAAAATAGAGGAAAATGACGATTTTACCCTTAATGAATTGGCGTAATTACAGAATATGCCCTCGCGACACTTTTAGGTTGTTAGAGACCCTCTAATTCCATAAATAGTTGTTCATGGGTCTCTAATAACTCTTCAGCCCATAAAAAGCCCATTTTCACAATCAAAACCTAATCAGCCGTTTGGGGATGCTATCATCGACTTCCAGAGCTTCTAAGGGACGATTTGAAGACTTTTTGCAGTTCCATTCATTCCGGTTGATGCCAGAGCAATCCAGAACAAGTTTTGAAGCCGAAATCATGAAGATGCAAGGCTAATCATCTTGCGGTTTCTCCGGGTGAACGATTTAGTTATTCTATCAATTGTTTTATGTTTGATACTCATTACTTGGATTAGATTTTGTGAACACCTTAACGGTCTTTGCGTCTAATTGTATGTTTGACTGATCTAGACAGTTTGGTTGATTAGTATTATTGCATTATGTTATCGTATCTTGGTTTTCTTGCACTAGGATTAATTTAACTTTGCAATTAATGTTATTATAGCTGAATTGGGTCGAACAACTTAAACAAAGTCATGTCTATGTGATTTCCTAAATAGGTTATTAACATAATTCAGTTGATAATTACCGAATCAGCAACCCGAAGTGACCGTTTTTCCATATTATTGTCTTTTCTAAAAAAATCAATCATCAATCCGTTTTGCAGCACTGCAGCACTTATACATTAAACTTCATAAAATTACTTTAGTTAATCTTAATTTAATTAGAAATTAGTAACTTAGCACTTTCCACAAACTCCCTGAGGTTCGACAACCCTACTTCCTATACTGCAGTCAGTTGTAGCTAAGGAGTAGTTTTTATTTAGTTTTTTGATTAGCACTTCGACACGCGATCAACGATGCATTAATATATATTGGTTATGAATGCAAAGAATATGTGGTTGTTAAATCTTGGGTAATAACCCATTTTTCACAAATGGGTTAAATAGATATTTATTTAACAACTAAAAACATATAAAAACAATATTACCAGTAATGACAATATGATATTGACCAGCAATGACACCATGGCATAATTTTTTGTCGTCTTCTCAACCAAGTTAGTAGTTTGATAACTAATTAATAGTTTGTTTATATTTATTTTCTACAAGTCCAAGAACCATCTTAAAAATAAAATCCATTAACAATATATTTACTAGATCTAGCACACCTTTAAAATCAAATACTACACAATATATCATGAGAGAATCGATAAACTAACAGTAACGAATATCGCGCGACAAATTGTCTTCCCGCAGCAACGCGCGGGTTCCCCACTAGTCATACAAAACGGACGAATTATTTTTTGAAATTGTGATTCTTATTGACTAAAGTCAAAATGACATTTTTTTTTCACATTATGTTTTTTTTTAAGTATTATATATATATATATATATATATATATATATATGTTTTATTAATAATACTGGGGTGCCCGCGCGTTGCGGCGGAGACCACAACACTCCAATTAGTGATTTTAAAGGTGTGTACAGGTTGTTGTTCGGTTCACTTTGGTTTCGAGCCATAACCAAAACCAAAACTTTCTATTAAGATATTTCAAAAACTAACGGGTTTCAATTATTCATTTGTTCCAATTTGGTTAATCGGTTACAAAAATCGGTCCAACTGGTTTTCGATAAATAACCAAAAAAATTTCTTTACCCGGAAATGTGAGTTGAAATATTCAAGGAGAACCCATTATCATAATACATAATTAAATACAAAGTGTGACTCATACCAGAAGCAGTGCAGCAAAAAAGCCAACCTTAAAATGATTTATTTTTGAAAGTATGTAGTTTTAAAAACAATTTTAAAAGTAATGTAGTTATATCTTGGACTAAGAATTGAAAAACAAAAGGAGAAAAAACTCCACTTGAAGTGTGGAAAAGAGAGAAGCCAGTGACCATGGCTTACCACATAAAAACTAAAAGAAAAAAATATACAACACTTCTAAAATTTGTCTTAAAAACCAAGACATAGTATAAAAACGTTTTTCTTTATACATATGTAGAAAAAGATGAAACGATAGATTAAATAGCATAAGAGAAATGGCAAGTCCATTTCATAAACACACAAAACGGACAAGAAACAAGACAAAACTATAGTGTGAAATTCATTCGATAGCAAACCATGACAAGTAATTTTTATTTTGATCATCAACAGTAAACTAAAATAACATTTACCTGCAAACCACCATAGCTTTCATACCCATCATTTGCTAGGAAGTCATGTCGTTGCCCATGGTCTCTAGAATCTCTATTACTATTCTTTGGAGCATAATGCACGTATGGGGCTACGGAAAGATACAGAAGAACAGGAACAAATGTATACATTGCCATTTCTCTATCAAAGAGAGCCCTTAAATGTGAGGTAACTTGTAAGAGTGCATATTTAGAAAGATCAAGCAGTGCTCAAATCTAATGAGAAATACAAGAGTTACTGTGATAATGACACATACATGTCAAATAAAGCACCAATAGAAGCGTACATTGTTGTATGCTTACATGTACCATCTCATCATCATCCTCAACAACTTTTGGAACTTTTTCATTTGAAATAATGCGTATATTAGCTTTGCTATGTTGTAATTTGTATCTAAGACAAAATTATAATACGTTCTTTAAACCTTATATTTACCTCCGAAAATTATTTACATTTCATGATAATTATTATAATTAAAACAAATTAAATGGGGGTTATTGATTAACTTATAATTAAAACAAAGTAAATAGGGGTTATTGATTAATTTTGATGTGTAATAATGGAGGAGGTTACATGTTGAGGTGATATGATGTGTGTATTACACACATATACAATAAGCATGAGATGTTGTACACAAGGGGCAAAAAAGAAAGAAAATGACAAAAAAATAAAAATTTGTAAAGAGGCTTTTGATATGCCATCTTAAAATTTAAATGAAATTACCTTTAAGGACATGCTTCCTTCTTAATAAGGTAATAGAGATAAATATATATTAAGATCTTAACTAAATAAGTTTCTTGTTATAAAGTCTAAATTGAATAGGATAAATTATAACGACGACCCGTCAAGAATTGGTAGGAGTAACCTAAACGAAACGAATAAAGGCGAACTTAGAATTTGTTAAATATAGCATTTATAATACAAGAAAATTAAGAATCACGCGACGTTATATAAAGTTTGCGTCGCGTAGAATTTATAGAATAAATGAAATAGATTAAGATTAGATGTAATTGATAAAATACTTTTCCATTGATCATAAGCTCGGGATTACAAGGGTACAAAATAGAAAGATGCAAGAATACAAGGACTAGAACAGAAAATACGAAAAGTACAAATGTTACAGTCTCCCCTACTTTAGGAAATTTCGTCTCGAAATTTATTCAAGTGGCTTGACTGAAAAGATGTGGGTACTTTTTCTTCATTTGTTCTTCATGTTCCCAAGTGAATTCGGGTCCATTCTTCGATTCCCAACGAACTTTAACTAGCGGAATACGTTTTCGTTTGAGTTGTTTGACTTCACGATCCGTTATTTCCACTGGTTTTTCGACGAAATGCATAGTCTCGTCAATTCGTACATCATCAAGAGGAATGTGTATGTTCCCTTCGGCTAAACACTTCTTTAAATTTGAAACATGAAAGGTGGGATGGACATTGTTGAGTTCTTGGGGTAACTCGAGCTTGTAAGCCACTTTCCCGATTCGCTCAATGATCTTGAACGGTCCAATGTACCGTGGAGCTAACTTTCCTTTCTTTCCAAATCTAACTACTCCTTTCCAAGGAGAGACCTTGAGGAGTACTTGATCACCAACATTGAATTCAAGGGGTTTTCGCCGCTTGTCAGCATAGCTTTTCTGACGGCTTCGAGCAGCTAAGAGATTATCACAGATCTGGATGATTTTGTTGGTCGTTTCCTGGATGATTTCGGGACCAGTGATTTGTGCTTCACCAATCTCGTGCCAACATATAGGAGAACGACACCTTCGGCCATAGAGAGCTTCGAATGGAGCCATTTGGATGCTGGTATGGTAACTGTTATTGTACGAGAACTCGACCAATGGTAGATGAGCATCCCAATTTCCACCAAAGTCGATTACACAAGATCGAAGCATATCCTCAAGAGTCTGGATCGTACGTTCAGTTTGACCATCAGATTGAGGATGAAAAGCTGTACTAAGATTAAGCTGAGTTCCCATGGCAGCCTGAAATGTTTCCCAAAGACGGGAGGTGAATCGACCATCACGGTCTGAGATGATGTCAAGAGGAATACCATGACGACAAATGATTTCCTTGGTGTAGATATGGGCTAGCTTCTCAACTTTGTAATCTTCACGAATGGGAAGGAAGTGAGCTGACTTGGTTAAACGATCAATGATTACCCAAATGCTATCATGACCGGATGATGTTCGAGGGAGCTTGGTAATAAAATCCATAGCAATACTTTCCCATTTCCACATGGGGACTTTGGGCTGTTCAAGCAAACCCGACGGTCGTTGGTGCTCGGCTTTTACTTTGGAGCAAGTGAGACATTTGGACACAAAGAGAGCAATGTCCTTTTTCATACCAGGCCACCAATAAATGCGACGGAGATCTTGATACATTTTATCCGCACCGGGATGAATGGAGTATCGGGATTTATGCGCTTCATTCATTATAAGAGTACGAAAATCATTACGACTGGGAACCCAAATACGATCAAGATAATAAAGAATCCCATTTGCCTTGGACTCCAAGTGTAACTCGGCACCACAAGACATTTCTTCGTATAGAGTATTTTCATTGACCGATGTATGTTGAGCGTCTCGAATACGATTAAATAGATCATTTTGAAATTGAGAGCTACGAAGACGGTCGATTTCTCGGATGTTGCATAGAACTGCATGACTTTTTCGACTAAGAGCATCGGCTACTACATTCGCTTTACCAGGATGATAGCGAATTTCGCAGTCGTAGTCGTTTAATAATTCGACCCATCGTCGTTGTCGTATGTTAAGATCTTTTTGATTGAAAATGTGTTGGAGGCTTTTGTGGTCGGTAAATACAACACATTTTGTACCATAAAGGTAGTGTCTCCAGATTTTTAGGGCAAAAACAACAGCACCAAGTTCGAGATCGTGAGTGGTGTAGTTCCTTTCGTGGATTTTGAGTTGCCTTGATGCATAGGCGATGACTTTGCCTCGTTGCATAAGAACACAACCAAGACCTTGATTTAATGCATCACAATAAACCACGAAATCATCATTCCCCTCGGGAAGGGCTAGAATAGGAGCATCACAAAGCATGTCCTTCAGGGTTTGAAAGGCTTCTTCTTGTTTAGGACCCCAAATGAAAGGTTGGGATTTTTGAGTCAAAGCGGTGAGTGGTGTAGCAATTTTGGAAAAGTTGGAGATGAACCGACGGTAGTAACCCGCCAATCCTAGAAAGGAACGAACTTTGGTAGGAGATTTTGGTGCAATCCAATTTTTAACGGCTTCAATTTTGGCAGGATCAACATGAATACCCCTATCGTTCACAATATGCCCAAGGAATTGAACTTCTTTTAACCAAAATTCACATTTAGAGAACTTGTCATAAAGTCGTTCGGCACGTAGGAGTTCTAGAATCAAACGGAGATGTCGTTTATGGTCGTCTTCGGATTTGGAATAGATCAAGATGTCATCAATGAAGACAATCACAAAACGATCCAAATAAGGTTTACACACTCGATTCATTAGATCCATGAATACTGCGGGTGCATTGGTTAAACCGAAAGGCATCACCATGAACTCGTAGTGACCATATCTTGTGCGAAAGGCAGTTTTTGGAATATCTTCTTCGTGGATTTGAAGATGATGGTATCCAGAACGAAGATCGATTTTTGAGAAACAAGTAGCTCCTTGGAGCTGGTCAAAGAGATCATCAATGCGTGGGAGAGGGTATCGGTTTTTGATAGTAAGCTTGTTAAGCTCACGATAATCGATGCACATACGGAAAGATCCGTCTTTCTTTTTAACAAACAAAACCGGAGCACCCCAGGGAGAAGTACTCGGGCGTATAAAGCCTTTTTCGAGCAATTCTTGGAGTTGACTAGCAAGTTCTTGCATTTCGGAAGGTGCAAGACGATAAGGAGCTTTTGCAATAGGTGTAGCACCGGGTATGAGATCAATGCGAAGTTCAACAGAACGAGCAGGAGGAAGACCGGGTAGATCTTCGGGAAAAACCTCGGGAAAGTCACAAATGACAGGTATGTCTTTTATGCCTTTTTCCTTGTCTTTGGTTGTTACCACATGAGCCAAGAATGCAACATATTCCTTACGGAGATACTTTCGAGCTTTGGTACAAGACATGAGTTTGAGTCCTTTGGAGGCTTTCTCACCATAGATTTGTAAAGTGTCACCGCTAGGAAGCGGTATACGGATAAATTTTTCGAAGCAAACAACTTCGGCATGATGTTTTGCAAGCCAATCCATGCCTACTATGATGTCAAAACTTCCCAATTGCATAGGATTTAGATCTATGGAGAAATCATGGTCATTAAGATTCAAGGTGCAGTTTTTGATAATGAAATCAATAGAGATGGGTTCACCATTTGCGACTTCAACGGTGAAAGGTTCCGATAATTTAGATCGTGCACAAGCAAGTAAGGGTTCAAATTCTAGAGACACAAAACTCTTATCCGCACCAGTATCAAAGAGTATAGAAGCGTAAGATCCATTAACAAGGAACGTACCGTTCACAACATCATTTTCAGTTTGAGTTTGGGCCGCATTGAGGTTGAAAGCGCGACCCCTTGGTGGTTGATTTTGAGCCGAAGCTTGAACTTGAGCTTGGTTGTTGCGGGTACATTGAGGAGCAAAATGGCTAGGATCACCACACTTAAAACATGCACGACCATTGCTAATGGCTAGAGGAGGTTGGTTAGCGACTCGGGGTTGGTTGGTAACTTGAGGTTGGTTGTTTTGGGTTCTAGGGGCAACCTTGCAGTTTTGGACAAAGTGTCCATAGTGGTTACAATTGGTGCATAGACGACAAGCTACATTAGTTGGGTGGTGAAAAGGGCATATGGCACATTTTGGGTGTACTCCAGTATAAGGTTTCTTGGCAGGCACTTGGTTAAGAGGGGTTGGAGCTTGAGCTTCGGTGGATGGAGTGGTAACGGCATAGTTTTGGTTTCGGGATTTGCGTTTGCGGTTATTGCTATGGGTTGATGGGGTTTTGGCTTCCTTTGGTTTGTTGGTGGGAATGGTGGTGGTTTGATTGGCGGTTTTGGTGGTGTTTGGGATAGTTAAGGTTCCATCTTTCACTTGGTTATCCGAGATTTTGGAAGCTAAGCGAATGGCTTTTTCTAGGGTGGTGGGTTCGGCTCCTTCAACGATATCACGAACACTCGTTGGGAGGCCTTTGAGATACTTAGCTATGATCCTCTTAGTGGTGTTGTATTGGTGAGGTACAAGAACAAGGAGTTGCTTGAAACGATTGGTATAGGAGAGGTTATCACCACTGTTTTGCTTGAGTTTCCAAAACTCTTCTTCAAGTCGCTCAATCTCTTGAGCGGGTCAGAACTCCTCAATCATGAGTTGCTTGAGTTCCTCCCACGGTAGAGCTAAAGCGACTTCGTTTCCACGGGTGACTCTCTCGCTTTTCCACCACTCGAGTGCCCTTGATTTGAAGACACTAGTGGCGTGACGAGTGCGGAGATTGTCAGGGCATTCGCTATTGATGAAGATTAGCTCGATGTGGTCGAACCATTCAAGCATAGCGGTAGCACCATCGTTTCCCGTGAAAGAGTCGGGTCGATGTAGGTTAAATTGCTTAAAGGTGAAGGAGGTAGTTTTGGAGGATTCGGCTTTTGAGTCAACAGAACCATGTGGGCTTGCGGAGGCTTGGATTTTGCTAACTACCTCGGGTATGACCTTGGCCATTTGCTTGGCCATGAAAGAGAGCATTTTCTTATTGGTGCTTTGTTTTGAGCTTCTTCGGTTGGACATGGAAGGCATCTAAAGGATAAACAAAAGGTTTATGAGCTTTGATCAATGGTTTATTTGTATAAAGATTGCATTTTGTCTTTGTTTTAAAAGTGAATTAAGCATACAAAGCACATAGTGTCAAATAGTTCAAGTAGCATGTAGTTTCACATTGTGTATAAAGCATAACACATAAGTATAAGCAAGTATAGTGCATTTAGACCATATAAAGGAGCTTTGATTAGTGTTGGTTTGCGATTATTAGTATTGTTTGGAGATTGCTAGAGTACTTGAGATGCGAGTCTTGAGAGCCTTTGCGAGTAGTAGGAAAAAATAAAAAAAAATAAAATAAATCGAATATATGTAGTGAAAACATAGCATGAAACAACATTGAAAATAATATTAACATAAAATGAGGGGCTTGTTTTAAGCAAGCCATTGGAGTGTTCCGGAACGGAACTAAGACTAACCAAAGTGGTTCAAATTTACCTTTGAGTTTGAAAACATGCTTTGGCCTAATAGGTGGAAATACTCTCGCCGACTTGCGGTTAATGGTATTCACCCTTCCAGTTACTACATGTTTCTTGTCATTAGTAAATTTGATACTTTGGCGAGATAAAAATAATCAAGGATTGAAACTAATCGCTAAGTTGCGGATTTCACTCCTATCCTAGCGAGGTCGTTTCTTTGAGTTTGGTTTGTACACTTAGTCCAATGTGGTAAGAAAATTAATTCTAACCTTTAATTGGAAGTGTCCACTAGAACGAGAATTGTGAAATTTCCACCAAGGTGAGGATATCACTCCTATCTTGGTGTAGTTTTAAAAACATAAAGAATTTACGCGGATTGAAAGTTATCACCAAAGTGAGGGTTTCACGCCTATTTTGGTGATTTCCTTTCGTTTGTGTTATACGAGCGTCTTCGAGTGTAGAGTAATCCACAAATGGGAAGGTAAATTTTAAGGACCAAAAGATTGAGTAGAAGCAAGATAGGGAGAACAAGTATATTAAACATGATAAAAGGAATGGTCAAAAAGGTTCTTAACTATAGTCTAGGTCAAACATGGCAATTTTTCCTAGTTCCCTATAGTCATGGCTCTGATACCAATCTGTCACACCCCAACCGATGGCGGAATACATCGGGGCGAGACTTGGGATAGATTGTTCAAAGACTTCATGACACTAGAATTCGTGATAATATAATTTAAAGATAAAATTTCATTCATAGCATAATCATTGTCTAAAAAGATAACATAATACAAATTGTTTCACGAAAAGAAAAATAGAACATCAAAATATAGAACTTAAACTAGCGTGAGTTTCTAGTCCAATCCTAAGTAGATTTCTTGATAAACCTGCATTAAACATTTCCTGCAACATGTATAAAATATCCGTCAACACATAAAGCATTGGTGAGCATACTAGTTTGAGTCTAAGTACATAGTATAGAAAAGTCTACTCGAATCATCATGTTATAGGCATATGCACGTAGAACCATACAAACAGCAACAACACTCGATAACACAAAAGACTTCATCTTATCATGACCCATAAAGGGGGCGGCGTGTCAACCTATAGCGCTATACATGTAAGGTGGGTTGTTAACTAATCGTACATTTGTATGTAAGACTTTGAATTCTAGCATGGCATAGCATAATAGCATTTAGATTGAGCATAATAGTTTAAGAGTATGAAATCATTTAAGTTTTGATAGTGATACATGTTGAGCCCCAAAGAATAAAGAATAAAAGGGGGACAAGTATGAACTCACCTTGGGTGCGTTTGATAGAGTTCCAAAAAGGTAAGTCTTGGAAGGTTTAGCTTTAGCCTTGGTTATCTAGAATTAAAGAATAAAGGGTCTTAGATTCGAGTTTAGGTTATAGATTCAAGAGAGTCAAGCAAGCCTTTTAGGCGAACCAAAACACAAACCACCATGAAGGTGATTCGGATGGTCATAAGAGTCAAGCAAGCCTTTTAGGCGAACCAAAACACAAACCACCATAGAGGTGATTCGGATGGTTAGGAGAGTCAAGCATTGGTAAGGTAGGGATGTATCCACAAACCTTTCCGAGTTAATAAATTAGTAGAGTTTATATAATTTAGTATTTATATAACTTAGAAAGTAGGGTATGGTGACTTAGTTTGGATGAGCATTGGCCTTCCTTTTGTCAACCATGAACCATAACACAAGTCCCTCCATCATTGAGTTGTTGGTGAACTTGGTTGGTATTATTAACAACTTAGTGCATAAAAGGTAATAGAAGATGACCACATTTGAGGCCTCAAATTGGTGCCCTACTCATGTTTATTTGCCATGGCAAATAGGAGAGAGGTCCTAGAGGTTTCCTCAAAGGGTTTGAAGAAGAGGAGAGTGAAGAAAGTAGAAGAGAGGTTGAAGGTGAAGTGAGAAACTCACTTATTCTTGAGAGAATTCTTGAGAGATTTGGAGATTTAGAGAGGATTTAGAAATGAGCAAGTGTTAGAATGGGTAGGAGTGGTGTATTTATAGTTGGGGTGAAGGGGTTGGGT